>CM053270.1:51591672-51919172 GCA_028583415.1 Protea cynaroides | reverse complement strand
AAAAAAATAAAATAAAATAATAAAAAAAAAAGAAGGGCCAAAAAAACAAAAAAACTCTAAAAAAAAATTAAGAACAAAAAAATAAAAAAAAATTTAAAAAAAATAGGGTAAAAAAAAATAAAACTTATTAAAAAAAAATACAAAAAAAAAAAAAAAAAAAAAAAAAAAAAAAAAAAAAAAAAAAAAAAAATAAAAAAAAAACAAATAGATATTTTATTATATAAAAAAAAAAAAAAAAATATTTATATTTTAAAGAAAAAAAAAAAAATAAAAAAAAAAAGAAAAAACGGGTCTAAAAAAAAAAAAAAAAA
The DNA here is from genome assembly GCA_028583415.1 of Protea cynaroides. Taxonomy (NCBI): domain Eukaryota; kingdom Viridiplantae; phylum Streptophyta; class Magnoliopsida; order Proteales; family Proteaceae; genus Protea; species Protea cynaroides. The sequence goes on along the minus strand of CM053270.1, from coordinate 51,918,861 downwards.
AAAAAAAAGGTCAACCCGAAGACATAACCGTAAACTCATAATGCCCATACCGCTCAAACGCTCTCTGAATATCTCCGCCTTTGATCTTCAATTGGTGATACCCGATCGAGATCGATCTTCGAGAAAACCTTTGCACCCCCGCACCTGATCGAATAGATCATCGATCCTAGCGAGGATACCGATTCTTGGATCGTCAACTTGTTTGGAGCTCACTATAGTCAATACATAGCCGTACACTTCCATCTTTCTTTTGACGAACAACACAAGTGCTCCCCGCGAAATACTAGGTCGTATGAGCCCTTATCCAGCAATTCTTGTAATTGGGTCTTCAACTCCTTTAACTCGGTTGGGGCCATCCCGTATGGCGCTTAGACCCGAGCCGAACCCGGTATAAGGTCTATCACAAATTCTCGAGCCTTGTCCAGTGGTAAGCCCGGGAAGATCCTCCGGAAATACATCCAAAACTCCCGAACCACCTCTATATCCTCCATCTTGAGTGACTCCCGTGAGGTCGACTACGATACGAGATAACCCACTCCCCCTTTCCAAGCATCTTTAGTCTTTAGGGCGAGAGGATCAACTTCGCTTCCTAGATAGCTTAATTCCAGCGACGCTATATTCCTTTCCCCTCTCTCACAAGAAGCATAAGCTTCCTTTCACCACATAAAAGGACGGCCGAATGATGGCCTAGCCAATCCATTCCTAAAATGACATCAAAATCTGCCATCCCAAGTATTACTAGGCTTGCTTCTAGGTCTCGCCGATACTTCCAGACATGGTCCATAATACTTGGTCAAAGCCACCTCGACTCCTAGTGGGAGAGCGAACTATCGCTTGGGTTCAATTGCTTGATTGGTAACCCATTCGCTTCCCAAAAGAAACAAACAAAGGAGGCGTGGCCCCCGAGTCAAATAATACTGGGCGGGTAAACCAACTACATTTACAATTCCCAAATATATCGCCTTTGTCATCTATATGTACTACTAGAATGGTATTCAATCATGGCAATGAGAAATATGTGATAGATACAACGGATGGATCAGCCCAACCAAGGGTTTATTCATCGGTTTTCAAATTTATGTTGCTATAGGTTTTGGCATTGAAGATTATATGCGTGATATGAATAGATGAAGTGAAGAGAACTAACCAACCAGCTATCAAATCATATCCTTATCTGAGAATAGTACAAGAAGATATCGAGAAAGGTGGGACTAACCTTGAGTTTACCTTGGACGAAGAGAAAGTACTGAAGTACAAAGGAAGAATATGTGTACCCAAAACAGAATATGTAGACATTAGACACCGACTGATGAAAGAAGCCCATACCACCATTTATTCGATACATCCTGGAAGCACAAAAATGTATCATGATCTAAAGAAACTATATTGGTGGAGAGGAATGAAAGCGAGAGATGTAGCTAAGTTTGTGTCTCAATGCCTAAATTGTCGAAAGTAAAGGCATTTGAACGACAAAGACGCGGCAACTTAGGTTTATTGGCCAATTTAGGGTTTTTCCGTTACTTTGCAGTGCACCCAGCATGGAAATGGGACTGCATCACTATGGACTTCGTCACGGGATTACCACCGACTCCTCGAGTAGTTGGCGGGCAGTTTGGGTGATTGTAGACCGTCTGACTAAGACAACTCGCTTCATACCGATACGACCTCAGTATACACTGGAAAGGTTAGCAAAGCTGTATGTAGATAATATTGTTCGGTTACACGGTGAACCAAAGAGCATTGTATCCGATAGAGACCCCCGATTTACTTCCAAGTTTTGGGAAGGATTACAAAAGGCTATGGGTACAACATTGAAGTTCAGTACTGCATTCCACCCACAAACAGATGGACAGTCAGAGCATACAATCCAGATTCTAGAAGATATGCTACGCGCATGTGTAATTGATTTCAAAGGATCATGGGATGAAAAGTTACCACTGATCGAGTTCGCTTATAACAATAGCTATCAGGCTACTATACAGATGTTACCATATGAAGCACTGTATGGCAGAAAGTGTCGAACTCTTGGAATGAAGTTGGAGAACGTAGTATTGTTGGGCCAGAATTAGTTGAAGAGACTTGTCGAGTGGTAAACATTATCAAGGAAACGGTAAAAATAGCTCAGAACCGTCAAAAGCAATATGCAGATACTCGACGCAGAGATCTTGAGTTCGCTGTAGGTGTTAAAGTATTCTTGAAGGTATTGCCTATGCAAGGATTGAAATGGTTCAGGCAGAAAGGGAAACTCAGTCCAAGATATGTCGGGCCGTATGAGATTCTAGCTAAGCGTGGAAAAGTGGCTTATCAGTTAGCACTACCACCATCTATGTCAAGTGTGCAAGACGTATTTCATATTTCCCTATTGAAGAAGTATGTCAAGGATCCAACGCACGTCCTGACAGTAGATCTACCAGAATTGACTGATGAGTTGACATTTGAAGTAACACCAACAGAAATCACCAGTCGAAAGGTTCAACGACTACGCAACCGAGATATCTATTATGTTAAGGTCATTTGGAAAAGTAGAGACATGGAAGAAATTACTTGGGAGGAAGAGAATGCTATGCGGAAGCAATACCCTCACTTATTTGATTCAGAAGGTACGTATAATTTCGGGGATGGAATTTTTATAAGTAGGGGGGAGTTGTAAGACCCGTATCAAACTAACCCGGTCTTACCACCTTGAACCAGGTTTACCCATCATGGACAGGATGAATGGACCAAGGGCGTGAAGGAGATCGTGATCCCAGGCATCAAATCGACCCAAAAACACTTAATTTAAAGGGAGGGTCGCATACCCAGCAAGGGAGGGTCGGACCCCCCAAGATAGAAAGTCAGACCCTCTGTTTTACAGGGAGGGTCGGACACTTTAGGAAACCAAGGGTCGACGGGATCATCGACCCTCTCATCGACCCTTAGTTGCGGCCAGAAATTGAAATTAGGAAAGTTTCCAAATTTTGATTGGATTCCTTCCAAATCTCAATGGGACTTAGTTTAGGAGTTTCCACCCTATAAATAGGACGTTCCTAAGCCTCTTTCACTCCTTTTACAACCCTAATTGAATTGAGAGAAAGAGAAGAAAAGGAAGAGAAGAAGAAGAGAAGCAAAGGGGAGAAGAAAAAGTAAAAAGGAGAAGAGTTGCAGAGAAGGAGTATTCTTCTCAGGTATGGATACTAATTCCATGAATTTCTACAGACCTTAGGTTAGATAAGGATGAGAGTGTGATCTCGAAGAAACCCAAACCATCAACCCATGGTTAGGTTTCCATGGAAAACCATGGGAGAATACATAAAAGCTATATAGGTGGATGATTCATGGTTCTAGACCATGGAATGTATGTTGAATGGACTGTAGGAGAAAATCATAAGACTCCAAACACGAAGAATGGACTAAAAGGAGGAAAATTGATCAAAACCCACAGGGGGTCGCACAGAGGGTCGATGACCATCCGACCCTATGTGACCCTGAGTATCGACCCCCAGGGTTCTGGAAGTCTAGATTAGGGGAGGGTCGCACCAGGGGTCGGTCATAACTCAGACCCTACCTCCGACCCTCAGTTAATAGAATGGTTTTAAAAATTAGAATAAATTCTAATTAAATTTTATCGACTTTGTTAGGTCTTCTAGCAGTATAATAGCAATATAAAGGTGATTCTAAAGCTTGAAAGAGGATCTATTAACAAGCTAAGGTGAGGGAACAAGACCTAAACTAATTGGTTAATCATAAACGACTTTTATTTTCTTGAGTCCAATGCCATGCTTGATTCTATGTGAATATGCTTGTAATGTGCATTCAACATGTCATCCAATACTCCTGTTATAAATGTTCATGCATATTTAATTTTGTTTACTTATAACATGATGATGATGATTGATGCTAGGAATAGGCATGTGAATGTTTGTGTGTGGTTAGTGTGCTTGATGCGAGTAGGGCATCAGGGGAGGTGTTATGCGGTGTTTGATCCGGACACTTTAGCTCTATCTCTGACTCAAGTCTTGTGCATTAGCATTGTCGTATCGCCGTTACCTTAGCATAACTATTGCGACGTAGGGCATCAAGGAGGGTCTCAGTCCTTGAGTCCTATACTCTACCGAGGGGCCTTAGCTCTATCTCTACGGGTGCTCTAAGGGATGCTGGGGTGAAGCCTTGGATACATTGGTTGACATTAGGATTGGTTAGTAGCGAGCCCCGTTTGCAGCCCTAGCCATCAGGTGTTAATTTGTTGGTATGGAGTTATGCATCGATAAACGTGACCTTCGTTGTACAATGTTCATTATGGGTGCTGTGGAAAACGGTGAGAGTCATCGAACGTATCCACACTCTCGTGCATAGAGGTGCGGTGGCCACCTATCCTTTCTATAGCACAGTGCAAACGTAAAACCAGACCAAAGATATGAATTGATTGTATGCATATGTATTGTTGCATTGTTTTGTTTGCTCACTGAGTCGTGATGTGTGCTCACCCTTCGACGTCGAATATTTTTAGTTGATGATGTAGGTACAACCGTTGAAGATTATATAAATGCTCCAGAATACGGGAACGTTGTAGCGATGGTAGCTGAAGATGAAGTGGATACACATGACATCTCTTGCGAGTGCAACTCATGTGTATTCGATTAGATTTTTAGTTTTGTCTATTTGGATTTATTAAAGACATGTATTTGATATTTATTTATTTATGTCTTAGTTGATACAGAATAATTGGTTATTTAAATATTGATATCACAATAGATATTCAGTTCATTTTATTATAAGACTTTTGCTATTGTGTATTCACTCTGATTATGATTATGGATGTATGGGGTTTAGATAACACGGATATAGCCTACTCGAGATCCTGGTTGAACCATTGGTTTGTTAGCGGTTCATCACACCATTCTGAATAGTGCGGAATTGGGGTGTGACAGGAAGTGTCGAACTCCTTTGTTTTGGAATGAAGTTGGTCAATGGAGTATTGTTGGACCAGAATTTGTTGAAGAGACTTGTCGAGTAGTCGACATTATCAAGGAAAGAGTTAGAACAGCTCAAAATCGTCAGAAACAGTATGCAGATACTCGACGTCGAGATCTTGAATTTGTCGTAGGTGATAAGGTATTCTTGAAAGTATCACCTATGCGAGGTTTAAAATGATTCAGACAGAAAGGAAAGCTAAGTCTGAGATATGCCGGGCCATATGAGATTCTAGCTAAACGTGGAAAAGTGACTTATCAGTTAGCACTACCACCATCTATGACAAGTGTGCATGATGTATTTCATATCTCATTATTGAAGAAGTACGTCAGAGATCCAACGCACGTTTTAACAGCAGATCCACCAGATCTAACTGATGATTTGACATTCGAAGTAGCACCAACTACAATCACTAGCCGAAAGGTTCAACGTCTACGCAACTGTAACATCTATTATGTTAAGGTCATCTGGAGGAGCCGAGATTTAGAAGAGATCACATGGGAAGAAGAGAATGCTATGCGAAAGCAATATCCTCACCTTTTTGACTCGGAAGGTATGTGCAAATTTTAAGGACAAAATTTCTAATAAGAGGAGGGGAGTTGTAAGACCCGTATCGAACTAACCGGTCTTACCACCTTGTACCAGGTCTACCTATCATGGTCGAGCCAAGTGGACCAAGTGCGTGAAGAAACCACAAGACCAGGTATGAAGTCTAACTCAAAAACAGTCAAATATGAGCGTAGGGTCGCATGCCTAAACAGGTGTGACCGACCCCACCTCAAAAGAGTCCAACCCATGACTTTTTGGTCGTGCGGTCGCATGTTTTAAAAAAACATAGGGTCGATGGATCCTGCGACCCTACATCCGACCCTACGGAAATAGTCAGAAATCAAAAATTATGAAACCTTCCTAATCCGAAGGGGGTTCTTTCCTAAACTCATTAGGGCATATTTGGAGGGTTTTCCTCTATAAATAGGACGTCCCTTAGCCTATTTCATTCTTTTAGAACTCCAATTGAAAGTGAAAGAGAGAGAAGAGAAGGAAGAGAAGGAGAATTGAAGAAGAAGGCCAAGGAAGAGATGAAGTTCAGAGAAACCTCTGAATCTCAGTATACCCAAGGTATGAACCTAAATCCCTACATGAATTGGGAGCCTAGAATAGTTTATGAAGAACATAGGATTAGGAGAAACCCAAATCATCCATCCATGGACAAAGTTCCAAGGGAATCTATGGAGAAAATCATTGTGGGCAATGGATAGTGTGTAAAAATTGTAGTTTTGAGCCGTAGAACAATCATAGCTAGGAAGGACCATGATGGTAAGCCAAAGGATTCCAACATGAAGGAATGGACTTAAGAGTGAAAGGTCGATCATAATACGTGTGGTCGCACATAGGGTCGCATAATATCCGACCCTACGAGACCACATGACCGACCACATGCCCTCGGGAAGTTCCAGGGAGGGTGTGGTTGCATGTAGGGTCAAAGTATGTTCGACCCCACCTGTGACCCTACACCCTGGGGTCACAGAAACTGAGACCCCAGATGCTACCCTACCCTGCGACCCTACACCCTGTGGTCGCAGAACTGAGACCCCAAGTGCTACCCCACCTGCGACCCCTCAGTTTCTGTTAGTCTAAACATATTGGAATTAATTCTAATTAAAATCTATCGACTTATTAGGTTTTTCCAGTGATTTAAACGTGAATTATAAAGCTTGAACAAGGATCTACTAGCAATCAAAGGTGAGGGAACAAGACATAAACTAATTGGCTGATAATAAACTGTTTTTATTCATTGAGTCCAATGCCATGAATGATTCTATGCTTGTATGAGTGGTGCATTTCACATGTCATCCAATATTCTTGTTATTACTGTTCATGCATATTTAATTCGATTGATTTATAACATGATGATGATGGTGATGATGTTAGAAATAGGCATGTGAATGTATGTGTGTGGTTAGTATACTTGATGCGAGTGGAGCATCAGGGGGAGGACGTGACACTGTGGTTCATCCTGGTCACCAGACTCTAGCTCTATCTCTACTCAAGTCTTGTCCACTAACATCGTCGTATCGCCATTACTTTAGCAGAACTATTACGTCATAGGGCATCAGGGGAGGTGGTCTCGGACCGTGTAGTCTCTGACTCTGCCGGGGGGCCTTAGCTCTATCTCTATGGACGTATTGAGGGATACTAGGGTGGGGTCTTGGATACTCTGTTTGACATTAGGATTGGTTAGTTGCGAGCCCAGTTTGCAAGCCCTCGCCAATAGCGGCTTACGTGTTGGTATGGATAGGACATCAGGGGAAGTGTGATGCGGTGCGGTCCTAAGCACTTTAGCTCTATCCCTATTCCATGGTGGGTGCATGTGGGACGGCAATGGTGTTTGATCCATTGGACGGCTTCACACACTCATGTATAGAGGTGCGGCGGCCACCTATCCTTTCTATTGCACATTGCAAACTTATGAACCAGACCAAAGATATGAATTGAATGCATACATATGTTTGTTGCGTTGTTTTGTTTGCTCACTGAGCCATGATGTGTGCTCACCCTTTTGACATCGAATATTTTTAGTTGATGATGCAGGTACCACAATAGAAGACTATATGAATGCTCCTATGTACGGACATGCTGCGGCGATGGATGCAGAAGTTATAATGGAGTCGCATGATTTGTCATGCGAGTGCAACTCATGCGTCTTTGATTAGATTTATATTTGAATTATTCAGACGATGTAATTGATTAAATTATTTTATTTTATGTCTTTGTTATTTGGAGATAATTGGATAATTTATTTACTTTATCACCGCTAGACTCTCAGTTCATTTAATATTAAAGACTTCCGCTATTGTTTATTTACTTTGATTATGGTTGTGGATGTGTATGGTTTAAGCAAACGGACACAGCCTATTCGAGATCCTAGTTGAACCGTTGGTTTATTGGCGGTTCATCACACCATTCTGAATAGTGTGGAATTGGGGTGTGACAAGACTTGTCCTGGTGAGTCCAATTTTCCTGTGACAGATTTTTTTCCCCCTAGTCAATGAGAATGACCGAGAATAGAAGCTGGTCTCTTTAACCTTCTCCGCTGCATGCTTGTTGCTCTCCGCATATTGCGTGACTTTTCCCAATCTCTCTATTTTTTTTTTTTTTGTTCCACTTCTTCTCTACACCATCTGTTCGTTTCTTTCCCTCCTCCAGTATTCATCAAGAAAAACAATTTCCTCATTCTTCTAGATCCGTCTCACCAATTTCCATCTGATCCTAATGAACCTAGAACAAAAGATATTCCTGCTATGATGAATGAGGAAAGCCAAGAGTTTGATTCTCCGGATGATGATTCATTTATCATTGAGGATGAAGATGATCCAGCCACCCGCTTTCCTGTTCATCTTACTCCTGTTGGTAAAATAATAACAGGAAAACCTTACAGGAAACATGCAGTTACTGAAGGTCTTCCAATGGCTTGGAACCTTAAACATGGCGTCCAGGTAATCTTTTTTCTCAATAGATACATATATCTTCAAATTCAACCATGAGTTTGATCTTCAAAGGGTTCTCAAGGATTCACCTTGGTCTGTCAATGGCAACATTATAATTTTAGAATGTTGGAATAACATGAAGCAATGGGCCTTTGATAGATTCAATTATGGATACAAATACATGACATTCCGTAGGATTTAATTACCGAAACAATGGTTCCAAAACTTGTGTCTAAAGTCGGCAGCTATGTTTATTAATGGTACTGTTGCTGGTAGACGCATTACCTAGTTGCATGGTCGGGTCTCAATCCAAGTGGCTCAGCCTCTGCTTTCTTACTTTACTATCAAGAGGAAGTTCAATCAGGATGAATTTGTTCAGATCAAATATGAGAGATTACCAAACTTTTGTTATTATTGTGGTCGGATTGGGCATGAGAAAGATAGCTGTGATCTTCTCTTTGAAGCCTGTAGACTATACTATAATCAGCATGGGTACAATTTTGAAGATTCATGTCCTTCAGCTTTACGAACAAGTTTAATGCTGATCTGAGAGGGTCTGCTCCTATGAAAAGGCTTTTGGATTTTGCTCAACTATTTCCCTACAACTCTCCTTCTGGATTCTCTACTTAGACTCTGGTAGTCTCCTCGACAAGTCAAAATAGTGTTGAAGCGGAAGGACAACAGTCACAAAGACCGATTCAGGAAGCTCAATGGTCATGTGACTCTACTGGTTATTTAAAGCTTCAATCTGAGAACATGGAGCATGGTACTTAATTGGCCGGGTCTCATTTGGCAGAAAGTAACCTTCCTATTTCCCAAGGTAAGAAATATAATATTATCAGTTCCAAGAATAACTTTAATGACTGTGGGAATACAAATTACTCCATCTCATTTCCAATTCAATGTTGGCCCACTCAAAACATATGTTACAACTTAGCCAATCAACTTTAATAACCTTTTATCTTCCATTCCACTAAACCAAAACCCTTTTACTCAGTCAGAACAATTGGCATTAACAGATTATTTTTCAAAAAATCCTGATATTGCCAGGGACCTTATTAATTTAGTCCCTCAGCTTTTTAATTTTTTCATTTCCCAAGTGCATGACCACTAATAATTCACTTCCCACCAACACAACTTGGCTTTAAATAATCCTATTTCAAGTCATATGGCGGGCCCTCTATAGAGTTAACTCCCAAATCCACTTACTCATTCGTCCATATCAACTCCCCCACACGGCCACCACGACACTCCATCCTTGCAGATCTCACCCATGACCATTTCATCCGGCTCAAAACCCATACTAAGAGATAACTCCCTTTATCGATCTTCCCCCTCTTTAGTATCCACTCATCTTCCTGGTAAAAGAGTCTGATCTACGCCTTCAATTTCTAACAACGATGAATCCATGATCGGTTATTTTTTATCATATGGCCCTGTGGAAGCTGGGGACAATCAGCCTCACGGGTCGCAATGAAACTCCTAAGTTGGAATTGTCAAGGTATTAGGGGTGCCTTGACAATTCGATCTCTTCAATCCCTATTGAGGCAGGAAAAACCTGATATCCTTTTCTTAATGGAAACAAAAAATAATAAAGAGAAGATGGTTGTATCTTTAAGAAAACTTAATGTGAAGAATTATTTTCTGGTTGAACCTAACAGCTTCTCTGGAGGCCTTTTACTTGCATGGAATGATTCCATCAAGATAGATATTGTTCATCACAGCCCAAGATTCATTGATTTTGAAGTATCTTTGCCTCATCAGCTGAATTTCCTTATATCATGTATCTATGGAGACCCAAATAAGGTTAATAGGCAAGAGATATGAAATCAAATTTAAAATTTTTCTCAAACAAGATCTAAAGATTGGCTATGCATAGGGGACTTTAATTCTTACCTTAAATGGAAAGAGAAGGCTGGTGGAAATAATTATGTTTTCAAGGATTGTGCAAATTTTAAGAATTTCATTGATTCTTGCAATCTTTTGGAATTAAAGTCTCTTGGTTCTCCTTACACATGGAATAATAAAATATTTGGGAAGATAATATTATGATTAAGCTTGATAAGGCTTTCTCAAATCCTGATTTGCTCAACAGATTTGGTAATGTCGTGGTGTTGATTAAACCAGCCATTGGATCTGATTACAATTTAATAGTATTGGATACTCAAGGAGGAAATTTTATTGGAAAAAAACCATTTAGATTTGAGGCCATGTGGCTTCGGCACCCGGATGGCACAAGAATCGTTGATCAAGTTTGGAAAAGCCCTGTTAATGGAAACCCTAGTTAATCTCTTCATCACAAGTGTTATAACAACAAATTATATTTCCAAAAGTGGAATTAAGAAATCTTTGGCAATATCCACTCCAAAATTGCCTACTTGCAGAAAAATTGGATAAGGTTCAAAGCCGTCCTTTTGCTGAATTTTCTCAATCTAAGGAATTTCATCTTATTAAGCAATTGGAGGAAGAACTTGTTAGGGAAGAGATCTTCTGGAGGCAAATGTCAAGAATAGATTGGATAGCTAGTGGGGATAAGAATACCTTATTTTTTCATGCTACAGCTATTCAAAGAAGAAATTCCATCCGGATCCTCCAAATCAAGAATAATTCTAGTGCTTGGATTGATGAGGAAAAAGAAATTTTTGAGATCTTTTTATCTCATTTTTAGAATGTTTTTACTTCAGAATCATCAATGACCAAGCTCTTTCTTCTATTCTTTCGACCATCCAGACAAAGGTGTCACTTCAACTTAATGATCTTTTATGCAGTATTCCTGATCCTAAGGAGATTCATAGTGTTGTTAAAGCCATAGCCCCTCAGAAATCTTCAGAACCCGATGGCCTCCCCCTATTTTCTTCCAAAAATTCTGGGATAATACTAAGGAGGATATTATTAAATTTATATAAGACTTTTTCATCAATGGTGCTCTTCGCAAAGAGCTCAATGGAACATATATTTGTCTGATCCCAAAAAAATCGACTCTTACATTGTTGATGATTTTCAACTTATTAGTTTGTGTGAAGTATGTGTTAAAATCATCTCCAAAATTATGGCCTCCAGACATAAACCATTTCTGGACAGCATTGTTACTTCCTCTCAGTCTACCTTTATTCTTAATAGATATGTATTTGATAATATACTGATTGCTCATGAAGCTTTCAATTTCATTAGGAAAAAAAGGAGGAAAGAAAATGATTGCTTCTAGGCATTAAATGTTGATATGCAAAAAGCATATGACAAACTTGAGTGGAACTTCATTAAAACTGTGCTTCTGAAGATGGGGTTTAGTCTTTAATTGGGTTAGTTTAGTTATGACCCTTTTAAGCACTGTTAGTTATACCACTCTTATTAATGGAACTGAAAGAGTGAGCTTCAGTCCCTCTAGAGGTGGAAACCCCCTCTCTCTAGCCAACTTTATTCTATGTGGGCAAGCATTATCTTTCATTCTGGAGAAAGCAGTTATTGATGGTTGCATTCAAGGAATTCAGTTCCAATCTTCATGTTTCCCTCTCACTCATCTTCTATTTGCATATGATTATTTGATGTTCTCCAAGGCTAATCTTCGACAGATCAGTACTCTTAAAAATTTCTTGGATCTAACTGCACAGAGAGTTAATTTCAGAAAGTCCTCCATTACATTCAACTCTAATACTCCCCCAAAATTTAAAAAATGGTTCTCCAGAATTCTCAAAATTCTATTTGATGATGGTCCTACCAAATATTTGGGTCTCCTTTCTGAATTCGGACTATCTCAATGCCAGTCTTTCAAGAATATTGCCAACAGAGCTACAAGCAAAATGAAAATATGGAAGGCATCTCCCCTCTCTCATGTAGGTAAAGAAATCCTATTAAAAATCTATTGGCTTATTTATCTCCGACTTTGCTGGTTCCCATTTTAAATTGTCTAAATCTCATCATGACTCTATTAAAAAGGAAGCAACTCGATTTATTTGGAGTAATGGCAATGATAAAATGGAATCCATTGGATATCAAGAGATTATGTAAATCTAAAGAAAATGATGGTCTTAGTTTGAGGGACCCATTTATGCAAAACCAAGCTCATTGATTAAGTTTGCATGGAGATTATGGAAAGAACTAGACATTAATTAGGGTTAGATTTTCAAATTTATTTATTTTCTTAATTCTGATTTCTTGAATGCTAATTTGGGAACCATCCATCTTGGGCTTGGAGAAGCATTCTTGAAGGTCAAAAAATCCTTTTGGCTGGTCTTCTTTGGCAAGTTGGGGATAATTCTCATACAAAAATATAGGAGGACAAATGGATTCCTACCGTAAAAGGTTTTAAGATTAAGCATCCTAACTTTCATAATTGTCCTTTCTCTTATGTCAGCAATATAATTAATCATCAAAACAGAACTTGGCGGAGGGATCATCTTAACCTTTATTTCCACCATATTCGAAATTTTAAAGATTCAATTGAGTGTTTTTTCGGACAAAAGATATTTTGATTTAGGGATGATCCAAAAATGGGATTTTTTCTGTTGAATCTGCCTATCACTTCATTACAAATCTTCAAGAGGAGAAGGATCTTCCATCCTCTTCTAAAATCCCTCATTGGAAGTTATGCCCTAAAGGGGCTTGGAAGCAAATTTGGTATTGTAGATTTCATCCAAATATCAAATCCTTCATTTGGTGTGCATGCAATCATGGAGTTGGCTCAAGTGAGGATCTTTTGAAAAGGAAAATCAAATATGATATTCTTGTAGATAGTGTAACATGGAATCAGAAACTATTGATCATATTATTTCTTGCCCATTTTCTATAGCTGTTTGTTCAGCTCATCCTTATCCTATGCTATGCTTAATGATCCAAATTTTTTCATTCCTCAATGGATGCAAAGATGGCAATCTATGACTCGTCATTCTAAACAGGATGCTTCTTAGAGGTTCGGTTTAGCCTCTTTTATTTGCTAGTATATCTAAAAAGCTCGCAATGACTTGATCTTAAACCACAAGATTTGGTCTCCTCTTGATGTTATCAAGAAAGCTGATTTTGCTTATGAAGAATTTCTCTCGACTCAAGCTCATAATCATTCTCCTAGCAGGACAGTTCACTTTACAAATGATTCTCAGATTTATTGGTCTCCCCCTCCTTATGGATTTATCATGATTAATACTGATGCAAGTTTCGTGGACCATGGAGAAGGCTTGAGTTTTGTTTGTAGAGATTTTGAAGGGAAATTGATTAAAGTTGGTTTCTATTTCTTCATCATTCCCTTATGCTAAATGTGGTGAAACACTAGCCACAAGAGCAGCATTACTTTCTGCTTTTGAGCAAGGGATTGATTTTGTTATTCTAGAATAGGATTGTTCGGAAATTATCTTAGCTATCCACCAGAATTTCTATAATGATGATTTGGTTATTCAACCTATCTTGGCGGATATTTCTATTTTGTATTCCAGATTCTCTAAATGCTCTTTTGTTTGGATTCTTAAGGGTGCAAATCAAGTTGCTCATTCTCTAGCCAAAAAGGCCTCCACCTTTTCGGGAGTGGTGTGTTAGCCAGATTCCTCAGCCAGATTCCTCTCATTGGCTTCATGATATGATTGTAAATGAGGCTTTGGCTTCTTCTCGTTTCTTTCAATAAATTTCTTTTTTACCAAAAAAAAAAAAATTGAGAATAACCGAATTTGGTTGAATTGCCCATTTCTTGTCTTAAAATTTTTTTAAAAAGATTTTTTATATATTTTATTTAACAAATTAAGAAAACATGATTCATCTTGTCCAGGTTTGATTCACATGACTCACCAGGTTCTTAAGAGAGTAAATCAAGTTGAAATCCCTAGCTTTCCAACTATGGGCAGAATGAAAGCCATGATGACAATGGGTTTAGTGAAAACAAAATTTTCCCACTAAATAAGGGTTGGGTTTGAAATTGCCACCCTTTATGCTTTGTTTGGTTGTAAGAGAAATTGAAGAGAAGGGAAGTGAAATTTTTAAACTTAAAAAAGAAACATTTATAGTTGTAACACAATATGACTGTATAAATTACCTAAATTTCTTAACATATTTAGTAATGATACTTATAGGAAGTAAAATTTATGTCATTTTTCAAATGAGAGGGATTTGGATGCAAAATGAAGTGTAAATTAATAACTAAATGTGAAATAATTTAGAATCAGCTACGCTCTCTTTGGTATAGTTTATATTTATGTTTATGAGTTATTTACGATAAATCATTTAGAAAAATAATTTTGAGTCATAAATAATATTTGTTTGGTTTTATTAGACATAAAGAAATAATAATAGATTATCACAATAATGAAAAATACCTTCTAATGTATTTGTAGATTTTAGATTATATTAATTTATTTTAAATATAAATAAGTACCATAAATTATACCAAACAACTATATATATATCATAATGTATTATATAATTAATTCTTTAATACATACCAACGAGAGCCTACATAGTATTGCACTATTGTGAAAGCATGTGCTATGATGATTACAAAAGTTTCTATTTAAAGTTTAAAATTTTCACTTCGCTTCCTTTCAATTCCCTTTGCAACCAAACAAAGCCTTAGTAACTCTCACACCCAAGGTTCTAAATCTTGTATCAGATGGTATATGCCGCATCCAAAATCTATCCAATTTGGATCGGATTGATATATGGATCCAACGGGAAATTGACACGTGACTGTAGAATATATAATAATATTAAAATAGAACTAGATTGGGGATTGGTCAAGTCCAAAATCGATACAAATTAAATCAACCGGCCCAATTTCAATTACAATTACTTGAACCATGCTCACACCCAAAGCACAACTTGGTTCCAAAGAAGGAAAATTCTAATGCACCTCTCCATTAAAACCGAATAAGAAATCAGTGAAGCTATTATTCATGAACTCAAAACTAATCCAATTTTCTTACGAAAAAAAAAAAATCTCATCCAATGTTTTACTTTTCCCTAAAAAAAAAAAAAAAGAATTAATCCCATCTCCATGAGAGCTTTTTGTATCAATAGATCATTTTGCTGAAATTTTTTGTCAACTACCAAGAGAATAAAGATCATTCTTACCAATTTGCTCAAACTACAAACCATGAGCTTTGGCTTACAAGATCAAAGATTCTCACTGACATATCCAACAGCATTCTTATAGTTATTCCACAGATCCGTAACAATCGTCCCAAGCATCTCTGATAAGCTCTGAAAAATCTCTGGAATAGTGTTTGAGAACTGATCCAGTGAGTCCCTAGTCTTTTCCATGAGTTCTCCAATTGCAGAACTGGTAAGTTCAACAGAACCTGTAATGGCTTCTTTAACAAAATCGAAAGCAGTGGAGATGATAGACGAGATTGCACCTGTTAGAAGCACTATCAAATATTCTGCAGCAGTCTTCAAGATCTCTGCTCCCTGTGAAAACATACCATTGATGCCTTGAGTTGGTAATCTCAATCCATGAATCACCAAAACTATAAGACGAGCAATTGTACTGAAAATCAAAGCAGATATCAGATTCAATAATGAACTAAAAGCGAAGAACACGAATTTTAGCAGAAAAACTGCCATTTTCTTTTGGTGGGTATTGATGATCTGAAATCTTAAGAAGGAAGGGTTTGGAAAGTTTGTTTTGAATACAAGACTGAACTCAAGCCTCTAACCGAGCAAGTTTTAAATTGGAAGTTTGATTTAGATTAGCTTATTTAATTAAATATTTTAAAACTGATTAAAATATCAACATGAAGGACTAGATGATATCACATAACCGCGTTTTGGTGAGGCTCAAAGTCAAATCACCAATAAGCGACATTCAGGTTCGTTTAAGTCTTGGTGTCTTGTGCGAAACATTCTTGAATCATTAAAAAATATATAATTATGTCCATGACTGTGCATAAAAACGGATTGGGATCATCTGCTGTACGGATTGAGATCGTCTCCAGTTCGTCCAGTTGTGAACGGACGGACTAGATGTAAAAGACACGTATACCAATACATTGGGGGGCGTGTCTTTAAAATCTAGTCTATCCGTCCACGACTGGACGGACTGGATGACTGGAGATGATCTTTTTCCCTGCTGTACTCCTTTGGAGCAGACTTGATCTGAGCATCAGGAGAGCATCAGGACACTCAACCGATGCCCTCCCACAATGCTCAGGATTAGCTCTGCTGTGAGTGCAGCAGAGGATCTTTCTCCCATAATCAGATTCAAGAAGTTAATGGAAAGAATGGTTCTAGGATGGATTGCCCAGCCAGTCTAAAACCCAAAACCTGGTAAGGAATGGGAGGAACCATTTAAGATATATATTTAATCTTAATTTAAAACCTCTGCCCAACCGTGAGTCCATTTAATCCCACGGCAGACCCGGTCCTAGGAAAGTTGAGTGTGGAACCCCGTAACGGTGAAGAAGGGTTTTGCCGAGGCTAGTACACAACACTTGCTTCTTCATCCTAAGCTTTAGCTAAGATAAGTAAATCCACTTACTTGCCTATTCTTAAACTATGATTGATAAACAGTGATCAATCATATTCTTGCACTAGGAAAAATTATTAACAATTGCCCCAAACCATGGCCAGAAAAATTCAACCCTCACTGTCTTCAGGCATGTTTAGTCTTTTGTATATAGGTCTTTTTCTAGATATATTTTTATTACTTATTAATATATTCTTTGCTGATAGTCGGAAAAAAAAATGTTTTCTTTTTTATCCTCGGCTGAATTGGTTGTTGATTTTTTAAAGGGGAAAATACAAAGGGATTAGTTGTTAACCCTTTCAAACAAAGAAGATTAGGTTGGATGTAGTCAATTTCCACTTTTTCTAAGAGTTATTTCTTGGAAGTTAGCTTACCTTTTCTATTTTATTAGTTCTGTGATGTTTGGAATCATATACTTTCATTCTTTAGTTTCAAATTATTCAAGATAGGTAAGAAATATGAAAAGCCTTCCATACATAAATAATGTCTTCTCTTCTCAATAGAAGCTACCGTATATTTGATTATTTGTATATTTAAGAATATATATTCAATTGTTTGTATGTTTGGAAGTTATTTGCATACTTTAGGAATTATAGATTATTAGAGTGTCTGGGTGCATGCCCAGAATTATCAAGGAATTGAACCGGATTTTTCCATTATTAAGTCAGACCGGATCGTAGTTTCAGATCAAATAGTTTCACATTTCCTTCAGTTGATTCAGTATCTTATCAAACATAATAGAATTACAGATTTTAATTAAGTATCCCTTTTAATAGATCAGCCAAGAAGACTTTTTAGTTCAGCCATCTTCAGTCTCCCTTTATTTGTATTTGATGAAAATGATCATATTTCTAAAAAATGGGTTTCGACTTACCAAATTACCCATTTAATTTTTTTTTGTTAACTAAATTATACAAGGGTTCTACTAAAAAAAAATTATACAAGGGCTATAGTTAACAAAAAAAATAAATAAATAAAAAAAATTATACAGGGGTTACTATTGTTGTAACAAAGGTTTGTTAAATTTTCAAATGTCACAAGGAATCTATTTTGCCACATGGACAGATGATGTGTCAATTCCAACCATTAGATAGAGAAAACATAGTCTAGATTATCTACATGTCAAATTTCAAGCTCTAATTCAATCAAATATCTCCTATGTATTGCATAAATTTCATGTATGTTCATGCATCTGTATGAGTATTCTAAACATTACTATAAAGTACACTCCCCAAGTTGGAATGGATTAAATTAAAAAAAAAAATTAAAAATGAATGGTCCAGATTTATTTTGTTATATTACAAAATGTAATTAATTCTTTCATTATAATTGGACTAATCTATTTGGCAAAAGGAAAAAACCGGTCTAAATGCATAATTAGAAGGTTAAATTTAAGTATTCTAAAATCTCAAAAGAGAAACAGAGGTGAAAGTTATTTATTTATTTTTTTTTTTTAGGAGGAATTTGAACTAAAATTCTAAATAAAAGAGTTGGTACATAGAGGGTAAATACATGGGGGCTTTAGTGGGGATGTAAACAAATTGGATTCGATAGTTTATCAAAATTCGAATCCAACTTCTAATCATTTATCCAAATCCGCCTCCACATCTGATGGATTTCAAATCATTAAATCTGAATTCGAATTTTAACCAGATATAAAATCCAATCCGAACCCGAATCCAAACTGAAACATGAAGCCATTTGGGATCAGATACCCCATTTTATTACCATTACGTTTTCCCATTAAATATTTAGCACCTACATTTACATCCGGAGGCATACCTGTAGACGTTAAAGGATTTGCACATGGCAAAAAAAACCCTGAAACCTCCCTTTTCTCCCTGCTCTAAAATTTCCTTCTCTTGTCTCTTTCACCTTCTGTAAAGAAGGCTAGAGAGAGATGAGGATGTGTGGCTCTAGAGTAATCTTCTCACATTTATTCTTACTGTCGGTTGCTGCTATTGTCATAGATATCAATCATGCAAGGTTTGCCCATGTATGTCTCTCAAATGCTTAACAAAAAGATAGGAAATCCGCAACGGCAGCGGCAGATCGGTGGTGGCAGCTACAATTGGCAGTTTTCTCACTTCTTCTCCCAACTTTCCCCTGATTTTCAAGTTCCGACTCTCCCTTAACTTGACGTAGTCACGATCAGCGGTTTCTTCACATTTTACACACAAGTTACAAGTTACAAGTTACAAGATGAGAGAAAATTGGCAGCGGCAGATCGCTGGTGGCAGCTGCTTTCTACTGCTACCATGCTTCTGGATTGTTTTTATAAAAAAAAAAAAAAAAAAAAAAAAAAAAAAAAAAAAAAAAAAAAAAAAAAAAAAAAAAAAAAAAAAAAAAAAAAAAAAAAAAAAAAAAAAAAAAAAAAAAAAAAAAAAAAAAAAAAAAAAAAAAAAAAAAAAAAAAAAAAAAAAACAAAAAACAAAAAAAAAAAAAAAAAAAAAAAAAAAAAAAAAAAAAAAAAAAAAAAACAAAAAAAATGGAGTGCTCATAGAATTTTCCACTTGTAAAATAAAACAACTATGTTTAAAGTTTTTAATAGGGTTGTGTGATCACTCCGTCTCTTTAAATGAAAAATTCCACCTCTACTGGATGCACCAATGCACGCTGTAATTGGCCTCGCACTAGTGCAGGATCACTGAATCTGACACCTATCTCCCTCCCCTCACATTAATACATATAAAATTTGAAGTTAGTTTCATTGTTTAAAAAAAAAAGTATTTTATATGCTGGTTATTTTCATGTGAGAGCAAATAATTGCTTAGCAACACTTGCAACACTGAATCTTTATGATATCTTTTGAAATTAAATTTTGGCTCTGGTTGTTTTTTTTAGTTTTTCCTTTTGTCTCTAAAATTTAATTTTAGTTTATGCTATCAGTGGAGAGACTAATTGAATGTGGTTAATTTTATGGTTTCTCATGCGCATAGACAACTTTCCAAACACAATTGTAAAGACTGAAATTTTGAATTGATTGAAAGCCTTACCCCAATACATTGGGTATAGGTATATTTATAATATGCTGGAGTTGTTTACATTGTGTATTTGAATTATAAATTTTGAATTTGAATCTTTGTAATCGATGAAAGGAATTAAGAGTTGGATATCAAATCCAGTTATTGTTTTTGTATGTTACAAATTTTGAATTTGAATATTTGTAACCATTGAGAGATTCTCTCTTTAATTTTTTAATTCAAAAATTGAATTTGAATCTTTGTAACCGGTGAGAATTCAAATTGTAACCGGTGAGAGATTCTGTCTTTAATTTTCTAATTCATAATTTGAATTTGAATCTTTGTAACCGGTGAGAGATTCTCTCCTTAACATCCCCCCTCAAGTTGGAGAGGGTCGTTGATCGATCTTCAACTTGCACCAGAGATGATTGAACCGAATGGAGGACAGTGGTTTGGTGAAAATGTCAGTCAATTGGTCATGGGTTGAGATGAAACGAACATCGAGAAGACGTTGAGCAACCAAATGTCGAACATAGTGGTAGTCAATCTCAATATACTTTATCCGTGCATGAAAAATTGGATTAGCAGTGAGGTATGTTGCACCAAGATTGTTATACCATAAAATTGGAGACTGAGGAAGCTTAACACCGAGTTCATGTAAGAGAGAATGGAGCCACTGTAATTCGACAGTGGTATCTACTAAGGAGCGATATTCAGCCTCGGTAGATGATCTGGCAATGGTATGTTGTTTCTTAGCTGACCAAGAGATTAAATTAGGACCTAAAAATACTGCAAAACCATCCGTTGAACGACGATCGTCTACACAGCCGGTCCAATCAGCATCACTGTACGCAAAGAGTTGGTTGCAAGGTCCCCTTGATATAGACAGGCCATGAGTGTACGTAAGACCCGTGCCAAACTAACCGGTCTTACCACCTTGTACCAGGTCTATTTATCATGGTCGAGCCACATGGACCAAGTGCGTGAAAGAAATCACAAAACCAGGTACGAAATTGATCAAAAAACAGGAAAATTGAGGATAGGGTCGCATGCCTAAATAGGTAGGGTCGACCCCACCTCAGCAGGGACCAACCCATGACTTTTGAGTCCTAGGGTCAGATGACTTGAGACCCTAGGGTCGACGGATTCTGCGATCCTAGCATCGACCCTAGGCAAACTGACAGAAACCGAAAATTAGAAAACTTTCCTAATTCAAAGGGAACCTTCCCTAAACTCGTTGGGATGGATTTTAGGAGGTTTTCCTCTATAAATAGGACGTCCCTTAGGCTCATTCAACCCTAATTGAAAGTAAGAGAAAGAGAAGAGAAGGAAAGTTGGAGAAGAAGGCTAAGGAGAAGAGTTTCAGAGGAATCTCTGAATTCAGCAAGTCTAAGGTATGAAAACATTCTCCATGAATTGTGTAAGACCCTAGAATAGTATATAAAGAAGGTAGGATCTAGGAGAAACTCAAATCATCCATCCATGAAAAAATTTCAATGGAATCCATGGAGGGAATCATTGTAAACAAAGTAAAGGAAGTAACTTGAAGTTTTAAGCCATAGAACAATCATAGAATGGACCATGAAAGTAAGCCAAATGATCCAAACATGAAAGAGTGGACTGTAGGATGAAAAATCGACTCAAATTACATATGGTCGCACTTAGGGTCGACTGGTAACCGACCCTATCAGACCACAGGATCGACCCCAAGCTCTCAGGAAGTCCAGGGAAGCTATGGTCGCACCTAGGGTCGATGGATAACCGACCCTATGATCGACCCTATACTCTGGGGTCTCAAATACCTGCGACCCATCCTGTGACCCTAGCTTTACAGCAAGCTTAAAACTATTGGAATTAATTCTAATTAAAATTTATCGACTTGTTAAGTTTTTCTATTGATATAAAGGTGATTCTTAAAGCTTGAAAGAGGATCTACACTCAAGCAAAGGTGAGGGAATAAAACCTAAACTAATTGGCTAATAATAAACCGTTTTTGTTTATTGAGTCCAATTCCATGTATGATTCTATGATTCTATGATTGTATGATTGTAATGTGCATATCACATGTCATCTACTATTCCGTTATTACTGTTCATGCATATTTAATTCTGTTTATTTACAACATGATGTTGATGATGATACTAGGAATAGGCATGTGAATGTTTGTGTGTGGTTAGTGTACTTGATGCGAGTGGACATCAGGAGAAGTGTGATGCAGTGCAGTCCTAAGCACTTTAGTCCTATCTCTACTCAAGTCTTGTCCATTGACATCGTCGAATCACCATTACCTTAGCAGAACTACGTCATAGGGCATCAGGGGAGGTGGTCTCGAACTGTGTAGTCTTCGACTCTGTCGGGGAGTCTTAGCTCTATCTCTATGGACGTATTGAGGGATGCTGGGGTGAGGTCTTGGATACACTGTTTGACATTAGGATTGGTTAGTTGCGAGCCCAGTTTGCAAGCCCTCGTCAATAGGGGCTTACGTATTGGTATGGATAGAGCATCAGGGGAAGTGTGATGCGGTGCGGTCCTAAGCACTTTAGCTCTATCTCTATCCCATGGTGGGTGCATGTGGGGGCGGCAATAGTGTTTGATCCTTTGAGCGGTTCCACACACTCGTGTATTGAGGTGCGGTGGCCTCCAAACCTTTCTATAGCACATTGCAAACTTATATACCAGACCACAGATATGAATTGAATGCATGCATATGTTTGTTGCACTGTTTTGTTTGCTCACTGAGCCGTGATGTGTGCTCACCCTTTTCGAATTCAAATATTTTTAGTTGATGATGCAGGTACGACTGTGACAGATTATATGAATGCTCCCGCATACGGACACGTTGCTGCGATGGATGCTGAAGATGTAGTGGAGACGCATGACTCATCATGCGAGTGCAACTCATGCGAGTGCAACTCATGCGTTTTCGATTAGATTTTTTTTATTTGGACCATTAGGGAAATGTAATTTGATATTTTATTTACTTATGTCTCGATCAATACAACATAATTAGATATTTTATTTATAATTATCACATTTAGATCCTCAGTTCATTTAATATTAAGACTTCCGCTATTGTGTATTTATTCTGATTATGGTTGTGGATGTGTATGGTTTAAGCAAACGGACACAGCCTATTTTAGATCATGGTTGAACCGTTGATTTATTAGCGGTTCATCACACCGTTCTGAATAATGCAGAATTGGGGTGTGACAGTGTAGGTGTGCTTGAGATAACGCAGTATGCGTTTGACGGCTTACCAATGTTCATCGGTTAGAGCCTTCAGAAACTGACAAACTTTATTGACTGAATAAGAGATATCTGGTCGAGTCAGTATGGCATATTGCAATGCGCCAACTGTTCTCCTATAGACTGTAGCATCGGCCAAAGGAGTGTCACTATGTATAGAGAGCCGAGTAGTGGTGGCCATGGGTGTAGTAACGGGCTTCGCCTCAGCCATTGTTGTTTTCTGAAGTAGATCCAAAATGTATTTCTGTTGTGAAAGTATAATACCATTGTGAGTTGGAATTACTTCAATGCCGATGAAGTAATGGAGGGAGCCCAAATCCCGAACTACAAATTCTTTGCTGAGAGAGGCTATTACCGATGTAATGAAGGTTGAGTCAGATCCTGTTAAGACAATATCATCAACATAGATCAAGATATACATACATCGACTGCCATCATTAAAGATGAAGAGAGAGGTGTTGGTTTTGGAGTCCTCAAAATCGATGGAAATCAAGAATGTACTCAATCGATGAAATCATGCATGGGGGGCCTGTTTTAAACCATACAGAGACCTGTGAAGCTTGCAAATGTGATGAGGTCGGGATTCGTCAATGAAGCCTATTGGTTGTGACATATAAACCTCTTCTGTTAGCGTGCCATGGAGAAAAGCATTGCTCACGTCAAGCTGGCGAATGCACCAATGATGGGTAGTTGCAATAGTCAAGACAGTGCGTACTGTAGTTGGTTTAACCACTGGGCTGAATGTTTCTCCATAGTCTAGGCCCTCTTGTTGATTGTATCATTTGGCAACGAGTCTTGCTTTGTAGCATTCAATGCTACCATCGGACTTTCTTTTAATGCGAAATATCCATTTTGAACCGACCACATTAAAGGAAGGGGAAGGAGGAACTAAGCTCCAAGTTCCATTCTTAAGCAAAGTATTGAATTCGGTCATCATAGCAGCTCTCCATTGAGGATGTTTTTGAGCTTCTGTAAAATTGTTTGGCTCCTCTTCACTGTTGCAGGTGGTCATATGAGCCGAAGGAATAGGGTACTTCGAGGAAGGTTTAGGATTTTGACGCAACTACATGTGGTGAGTGCGCTGAGGAGCAATCGAAGGAGGTGCTAGTGAATCTTGGGCTTATGGACTGAGGTCCTGTGGTGAATCTGCAATGGTAGGTAAATCTACAACTTCTTCAATAAAAGCATTAGTAAAAATCAAGGGATTGGGGAGATTGGAAGTAATATTAGCATCGGTCAATGAAGGGGATATGATAGGAGGGGAGGATGGAGAAGATACCTGGAGACATGGAGGATCTGGTGGAGCCCGAGGTGATGATGGGTGTCCATTAGGAGCCAAAACCGATAGCCATGGGACTGATGTGGGTGGGGGAGGACTAGGGGATGAGGGGGATACCGATGCATAGAAAGAATTCTCAATAAATTACACATGTCGTGCAATGTACATTCGATTTGTTCTGTAATCTAGGCATCGATATCCCATATGAAGGGGACTATAACCAAGGAAAACACATGGTATTGAGCGCATACTGAATTTTGTAGAATTTGTAAGGTCGAAGGAGGGGGAAGGCAGTACACCCAAATACTTTAAGTAATACGTAATTAGGTGTCTTTTTGAATAAGACTTCAAATGGAGATTTATTTTGTAAAACCGATGTGGATAATCGATTTATGAGAAAAGTAGCTGTTTGGAATGCATAGTCCCAAAATGTCATAGGTAATGAAGCATGTGCCAACAGAGTAAAACCGGTATTGACAATGTGTCGAATTTTTCGTTTTGCAGTTCCATTTTGTTCATGCGTATGGGGACATGCAACTCTATGAATAATTCCAAAATTTTGAAGTAAAGTATTCACCTTTTGGTATTCCCCTTCCCAATCAGATTGAAAACATTTGATTTTTGTAGAAAATTGATTTTCAACCATTACTCGAAATTGATCAAAAATTGCAGGAACAGAGGATCGTTTCAATATAGGATAATACCATGTGTATTTGGAATAATCATCAATAAAAATAAGAAAGTAGAGATTATTAGTAGAGGAAACATATGGAGCAGGTCCCCACACATCACTAAAAATCAAATCCAAAGGTGCATTACTAACATACCCTGTTAATGGTAATGAGAACCGGTGAGTCTTGCCCATAAAACAAGCAGTACATTTATTAATAATAGATGATGAAGTAGGTAGAGAATGGGAGGAGATTAGGTGCTTGACAGTTCGAGAATGGGGATGACCCAACCGTGCATGCCAATCATCTGCATTGATATTACTGTGGAGTAAACATGGTGAGCGGAAGGTTTATGGGAAGGAAGACTAGTCGGCAGCTTGTACAGTCCATCATCAAGTCGGCCTTTCAGCAGTACCTTGTTCGTCACCTGATCTTTCACAAGAAAATAATAAGGGTGAAATTCAAAATAACATTGGTTATCCTTTGTGAATTGGTGAACTGATAATAAATCCTTTTGAATGTGTGAAGCATGGAGAATATTAAAAAATTGAAAGGAGGAGTTTGGTGATAGAGAAATAGAGGAGGAACCGATATGATTAATATTAAGACCAACTCCATTACCAATCCGTAATGATTCCTTACCATTATATCTATTGGAGACATGCAAATTGCTGAGGTCGGATGTCACATGATGAGTAGCCGCTGTATCAGGATACCATTCATGTGAAAATATTGGTGGAGTAGGAAGTAGTCCTGCCATGTTTGTGGTTGAATTATTGGTGGAGGTAGGTGCTGCACCACCAGTGTATCGAAAGTAGCATTTGGATGCCAGGTGATTGGAACGGTTGCAGATTTGACACCTTTCTCTCTTACCATATCGGTGTCCATGTTTTATGTTTTGACCAAAGTTGGAGGGTGGTCGAGAATGGGGAGAGCCTTGTGGAGGGGTTTGTATAGGTTCTTGTAAAGGTAAATAGGAATGCGTAGCAGCATTCGGTGAGCATTGCATAGTGCTCAAGGTTAGCAGTGATAACCGATTAGGCATTATTGAATCGCATTTCATGACTCAATAAAAGACGATGAAGATCATGAAAGGGAAGGGCCTCAGACTTTGTAGCTAGTGCAGCAATTATGTCGTTGTAATCAGCTCCAAGATTACGGAAAACAATGGCGTTAAGCTCCTCTACAAAAAGTGATTTATTGGATGTTGCCAGCTGGTTCGAAATATATTTAACCTCATGGAGGTATTCAGAAACAATTTTGTTACCTTTTACCATACCTTGGAGTTGCATGTGTAGTTGTAAAATACTGATATGAGATAAGGTGCCAAAGGTAGAACGTAAAGCCGACCATACTGTTGCAACCGAGTTCAAGCCAACTACATATGGAAGGACTTCCGGGCTAAGAAAGGAAATCAACCAGCTTAGGACCATTTGATCCTTACGGATCCAGTCTTCATAGCTAGGATTAGGAAGAATGGTGATGGTAGGTGGAGCAGAATTCTCCAAAAGGAGAAGTGGGAGCGGCGGTGGTGGTGGTGATTGTCGGGGGTGGACTTGGCTCAGTGCCATCAACAAAGCCAATCAAATCATAGCTCCTAAGAAGAGGGACGAGTTGAGTAGTCCATAGAAGATAATTATCAGACTGTAGTTTGATGGAAAGATGATGTTGAACATTAGGAGAGGAAGAGATTGACGAACCAGGCGTAGGAACAAAAGCTAAAGCGGAAGCCATGGAGAATACCCGGTCGTCTGATACCATGTAAAGACTGAAATTTTGAATTGATTCAAAACCTTACCCAAATACATTGGGTACATGTATATTTATAATATGCTGGAGTTGTTTACATTGTGTATTTGAATTACAAATTTTGAATTTGAATCTTTGTAACCGATGAAAGGAATTAAGAGTTGGATATCAAATTCAGTTATTGTTTTTGTAAGTTAAAAATTTTGAATTTGAATATTTGTAACCATTGAGAGATTCTCTCTTTAATTTTGTAATTCAAAAATTGAATTTGAATCTTTGTAACCGGTGAGAGATTATGTCTTTAATTTTCTAATTCATAATTTGAATTTGAATCTTTGTAACCGGTGAGAGATTCTCTCCTTAATAACAACAATCTGAGACTATTTGGGCCATGACCATTATGTAGATAATTAAACCTGACCAAAGAACCACAGAAAGACTGCTAATATCTATTCAAACTTGTTTTTATAATTGCAAGTCAAGAAGCATCACTCTTACTGTCATATGTACTAACTTGAAACCAGTAAACGAAACAAAGCAGAGAAATTTTTCTGAATAGAAAACAAAAATAATAAGATTCATTAATAAAACCCTAAACAAAACGGAGTAATCAATGGAGCAAAATGATCATAAAAGGGACCATGAATGCATCCAAGTGTTCATCAGTAAAATTTGTTGGCTATGTTTCTGTATATACACCAACTGTAAATTGGGCGAGGAAATTCTTGAAGCCACCCCCAAGCACCACCTCATTTTCTAATTTTACGTACAAACTATTCTCTTGGAATATTCTCCTTCAGCCTATATATGCTGTCAACATATTCTTCCACATCCCAGAGAAAGGAACCAAAAGCAACAGCTTCCAACACCAACCTCTCTAGGCTATAATAGCTGACATCGATTGCCTCATAATAGTCTTTTCCCATCTCATACCCGAAAAGCGCCGAGCTGTGCTTGTCAATTAGATTCACTGCCTCTTGAGATTTTTGTCTTGCACATTTCTGGAATGTCTCAGGGTCAAACCCCATGATGTAATATCTCAGCTTCTCATGCTTCCTAGAATCTATCATCCCAGTCAGTTGACGAGAAGACCTGGCCCAAGTGTCAGTTGAGTGGCTGAAAGTATCAGGATTCTTCAACCTTTGGTTCTGGGACTTTGCAATTGGATTGTGGTTTCCACGGCCTTCCTTTGGATGTTTATGGTTGCTCAGTTTTAGACATTTATCCATGTTGAGTCTCAAGCATGCAGACTTCAGGAAATAGCCAAACATGATGGAGGCAATATAGACTTGGCCAAGCTGAACCCTTTTCATCTGGGTTGTGGTATAATTAATCCAATTTTCAGCCACATTAGGTCTGCCTCTCCAACCAAGGAGGATGGTCACATGTTCCTCTACCATATCCCGCACTTCAATGCTGTAAATGGTCTTGAGCTCCTTGTCTTTTGGCCATCCCAGCTCTAGTCTCCCATTATTGATGCATTTAGAGATCCTTGGAACCATTGGAACTTTGATCTCAGTGAACTTGTGAACGATTTGCATGTACATGACATCTTCAACAGCAATTTGGCATTCACGTTCTTTGATCTCAGCAATCCTCCTGGTGTCCAAAATAATAACATCAATGTATCAATTTGACTTTGGCAGCTTTATTTCCAAGAATAAGAAGAGATCAGACAGCTTTGAAATCAGTTCCAAAATATTTTGGATAAAATGATAAGTATAGGACTCCACAAGATAAAGAGTCATACTTACAAATAAATAGGAGTTCTATAAATCATTGATTATCACAATAATGATAAACATAGATTTTAGATTATATTAATTTATTTTAAATATTAATAAATAACATAAATCATATCAAACAATTATCTATGTCATAATGTATTATATAATTAATTTTATAATACATTACCAAAGAGAGCTTTATGTAACGGCATAAATTGAGCAACTTACAAGTTCTCCTAAAATTAATATTACTAGATGTAACAATTCAAAAATAAACAACAGGACTGACCTGTGAAGAGATGATTCTGCAGAACCCTCACTGTGTTGTTTGCGGGCGATTGCTCCGTCCCTATCGGCAACTAATTTATTCAATTGACTGGCCACGGTAAAATCGAAGAGGTCCCATTCGTCCTGTAATACATCGCTGAGAATTTCCCCAGCAGAGGACCTGGGCTGAAGGGGCCAAGTCACTGCAATTCTATTCTCACAGTGACTAGATTCAGCACTTGCAGCCACAATCAACACTGTTTGATTCAATCTCTTATCATTGTACCCGATTCGCTTCCCGAAACGCCGGTTATCACACAACTTAATCCTTCTCTGCAAGAATACATAAAAGCAAATAATCTCAGTAATACAGAATTCCTTTTTTTCAAACAAAGATTAGATCAAGATCAAGGGAGATAAGAAAGCAAACCTGGGAATCGAAGCTGAGATTACAGGAAAAATCACAAGAGCTGTACTTTGAGACAATCATAGAATCCCCTGAAGCTTTGAGAATGGGGATTCCTGAGTACTGAACACAACAGTCCATCTATACCCAAAGAAGAGAGAGAGAGGAGAGAGACAGAGAGAGAGAGAGAGAGAGAGAGAGAGAGAGAATAGAATGAATCAACCTCCAAAATCTCTCCTGGTTTCCGAAGAAGGGAGGGTAGTTGAGAAAGTAGTGGGGTGACAGAAAGAGATATGGATTGGGTTTGAATTTAAATATTTTTCAAATATTAGATAAGATCGTAATGTGTTTCACTTCTACCAAATCACTACAGTTGAGGAATTGTAAGTTGAGTCAAACTTCGGTAATGTGGTTCCCTTCCGGATTTACATTGTCTCCTCCCAGTGGTTCTGGGAGGACAATGGCAACCCTTCGATTCCATCACATCCGTAAGTTAGAGTCCAATATGAATTCTACAACTTATGGAGTGCGTTTAATTTTGTAACAGTTGTAATACACTTTTAAAATTATAAATATACCAAGTACCCAAAATGTATCCAAAGGAAGGGTACAATGGTACATGTTCTTGTTTGGAAGACCCTGTTGCGAGATGTGGTATTTTCCGTAGATATGGTTTGTTTGGTTGGCTTATGAGAGAAATTGGTCTTAATTTTGTTTGACAGGAATATCCTTATTTGGTTTGTTTGGTCCGGCCGGGTTGGGTCGGGTTCAGTCCAAGGCTTCAACCTAGGCCAATCCAATCCAACTCTACCAAGATTTGAAATAATAACATGGGCTCAAACCCGGCCTTGTGAGGGCTAAGGGTGGGTTCAGGTTTGTCGGGTCAAACTTGCATACTTAAGTAATAATAGTTTCGTTGGTATAAACCAACACCTCAAAGAGATCATGAGTTCAACTTTTTTAAAAAGAAAAGAAAACATTGAATCATTAAAATTTATTATTATTATATTTTTGGATAGAAATTGATTTTTTTTTGGTACATGATAAAAATTGAATGTTAAAATCATAATGGATTTGGTTTTGGCTTTAAATAATAAAATTGGTTTAGATTCGATTTTGCTCTTACTAATTACATATTGAATCAAAATCAGACCACCCCGTTAAACTGAAATCCGTTTAAACCCTTAATAAATCATCTCCAATCGCCCAATTATATCAACCCTAATGATACGGTAGTACCTCTAGCACCACAAAGAGACAATGTCTATCCTATAATTTTGGGTCTTTCAAAAGTAAAACAGTTCTAGAATGATTCAACTTTAGCACGGAGAACATTGCTTCTGTCAGTTCCTCTACTAGAAAGTCTCTCACGTACGTGGAGACATTGCTTCTGTCAGTTCCTCTACTAGAAAGTCTCTCACGTACGTGGAGTAGTCATTAGTTCTCATGAATCTTTTTTTCAAGAATTTACTATGAATTATATCCCGTGTGGCTGTGTTTGACTCCCACATTACGTGAACCCTATTAAGACGAACTTATGAACTCATGAAGACTGGGACTTCGAACCATGCAAAAAAATCCTCTTCCGTGTTCTAACCCGTCAGCCTAACATCTGACGGGCTGGAATATATTGACACACATATCGATGTATTTCAATCCGTCAGATTTTAAACTGGAAGACTGGCACGGGAGAAGATTTCAATCCTCGAACCATGGGCAGCCATGGAATAATGTCAAAGCATTTTTTCATGCACAACATGTGTGTTTATTGACTATGATGCAAGTATAATTTCATCCAATGACATATTTATTTATACTGTAATATTATAATTATAGTTAATGTTTAATTGTCAAGGAAAAAGAAAAAAATAAAAATAAAAATAAAAATAATGATGAAAAAAATGATCAATTTTTTTATGTATCTCTCTCATTTAATTCAAAATTTTTATTTTCTTGATTTCCTAACATACCTTTAATCTCTGCAATCGAATTATAATATCGGGCTCGGATTATTTCAATTTGCCTATATCTGGGGAGTTTAACTGATGATAACCCATCACAACCTTGACTACAGCAGCTCAGATCTTCTCCACTTACATGAACCCTATAAAACCTGTCTCATTTTACCTAATAAAATGAGGCATTTTTAGAAGCAAAATACAATGATAAGCATACACGAAACGTTCATGTAGGGGGAGAGAATCTGGTCTTCAGCCCATATAAGAGATTAGCCTGACCAATAAGAGGAAAAAGAGAAAAAAAAAATAGTAGGGAATTCCTATATACCTCAAAGAATGGAATTTATTTACTACATACAGAAACAAGATACGATCATGAAATATGAGTAATAGAAGATATCTATTACTTAATTAACTTGAGAAAGGGACACATAAGGAGGAGGAGGCTATCTATTGTCCATGCATCAATCCCATGCAGTCAAGGGCTGTGTAAATGTCCTCCTCGGCAACGATTATGTTTGGAGCAACCTCGGGTGTAAGGATTGGCGGGGATATCAGCCTTAGGTTTATCATTGACTCTGCCGGACTTGTCACAGCGGGGATCCCGACGGCCGAGAAACGTGCAAGCGTAGATCTCCCGCGTAGTTGCTTCTACAGGGTGGCTATCAAGAAACAGCAGGCTAATCAGTACCACGCACACAATGCAAGCTTTCATCTTATTCTTGCTCTCCATATATACTGCTTCCTTTCTCTGTATTAGCTATTATCTTCTCCTTTGAATTATTACAAGAGGATAATGAATTCACGTACGCTTTAATAAGCTTTTCAGTGTTTGTTTTAAGTTAACAAATTCAGTTATGCAATATTGGACAGAATCTAATTGTTTTAACCTTAACCTTGAGGAACAAACTAACTCCTTTGACTACTTCCCTGGTTGTTCCAATAGTCTAATAATCTTATCTAGTTGCTGCAATGTATATATGATGCTCTTGTTCATCAGCTCTACGTACACCTCTTGCAATTCGTCTAATTCCTTTTCATTGAATGATCCTCCATTATCCCCTCTTTTGTGTTTAATTCAAAGTGAGTTATTAATATGGGCAGGATAGGTTTTCACACAATGCCAATGCGGGGGAATTAATGTTGAGATAGAGACATGTGTCTCTTAATGACACTGTCTCTTGATTGTAATTCTATTTATATTTTTTGTTTTAGTATATAAGGTGTAGAAATGTAAATTTATTCATTCAATGAATTGTTCAGAGTGAAATCTAGAAGTTTCTACTGTCTTCCCTCGTTTTTCTCTCTGTTCACGGTACTCATGTTAACATGGCATCAGTTGTAAATGCTTCCGTTTTTCTTCCTAATCTGCTTTGGTTTGCTATGTTTCTCTGAATCTTCTATTGTTTGATTCGATCTTTCATTTGTTTCTTCTGTTTCTTCGGGATTTTCAAGTTTTAGTGATTCAGTTCTTGAAGATTTCGTTGATTAGGGTTTCATCGATCGAGTTTCTTGATTTTCTGTCATTCATGCCTTCAAACCAGAGTTCTCTGTCCCTTTCGTCGATCTCACCCTCTGTTCTTTATCCTTCGGATAACCCTGGCCATATTTTGGTCTCCAAAACCCTTGATGGAAACAATTATCGGACCTGGAAGCGAGCTATGCGCATAGCTCTTGGGGCCAAAAACAAATTTGGCTTCGTCGATGGATCTTTCAAACGTCCGATAGAGGACACTGCTGCTATTGCCGCCTGGGATCAATCAGATCTCATGGTGATGTCCTAGTTGTACAACAGCCTCAATCGGAATCTCCATGATAGCATCCTGTATGCCAACACCTCCAGAGATCTATGGATTGATCTTGAAGATCGATTCTCTCTTGGGAATGGGCCTCGTCTCTACGAAATCAAATGACAAATAGCTCTTCTCCGGCAAGACACAATGATTGTCTCCGACTACTTTTCCGCTCTCAAGATTCTCTGGGATGAAATCGGTTCTTATTTCAAGAATCCCGAATGCAACTGTGGTGCTCATTCTGCAACTTGTCCTGCTCATTTGAAGAACTTGGATACTGCTAAAATAGAGAAGGTTTTTCAATTTTTGTTTGGCCTAAATGACATCTACAACACAGTCCGCACACAAATTTTAACCATGGATCCTCTTCCTATAGTTGGTAAGGCTTATTCACTAGTCTTACAAGAAGAACAACATCGTGGATTGTCTCTTCAACAGGTGAATTCTTCCCCTGATTTAACGGCACTTGTTGCTGCTGGTCGAACGAATTTTAGATCTACTGTTCAAGATATGTCTCTGACTATCGTCGTCCTTATTTCATCCACTGTAATAAACACGGCCATTACCATGAATCTTGTTTTGAAATCCATGGCTATCCACCTGGTTTCCCTCATCGTTCACTTAGAACTATTAGTCACAACATAAATACCAATACATCACTCACTGTCCTTTCCCACACTAACACCAATCCATCATCCACCATATCATCCAATACACTAATAGTACCATTTCATGCTCATATTGCTGAAATCCCTTTTTCTAAAACTTTAAATGATATCTCTATTCCATAATAACCTCCACTCACCAATACCCAATGCCAGCAGCTTCTACAATTGATTCAGTCGTTGGCTTCTACGTCAGCCAATTTTGCAGGTATACAAACATGCCTCTCATCCACCATTCCTAAATCACAAACCTGGATCATTGATTCTGGTGCCACACACAATTTTTCCCCTATTCAAAATAAATCCCTCACCCTTGTTAAATCGTCCACATACAAACCTGTAGTTCTTCCTGATGGCTCCAATTATTCCATCACTCACACTACTTCACACATCCTAACCCCTGACATCCAATTGCAGGATGTATTTTTTTCTCCCTAAGTTTAGTTTTAATCTCTTCTCTGTCAGTCAGATAACCTCATATCTTCATTGTTCAATAACTTTTTTCCTGACTATTGTGTATTTTAGGACTTATCGACGCAGAGAGTGATTGATCAGGGCAGACTAGTTGATGGATTGTATCAGTTTGTACCCGACAGTCTCCCAACTTCATCACCTTCGGTTTTGTCAGCTCAGACAATTTCATAGTTATGGCATTCTAGTTTTGGCCATCCATCTCCTCACACTTTTCACTTACCCAAACCAGGTATTTCTTCCACTCATACACCATGTGATGTATGTCCATTAGCCAAACAAACTAGGCTACCTTTTCCTATTAGTACTAGTCGTTCCATCCACATTTTTCAGCTTATTCATTGTGACATATGGGGGCCATTCCGCACCCCCAGTCTTACTGGTTCACGATTTTTTCTCTGTATAGTAGATGATTTTTCAAAAGCAACATGGGTGTTTCTTCTGCAATTTAAGTCTGAAGCCTACATTTTACTCACTCAGTTTTTTCTCATGGTTCAAACTCAATTTTCACACACTGTAAAGAATATCAGAACTGATAACGATTCTAAATTTTTGTCATCTACAATGCAAAATCTTTTCAAATCTTATGGCACAATTCATCAACTTACCTGTGTTTACACCCCCAGCAAAATGGGATTGTGGAACGTAAACACAGACATTTACTCCAAGTTGCCTGAGCTCTTCGGATTCAGTCTCAGATTCCTCTAAAATTTTGGGGTGATTGCATCCATACCTCTTGCTATCTTATCAATTGTCTTCCAAATAGATTTTTATCACAAAAATGTCCTTTTGAAGTTCTATTCAATAGACCTCCCTCATACAATCATTTTTGAGTTTTCGGTTGCCTCTGCTATGCCCAAAATCCATTACTAGTCCATAAATTCACTGATCGATCTTCTACATGTGTTTTTATTTGTTATCCTGTCAATCAACATGGTTACCGAGTCTATGATCTTGCTACCAACTTAGTCTTTGTTAGCGGAGATGTTCTATTCCATGAAAACATTTTTCCCTATAAAATTTCCATGTCTATTTCATCCCCTGCTATCACTGATACAAATTCTTACACAGTTCTTCCTGTTCCAGTTTCTACTGAATCCCTCATTTCAAGCCCATTTGAATCCACTTCATCTAATCCGATTTCACATCGTTCCATTAACTCCGACCAATATAACCCCACCCTCTCACAGCAATCAAACCAAATAGATACAACTCAGCACAACCAAATAAATACAACCCAGCACAACCAAATAAATACATACAATCCAGCCCAACCCAATACATACAATACATACAATCCAGCCCAACCCAATACATACAATCCAGCCCAACCAAATTAATACAGTTTATCTTAATCAGCCATCAACCAATACAATCATACCTCGTCGCTCAACTCGCCGACATCAACCTTCTGTCCTACTTCGGGATTACATTAGTATATCTGTTATACAACCTTCTCTCACCACATCCCTTGGCAAAGGTAATTTCTATTCTATTCAATCTCAGGTAAAATTCTTTACTGATATATGTCCCTCTTATACTGCTTTACTAAGCACTTTATGCAATAACCTTGAACCCAAAACATATTCCCAAGCCCAGAAAGATCCACTGTGGCAAAAAGCCATAGATGAAGAAATGTCAGCATTGATTGGTAACAAAACTTGGACAGTTGAACCCTTACCTGGTGGTAAACGACCCCTAGGATGTAAATGGGTCTACAAAATAAAGCATAAAGCAGATGGCACTATAGAGTGGTATAAGGCCCGATAGTGGCCAAAAGGTATACCCAATTAGAAGGTCTCGATTTTCATGAGACTTTTGCCCCGGTGGCAAAGCTGGTAACTGTCCAATGCCTTACAGCACTTGCTATTTCTAATAACTGGCATTTATAACTTGATGTTAAAAATGCATTTTTGCATGGTGATCTCGAAGAAGTATACATATCCCCCTTAACGAGATATCTACACAATGGTTTGCCACTTTCACCGGGTATGACATGCTGTCTTTGCAAATCTCTATGTGAGCTTAAACAAGTCTCTAGGCAATGGTTCAGAAAATTTGCGGATGCTTTGTTGAATTGGGTTTTATTCAATCCTTGGCTGATACGTCTCTTTTTACATATGCTATTGGACCGATATTTACTATGATCCTGCTAAATGTCGATGATATTATAATCACTGGTACCAATGAGACCCACATCACTTCTGTTAGAGCCCAGTTGCAATCTTATTTTCACATCATAGATCTGGGCCATCTATCATACTTCCTAGGAATTTAAGTGATCCCAACATCCGATGGCTTATTACTCACACAATAGTAATTCACTTTGGATGTAATCAACGATTCTGGCCTCCTTGGGTGTAAACCAACTACATCACCTATGGGGCAACATTTAAAATTACTTCCTGATGATGGCGCTTTATTATCTGACCCCTTTTCATGTAGACCTCTTGTGGGCCTACTCATTTACTTGACCGGCCCTATATTTGTTATGCAGTCCACATATTAAGCCAATTTGTGCATTCTCCTTGCGACATTCATATCACTGTTGCCACAAGGGTGATCCGGTATCTCAAGGTACACTGGTCATGGGTATACATATGTCTAAAACTATCAAGCCCAACATCTCAGGATACTTCGATTTAGACTGGGCCAACTGCCCATTTACATGACGATCCATGACTGGCTATGTCATATTCTATGGGTCTAGTCCTATTTCATGGAAAACGAAGAAGCAAAATAAAGTATCTCAATCATTTGTTGAGGCAGAATATCAAGCGTTGGCCACTGTGTCTTGCGAATTAACTTGGCTGAAAACTTTATTTCAAGATCCGGGCTATTCACATTCACTTCCAATGGATGTTTAGTGCGACAATTAAGATGCATTACACATTGCTTCTAATCCAATATTTCATGAACGGACAAAACCCTTCAAAATTGATTGTCATTTTGTCGTGGAGAAGATGCAATGGTAAATCATTCGGCCCAAACATATTTCTACTCGTCTCCTGTGAAGCATAGGGTAAAGTTTTAGCAATTGATTGCTCTTATGTTGGCCGGTGGCTGGAGGCAGTCGGTGCCTGGGGCAGGAGTTATTGATGTCAATAAGGGGTACGGCTGTGGATTTGGTATGCCGGTGAACCCTGGACTGAAATTCTCTCCCGCGGCAGGAGGTTCCTGCCGCTGATCCAAGGGCTAGGGATCAGTCGACCCGCCTACCAATACATGGGGAGGTGGGCCGGCTGAAATCCCGCCCTTGGCCGGCGGCAGATGGGCGGGAGAGGATTTTTTTTGCGGTGAACCCTAATGCAATAGATTTATGGGATAAGGATGTTTTCTGTCATCCGAGGAGAAGTTCTGATGGGGTTCTCAATCCCCAGTCTATGGTTGATGTTATTTCTGATAGTATCGATGGCTAAATTTGTGATGCCTTTGAATACAATGGAGTTTGGGATGGAGCAAACAAATCTGGTATTTTTTGCAAGTGAAAAGGAGATGGCGATGGTCACTTCTTCTTGGAGATTTGATAGGCATGTGCGATATATTGATCTTAAAGCTCATAGTAGATCAACGATGGCTATGGTGAATGTAGGGCTGAGGGTTGATTCTAGATTGAGATCTTCTGTGAATAATCTTTCGACGAACTTGTCTTCTGGAGTTCATGTGCAGGCTGGTCTATTATCGCATGTACATGCTGATAGCCATGGTGACCAGGGTTCTGAGAGAGCGGTTTCAGTCCCGGTGCCGGAGAAGATGACTGACCGTTCAGTAGTAGGTGATGTAGTGTCTCATTTGGAAAGGAACCAAGAAGATTTTGAGAAGTTTTTAGGGTTTCATTCTTTGGAAACTCAAGGAGACAGACTTGGTACAAATCTGTTGACCAAGGTGGAAACAAATCTATGTTTGGGAGGGGTGCTACTCGGCATGGTAGGAAGCGCCAACGATGGATAGGTCAAGACAAGGGGAAGAGTAAATAGAATGGGGGTCAAAATGCCTCCGATATTGGTGGTCCTGTGCTTAGTTCAAACATCGAAGGTGCAGATGGGTGACCCTGACTGAAGATCTGCAGGTGGAAGATCCTTTGTAGAGGTGTTGTTGGGTTGCTTGACTTGAGCAGTTTGCCAGACCCAGTTTTTGAGGTGGTATCACTCATGTGGTGATCCCCCAGGCTGCTTATGAACGACAAATAGAAAAATACAAGCTTGCCTTTATCGGCAGAGTTTTTACTAAAGGATTGCTATTGAAGGAGGTTTCTCGGATTCTTACCGAGCAATGGGGTGTAAATAAGTTTGAGATGGCTGTGTTGGGGAAGGGGTTTTTCATGTTTCAATTCTTCTCGTTGGAATCCTCATGTCTGTTTAGGGAGGAATGGGACTAGGATCAATGGTCAACCACTTTGCCTTCAACGATGGGAACCAAATTTCGATGTGGATAAGGTTCGTCCTCCTGGTCAATCACAGTGGGTAAGGTTACCTCGGCTAGGGATGGAATTCTGGGACGAGGATATCATCTTCTCTATCGAGAAGGCATTAGGAAAACCTATAAGGCTGGATCAAAATACTAAGCAAAAACGTATGGTAAATTTGCTTGGGTATGCATCGATATAGAGCGTGGTGGTTTTAGGCTTGATGAGTTAATGGCGCAATGTCCTTAATGGGCAGCAAAGGCTTTTAAACAACCTATTGAATATGAGGTTGCTCCATCCAGGTGTCAGGCTTTTGGTAATTTTGGGCATAGTTCTGGTACATGTCCAATGACAAAGAAAGACAACTCGGGCCGAAGTACTCTGCCTACTAGTGATGTTCCTTATGAGGGTATTCAGATTTTGAAATTTAACGGGGATCTGGGACGCTGGTTTGATGTTGTGGATGATGTGGATTAGGATTTGGATGAAGGTGGTGATATTGTTCATATCCCAGTTGTCATCGATGGGGATGATGGTCAGTTTGCTGACCCAAATGAGGCACAGCCTATTGTTGAAGCCCACAAAGTGGTGCAGGTTGGTTTTTCTAATGATATTTCTCCTACTGAGTGAGACTCTAGGGCATTGCATCGGTTGGAGCCGAAAGTTGCGGTTACTAGCTTGGGCATTATTGGAGCTATTGTTATGATTGCTTCACCAGGTACAGGGGATGTAGATTCTTCTGGTAGATAGCAAGTTGCTTCTTAGCCTGGGGTATCTCCAGTTCCAATTGTTGCTCTATCAGAGTCAGGGACTGCAATACAAAGTGACATTGTTAATGTTCAGATGAATTCAGGTGTAGCTGGTGTCGGTCAGTCTGGGT
Organism: Protea cynaroides; assembly: GCA_028583415.1. Taxonomy (NCBI): domain Eukaryota; kingdom Viridiplantae; phylum Streptophyta; class Magnoliopsida; order Proteales; family Proteaceae; genus Protea; species Protea cynaroides. The sequence goes on along the minus strand of CM053270.1, from coordinate 51,879,503 downwards.
TGAAGTCATATATGATGATATCTTGGCTGTGGATGCAGCCTTGTAGGTGTTTGATGGAGCATTTACTGAAGTAGGAAAGTGTAATCGCGGACAAGGTAGAAGGAAAATGAATAGGATTGATGCTACCCTGGCACCTCGAGTGAATCTTGAGGATGTTGCTGCTACGGTTATTGGAAATCAGAATCCTCTAAGGGCGTCCTGTAATAAGAAAGGCACCAGTTGATAGGCATAGTTTAGTTTTCAATTATGGCTCCCAAGTTGTTGGGTTCCAGTTATAGCTCCTAAGCTGTAGTTTGGTTTCTAGTATGATAGGGTTTTCATTGTATTCTTTACTATTCATTTCCATTAATAAAAAAAAAAAAATTCTCCAGTATGTATAGATCTTTTTACGAAGTTCTTGGGTAATGGCCCATTTGAATTTTTACTTCGCAAGCTAGGATTGCGACTTCACTCTCCATCCGCGAGAGAGAGAGAGAGAGAGAGAGAGAGGGGGGGCCTTGGGGTGGGGTTGAGATAGAGACATGTGTCTCTTGATTGTAATTCCTTTTATATTTTCTGTTTTAGTATATAAGGTGTAGAAATGTAAATTTACTCATTCAATGAATTGTTCAGAGTAAACTCGGAAGTTTCTACTGTCTTCTCTCGTTTTTCTCTCTAATCACGGTACTCAATGTGAGAAATGGAATAACCAATAAGAATCCATGGTCAAAGAAGAAAAAAAAAATATTATAGAAAAAATGTCAATGTGAGAGATAATGGGAAAGAATTCCCACACTAATGTTATGAAGAATTTTGTCCCTATTAATAATGGCCTATTGCGTGCATCTGTTGTCACGAAAAAAAAAAAATGGTGAAATGAAAAGTTGTATATTAGTTTTGGTTGCCCCTTCTTTTATAATCCTAAGGGATGATTTCAATGTGCATCTGTATTAGTGAGAATGTGAGATGGTGTTCTTGTAATTTTCTGAAAATTTTAAACAAATTTTTTTTTTCAGTCACTCCCATGCTCGGTTAAAGTTGAAATTTAACAAATGAACCGAGTGTATATATCGCTTATCATATGGATTCAATCAGATCCATCATGTGCAACACATTGCGAGTTGGTGACTATTTAATGTCACCAACTGTTTGCTAACACACTTTTCCATGAATAAAGAAGAAAATGCAAATGCCCATTTAACCAGATGCATTGACTTAAGAAGGCCCAGTAGATTCCATTGATTCAGTAGATAGTTTTCCTCCGCTTCACTTCATGATCCTCCACCAACTATGGTGGTGATTTTGTTGGGTTTAATGTCTTGTATTTTATAGAGTTCATATGGTTATTGGGATTGTATTTGTATTAAGGTTTGGATCTACTACATATACGGGATAAATCGATAATTGTGTGTGGATTAGGGTTTTTAGGTTTGTCTATATATTATCTCTATATTGGAAAACCTAAGAAAGACTGATAGATGAGATAAGCCTATCAGGTGGAGAGTTATAGAAGTTTCTTGGGAATAAAAAAATTTCTCCTTTCTTTGGTGTGGTCGTAGGCATCCCATGAGGGGTGTTGAACCACATAAATCTTCTTGTTTGCGCTCTCTCTATTCTAACAAGTAGTATCAAAGTTTAGGTTTTCGAAGAACGAGAGAGGTAAGTAATATGAAGAAGAAGAAGGAAAAAAAGGCTGACTAGGATCATAGTTGCTGAGAATGCTAGGGTTTCTGAAGCAATCTTAGATTTGGGATCTAAAGCTATTTGAGTTTGTTGTGGTGATGTTCAGCGGCTATGGATCTATGGCGCGAAGTGCTCGTTTGCGGGCATATGTTGCAGAGGTTACGGATAAGGTTGCGGCTATGGGAGGAAAATGCCGATTGGATCGAGTTCTACCCGAGGGAGATCTCTCGTATCCTGCTCAGCAAGATGGTCAGCCGGCCTTGACTGGGTCTGCGAAAACGTCGGTTAACATGTGATGCCCTCAAAGCAGTTTATCACACATAACAGATGGAGGAGGTCAAACTTGGAGAACAGCCTGAACCTTGGATTTCTATCGGAGACGTTCACGGTGGGGCCGTCGAATGCAATGAGGCAGACATCGACAATGTTTGTAGACGGCGGGTCATGGGGGTGGACGCAGGGGATTCCTCGGTGGTCCCTGCGGGAAAGAATATGCAATTGGGACACACCTTTCACCCAGCAAAGATCTTGTTGCAGCAACAGGTTTCTGATCAAGGTAGAGTTAAGAGAGGCGATTGTCAAGTTTCCAACTCAAAAGTTCGAACTAGTAAATGAAGGGATTCTCCATATATAAGACCATAGGATTACAATCTCATTAGCAATGTGAGACTATTTTCAACACTCCCCCTCACATGTAACCCCACCGTTAGGTGGTGTATATGTGGTAATACATGACACTTTTCAAGTGACTGGTCCCTCTTTGGGTGACTGATCCCTCTTTGGGTGACATATAATCCCTCTTTTGGGTGATCGTCCCTCTTTGGGTGACTGATCCCTCTTTGGGTGACATATAGTCCCTCTTTTTGGGTGATCATCCTTCTTTGGGTGGGATTTGGATCGTCTCCTGTTCGCGTTAGAACAGGATGACATCTAGGCTCCCTTGGATGTCCAACATCTAGACGAGTCGTCATCCAATGGCTGTGATAGAATAGGGTCTTAAATGCTTATAATACGTTGCAGAACATACAATCAACTGCCTTTTTTGAAATTTTTTTTTCTAAATACTGATTAAGAAGAACCCGCCAAAAACGTATCGTGTAAAACACGACTGAGAAGGATCAGTGTGAGCTTTTCTTCTTCTTTGAGAAGAAGCGCTGGAATCCCTCTTCTTCCTCTTCTTTCGGATTCCAGATCGGAAGGGAAACACGCCGTGGCATCCCTAACCAGTGACCAGTGACTAGCTTCTGTAAATCACGATACTGAAGAAATCTTCTTCTTCTTCGGATTTCTTCCCGAATAGAAATCTCTTTGTGAAACACGATCAGATCTGCAGACGATTTCTTCTTCGAAGTCGGATTCGGGGAACATTTCGTCTTCACCGAATTACCTTCTGTTGTAGAAAGCTGTTGCTGTTGCTTCTCAAACTGGTTTGTAAATCGTGTTCGCAACCAATAAGTTGCAAAATCTTTCTTTGTTTCCTCTTAAACTGTTCTTCAAATCAACCAGAAAGCTGCTTGTTCATGATTTTTTCCATTGGACCAGTTTTCCTTCCCTCTTGGCGGTGACGGTGGTTTTTTTTAATGTTATTTTTTTCCATTGGATCCATGCTCACATTTGAATCACTGCTCGAAACTGCAGAATTCGCTAGGAAATGGGTTTCATTCTATAAGAAATTTTCCATTGAGCCTAGAGCTCCAGAGACGTACTTTTCTCTCAAGATGGACTATCTCAAAGACAAAGTCCAGCCTACATTTGTGAAGGAGTGTCAAGCTATGAAGGTCTATATACTTTTCTGAAACCCTGTTAAATTTATTGAAACTTGAGTGTGTAGAATTTTGTGTTCCTAACATAAATTCATTTCTTGTTCGACAGAGAGAATATGAAGAATTTAAGGTCCGGATCAATGCATTGGTGGCCGAAGTCATAAAGGTTCCCCCAGAAGGGTGGATAATGCAAGATGGTACACCTTGGCCAGGAAACAATACTAAGGATCATCCAGGTATGATTCAAGTGTTTCTTGCTCACAGTGGAGGCCATGATATTGAAGGAAATGAGCTCCCTTGCCATGGAATTCAAGGAAATGAGTTCTTGTTTCTAAAAATCAGGAATTGATGAGGACAAGGAGCTATTGATGTCCCAGATGAATTTTGAGAAAAGGTTTGGTTAGTCAGCAGCATTTGTGACTTCAACACTAACGGAGCAAGGTGGTGTCCCTCCCTCCTCTAGTCTAGCAGCTCTGCTCAAAGAAGCCATTCATGTTATTAGCTGTGACTATGAAGACAAAACTGAATGGGGTATAGAGGTATCAACAAGATCTAGAAACACCATATTTAGATCAATCTACTACATGCTTAAATGGCTGCATTCAAAGGGGTCAGCACCCATCAACCTTTCAGATCATCTCAATCAAGTACTGAGATGGGCTCTTGGTTCTGTTGAGATCTTCAATCAACACAGTCCCCTTGAGTATGCAATGTTGTATCCGAATGTTGTATCCCATAGTTGTGTGATGATTCAAGTAACTTAAGGATTTGGTTGTAGGCTGCACCGAATATAAAATTAGTGATGATTCAAGTAACCTAGGATTTAGTTGTGGATTCCATCAAAAATAGAAATTGAAGAAGGTTTCCATCTCAAATTGATTCAGTGAAAATGGCTTCTCTCTTAATTTGATTCATTGAAGAAGTTAAGAAGGTTTTCTTTTCAAAGCCATTTGAAACCCCAATTTCAAATCGATTCAATGAAGAGGTTTCCTCAAAGCATTTCAAACCCCAAATTGAAATCTGAAATCCAAGAATTTATTTTCCTAAACCTATCAAGCCCTACCTGAAACTCTATGTTGTGATGGTGAAAGAGAAACTATCTCTGTTGAGAACTTTAGCCAGCCTTCCTCTTGTGATTTTATTATGCAATTTAAGTTGTCTGCAACTTGAAGATTTTTAGGGTGATCACATCTACATATGGAATAAAATTACAAACATGATCTCTATCGCTAAATACCGTAGACACCAAGTAAAGAATTTATGTATTGGAGTCATAATAGTTGAATAACCAAACCATTGAGATGGACCTAAAACTAAGAATGACTGCCTAGACTTGAGTTCACAACTACTAATGAATAGAGTAAGCTTTCTAGATTCCAATTACGTACAATTCACAGTTTGCCAACATGCCATAAGGAACAATAGCCTATTTAACAAAATAACTAAAAAGAGTAACATGAATGCCACCAGATCTGATTCTATCCAGCATTTTCCCTTCACAACTGATTGGTAAAGTTCTTTACAAAAATAAATAAATACTGGTTAGCATATTTACAAAAGGTAATGTGAGCATTACATTTCAAAAACTTACTGCCCACACAATTTAAATTTGATTAAAAAATTACATAACCAAAAACTTGCTAATCCTTTCATTGAAGATCTCACGATCTCAACTTGACTTTCAGAATCTCTCAATTCACCTCTCCTCTTGAACTCTGTGGAGCTGTTGCAATGGGAATGAAAAAGACATAAATAATCAAGAAAAATAGCCAACAATTTCATATTACATAAGAACAAAGATAAGTAAAACCAACACTAATAGATCTTCACACAAGAATCTGAGAACAGGATAGAAAAAATAGGGTAATCTAAAATGCAAAAAAAGCTGGCTCCAACAGAACATAGCATGCAGTTTGTTAGATAATAAACTGAGCAGTTTTCCAAAATTTTGAATAGTATATGGTTGTAACAAAAAAGGTACAAAGGGGGGGGGGGTGGGTGGACAAGAGCTAACAAGTGTATGAACTAGAGAGGTAATGCTTGACCTAAATCAAAGATCTCATAAAAAACAGCATATCTAACTCTTAGGAAACAACATTCACAATTTTAGAAACAGCTTAATTTTTATATCAATAAAATTCCTTCCTGTTTACCAAAAAGAAATCAAATAAGTCTTGACTAGATCTTGGTTACCCAACTCTAAGGAAACAATATAGCATACCTTTGACTCAATCGTAGCAAGATGTTTTACAAAAAAGAAAGGACACAAATAAGTCTAAGAATGAGCAAGCCTCCAAGGGCTCCCACTACCTTGACAAACAACTAATGATTATGACAACATCACCATTATCCACCAAACAATATAACCCAGTTGCCACATCAATATGCAAATAAGATGCATAGTCTACTTCATAAGGATTAACGCTCATCCAACTAAACTTCAATATAGATTGACCTTTAATGAGACAGGGTATTACCAAACTAGCAATAGAATCACAAAACCAAGAACATAAATAGTGTATTTGAGTTACAGAAAACTAGAAAACAGAATAAGAAAAGAAAATTAAATGATTCAAATCAGAAACAACAAGGAGAAATAAAAAAATAGAAAACTTAATTACCACAAAAATACCACATTAGGGAGCATTTAGAATCACGACAAAAGCAAATGTAAACACAAAAATACCGCATTAGGGAGCATTCAGAATCACCACAAAAGCAAATGCAAAAGGTAACTTCTTTCATCAAAAGGCTATAAAACTCCCACAGTAAAGAAAAGGGGACATAACTAATGTCTAAGAGGAAGGGCCGATAAAATACAATTTTGAATAGTTTTGTAACATATATCGATTTTAATTTAATTGTTTTTCAATTTTGCTTCACTACAATTTATTCAACTAGTGCCTTCTCTCTAGCTATAAAAATTACCTAGACATGATTCTACTCAAATTCGGGAATGCATGATAACTATTTTAAGAAGGATAACTATTTTGAGTAGGCAATATAAAAACAACCCATACATTGTCAAATAAAAAATTACATTAAAAAAAACCACCGTCACCACCAAGAGAGAAGGAAATCTGGGTCCAATGGAAAAAAGCATGAACAAGGTCTGAAATACCAGTAGCTAAAGAACATGGATACCACAACCTGAAAAGGTCTGGAATACCAGTAGCACAATCCATGTTGATTGTGTCAGGGCACAAATGAATTGGTTTCACTAATAGTCTCTCTATATTTTTACAGAATTATCACTCTCTTTTTTATTGAGAATCATTGAACTCCTGTTGACTCTACCAGTACCTTCTGAGAACTGTTTCATTTGTATCAACGTACCCCTTTGTCATGTTCTCACCAAGAGTATCACGTATAATTGAGTAACAGTCAACTTCAATATGGTTCAAAGAAATCGAACGTCTCTTCCTTGTCCTTCTACCACCTCTAATTTGCACCCCATCACTCCATCTCACTGGTGCATTTGATGGTTTATGATGCACAGGTTCGAACAATTTCAAATCACCTTTTCTCAATTTGGAATTAGGCGATTCGAATCAAAATCAGTAGATCCTAATTCTGATAAATATCAATTCCTTTAACCTATTTTGGAATCGACCATGAATGCTATTTACCTTAAAAACAACCCATACATTATCCAATGGAAAAAAAAATTACATTAAAAAAAACCATTGTCACAACCAAGAGGGAAGGAACACTGGGTCCAATGGAAAAAATCATGAACAAACAGCTTTCTAGTTGATTTGAAGAACAATTTGAGAGGAAACGAAGAAACCTTTTGCAACTTACTCTGGTTACGAACATGATTTACAGACCAGTTTGAGAAGCAGCAGCAGCAGCTTTCTGCAACAGAAGGTAATCCGGTGAAGACGAAATGTTCACCGAATCCGACTTCGAAGAAGAAATCGTCTGCAGCTTTGATCGTGTTTCACAAAGAGATTTCTATTCGGGAAGAAATCCGAAGAAGATGAAGATTTCTTCAGTATCGTGATTTACAGAAGCTGGTAGCTGGTTACTGGTTAGGGATTATTCGAGTTACGGCGATGGCGTGTCTCCCTTCCGATTTGGAATCTGAAAGAAGAGGAAGAAGAGGGATTCCAGCGCTTCTTCTCAAAGAAGAAGAAAAGCTCACACTAATCCTTCTCAGTCGTGTTTTACACGATACATTTTTGGCGGGTTCTTTTCAATCAGTGTTTAGAACAAAAATTTCAAAAAAGGCAGTTGATTGTATGTTCTACAGCGTATTATAAGCATTTAAGACCCTATTCTATCACAGCCGTCGGATGAAGACTCGTCCAAATGTTGGACATTCAAGGGAGACTGGATGTCATCCTGTTCTAACGCAAACAGGAGACGATCCAAATCCCTTCGGGTGACTGATCCCTCTTTGGGAGACATATAGTCCCTCTTTTGGGTGACCATAGTGTGCAATTGGCATCCCTCTTTCAGTGACTTGACCTCTTTTTTATTTTTTTATTTTAGGGTTATTATGAGGGGGAACCTGGAGCTCTGATACCATGTCAAGTTTTCAACTCAAAAGTTTGAACTAGTAAGTGAAGGGACTTTCCGTATATAAGACCACATGATTCCAATCTCATTAGCAATGTGGGACTATTCCCAATAGTGATATCGCATGCGGTAGTTTTGTAGGGTTATCTCTTGGGTCAAGATGGTATGCTGGAACGTCGGGGACAGTCGATGGTGGTCTTCACTATCGGTGGGACTACCGAGTTGCAATGGTCACGGGGTTAGTGCAGGTGATGCATGTTTCGAACGCGATGAACTCGAGGACAGGGACAGGTGGAGATCTGAGATCTAAGTGGGAGAGACATTCTGATCGGATTCAATGTCTGCCTCAGGGGCGAAATTCACAAGGTGTTATTGCATGGTGCATCAAAAGGCAAGGGAGGAAAGATCATGTATGTTCAGAAAGGCTGCTATTGCACTAGGAACTGCAAGAGCTGTGATAATTCACATGTAAAGCTTATCGGGAGGGGATTTCATCCCTGGATTCACATCGTCTCCTCCCACCGTCTCCTCCCACTGGTTCTTGGAGGACGCGGCAACCTATCTCAGATGGCCGCCACATGGCTCTCAGGTGAATCCGAGACCGGCTTGTCGGCTGGGTGTCGGCTCGGACGTGGGTCTCGGATTCACCGAGAACCACGTGGCGGCCATCCAGGGCAGGTTGCCACTGTCCTCCCAGAACCAGTGGGAGGCAACGATGCTGATCCTTAATCCCTAGGGAGGGATCGCTGCACCTCTTCTGAAAGCAGGTGGCGGATATAGGAAGACATTGGGTTGTGTACGATTCAAGAGTAAAAAAAGGAAAAAAAAAAGGGGAAAACAAAAGTGTATAAAACGTCACCATTACACTTGTGTGTATTTTTTTTTAAAAGTATTTTTTAGTTTCCACCGATCACTTTTGGGAGAAAAAAAAAGGCTGGGTTATTTATTTATGGTTGGAATTTATAAATAAAAAAAGAAGAAGAGAGCGGTAGCAAATGGATCAGGGAGAAATTGTTTTTTGGGAATTTCATTATGGAAAGAGTATTCAAAGTTGCTACTATTGAGAATGATCAAGGCAGATTCAGTGATACACACTTGTAGGGGTTATCCAATATGGTTCAGCTCAATACGGTAACGGATCTGCGAGGAAATTCCAGTAGGCCTCGAATAGTGGTGAAGCGACTATACTTGACGGTATCGCACGTGGGTCTTGGTGGTAGTCGAGTGGATGGTCAGCGACGATTGGGAGACATTGATTGGATTGATTGGGTGATGGTAGTTGTTCGTGGATCTTGGTCGGATCGGGTGTTGGATCTGACAGCTGGTTTGATTCTCTGCATGGTGTGCATCGTGGCCAGTGGATGCCGCAAGACTGGCGGGCTGGGATAAGGAGTCGGATCTCTAGGTCTGCATTTGAGGTGTAGAGGTAAGAAGCTCGGGTTTCAAGTGCAACTGGAGTTGCAGGAGGATTGTGAGTGACGATGATCTCTCTGGTGATGCTGTAGCAGTGGGAGAGAAGGAGTCACTTTACATCGTATGGTGGTGAGTTGTATGGGACACTCGGACTGGGTGTGGGCTATGCTGGTTTGTGTGTAATGATTTGGCAGAGACGGATTTAAGGAATCAACATCAACGGGTTTTCTTCAAGGCGGCGTGCAGAGTCCAAGCCAGATGGAGATTTGTTGTGTTTGGTATCTCATATTTTGTGGGATCCACACGGTTACCAAGATTGTACTTGTATTAGGGTTTAGGTCTACTACATGTATGGAGATAAATCTGTAATTGTATGGGGATTAAGGTTTTTAGGTTTGCCTATATATTGTCTCTATATGGGAAAACCTAGGTAAACCTAAAAACCTAATCCCCATACAATTATCGATTTACCCCCATACATGTAGTTGACCCAAACCCTAATACAAGTAAAATCCCAGTAACTGTATGGACCTATACAAGACACCAAACCCAACAAGCCCTTTTACATCAGCACTTCCTAAGAGGAATGACACTGTCTTTTGGGTACGAAGCCTCTGTTCAAAGTCGGATTGGGGGTAGTTTCTCTATTGATTGGCTAGTTGACTAACAGGTCCCTGAAGTGCCCAATAAATCATGGATCACTAAATACTTAACACACAGACATCGAATATTGCAGAGTTTGGATCACTTGCGTGTACATGTACTCTCCATGTAGGGATCCTATCACCGTAGATGTGGTGTGGGACCCATATCTAGAGTGTGGGACCCACTAGATATGGATGGTGATGAGATCGCAAGCAAGATACAAGTACATGCAGATGAACTATTCTCAATATTATTGCATCACAAAATAGTTGCAATATTAAGGTGAATCGTTGCATATATATTAGGTAAAGAACTATCTAAAAATAAACATAATAATCTTTTGGAAAGGCACCAGTTGCATTTAGCATAGAGGCCAGTATTCCTTGGAATCAACCAATCTATCTTAAAAGGAGAATGGGTTGATAGGTTTTAATACGCAGGCGACCAGCAGGATTGCAGTTGCGTGGAAATGTACACGATCATAAAATGTGGAGGAACTGATTAAGGAACCCCTTTCATTTTTAGTGCTAGTTCAAGTATTCATTGTGAAGTACATAGGAGAAAATATAGTATTAAAAAAAGAAAAGAAAAATATCACGTACTACCCAGATAGTTTGATTAACATCACCTATCACCCACTAGTTTCTGAAATCATCAATCGCACCCCACTAACTGACGAAAGAGAGTAAAATTTTTTGCTAGACATCTATACCCTTTTATTTAAACTGAGAAATGTTATTGCACATTAAAATTACTAACTTAACCTTTTACTGGAAATAACATCCTACTCATTTATCGTTTTCACTCTCACCCAAACCCTAAATCCACACTGTTCGCAAGTTAAGCAAATGTCATATTTGTATGAAGGGCCATCATAGCCACAACACCCCATTAATGGATTCTGGAAACCTGCCAAGGAATGAACCAGAGAATACTGTCATCGATTGTAAAGCTCTGTATCAAAAAATGCAAGAAACAAGAAAGATAAGAAATCCAAAAGGGATTTCAGAGCGGGGTGGGAGACAAACAGAAAGGGGATCCAAAAGAGGGTTTCATGAAAATCTTGGTTCAATTTTTCCATATACCCATTCATGTGACTCTGCTTCAGCCCTGTTTATTTTTCTCACAAGCATTCATCTTTTAACATTCAATTCAGTGAATAACAAATAAAACAATCAAAGAAAAAGCACTAAAACCCTAAAAAATGAAAAATCCCATAAGAAAAGAGGTGAAGACAGCAAAGAAAGCCCCAAAACCAAGAATAACCAAAAAAAAGTACCCAACTCCTTGACTCAGAGCTGCTTTGCCCTTAAAGCAGCTGTTCTATCTAATACAGCTTCCATCATTGCCGAGATGGTAATACTTCGCTAAGAAACCGAACGGTGGGCATTGCACATAAGAAACCATTTCTTGATTTTGATTCTCTTTTTTGTATATGCTATGATGTCAATTCCCCTCACTAACCATTACTCATCTACCCCCACCTTTATTTTTTTTTTTTCCAAATTCTGTCAAAACAAAAGAATTGTGAACCAGAGTAACTCTACAAAATCAAGAATCAAATTGACGAAAAACCAATTCTCTGAACAACAAATAGACATTTGAATTACACGTAATCTCTCTCTAATCAGTCCAAGTACTTCCTCCACAAAGTACTTGGTTAGACTGAAGTTTCCCACCTCACGCAAGTTCACCAGCGACGGCTTTTGCTCGTCAATCGCCGAAACCCCACTGTCAAGAATTGCTTCCAAGTACCCATTAATCCATTCATTCCCAACCATTTTTCAAAGCCCAAGAAAATCAAATTCCTTTCCTAACTGAATTTATATGCGGGTAATATTGGTTGCAGAATGCAACCTAAAAGCATGCATGGGCTTAGAAATCTAAGTATATCTCTTTGAGATAAGTAGTATGCATTAAGAAAGGCTGTCAACAAGAGAAACCCAACCCAAATCCATAGTTTTATTTGTCAATGGACTTGAACCCAAATTTCTCAGTGTGTGTGTGTGTTTGTGTGTGTGTGTGTGTGTGAGAGAGAGAGAGAGAGAGAGAGAGAGAGAGAGAGAGAGAGAGAGAGAGAGAGATAGAGAGAGAGAGAGAGAGAGTCCCAGAATGTCTCTGCAAGCGTTTCTTGATTGTTGCAGAGCAGTGGAAACCTAATCTGAGTGAACGATTATGTGACATTTGTTGTGAATGATTGGTTAAAAATTAGTGCAGGGTAAAATGGACATTTTCCTTTACAATAAGGGTATTATTGTCCACCAAAAAATGGATTTGAGCTGACATCAGCATTTAACAGAAGTGTCATAATGGCTTGGGTCTCTTTATTAAACGTTTTAAAAATTTAGGTGATAGTTGATGATGTCAGAAACCATGGGGTGGTAGGTGATATTAATGAAACTATCTGGTAATACGTTATAATTTACCAAAAAAAAAAACACTAATCATCCTTCCAAAATACAAATCCCAATAAATTAACTACATAAGTTCAAAGTAGATAGGTAAACTCCACCATGATTAGGTTGAGGCAAAAGTTATTCCAGGCCATCATGCCCAGAAATGCTTGAGGTTTTTTAAGCGCCAGTATGCTTAAAATTGCTCGAGGAGTTTTTCTAAGCGTACCACTTTTTCAACCCTGTGGAGAAATCCATTCTGATTATTGACCATGGATGAGTAATTTGATTTGGACATGTATTAATTTTCGGATTCAAATTCAATTAAAAAAAGCCTCCATGTGTGTCCATAAATCCATATATTCGTCAATTGTCTATTTTTTTTTGGCATATGCTCTCTCTCTCTCTCTCTCTCTCTCTCTCTCTCTCTCTCTCTCTCTCTCTCTCAATAAGCGAGGAATATACGTGCATGTTAGTTGTAACACACGTTAGGATAAGTACCCCCAAACGTTTATGGAAAAGACAACCGTCACCTTTTTTTAACAATGTTAAAGTGAATTTTTCTATGGATAATTTTACTCTTGAACGTTTTATTACTTTAAAAACCTATTAATGTTAAAAGACTAATATAACCCTCCTATCCCAACTAAAATTAATTCCAATATCTTCTCATCTTCCTTCTCATACTCCCTCACCTTCGTTCCAAAAGCTTCTTCGGTCAGCGTTAAAGACAACTGCCCTCACCTTCATTCCAGAAGCTTCTTTGGTCGGCGTTGAAGGAGGCTCATTTTCCTTTTCATTCCCTTCACTGTGCCAAAATCATCCCTCTGTCCAGCTTCTTTGGTTGTCGAAATGGGCTCCTCTGGCCCATTTGAAAGAGGTTCCGAGAAACACTTCAGAGGGGCTCCATCTCTCTCTCTCTCTCTCTTAGGGTTTGTGGGTTTCCACTTTCTGTATTTTCAATTGCACTGTCGGAGTTCAAAGGTGCTCCATTTCAAAGGGGTTCCTTTATGACTGCATAAATGGGTTATATGGTTGTTTTCGTAGCTCGCAAATGTATTTCAGTTGACCTCGACTGGGAGGCCATCTACAGGATGGGAATACGAGATGTACATGTCAGTGACGAGGAAAGAAACACTATGGTGCGTCCCCTTACTAGGGTGGCGACAGCAGATGTGGAAACGACAACAGCGGCAGTAGTAGAGGCATCAGAGGGTGATGATGATGAGGATGATGACTATATGTACATGGATGTAGATGTCATCCCTCCTTCATCACCACAACACTCTACAGGAACTGGCCCTTCTCGGACCTCTCATTTAGCTGGCCCTTCGCGTCCCCTACCAAATGATATGATGGCACTACTACCAGATGATGATATGATTGCATAATTCATCACTGGTAATTCCAAGTTATGAGTAGGGTAACTCTTCACATGCTCCTTTAGTTTTCTTAAAGCATATGCAATCGCTTATTTACCTTGCATCAACCCGCATCCTAGATCCAATCCGAAAGCTTTGATGTATAGGGTAAAAGGTTCCCCTAGTACCAGAATGGTCAAGATGGGAGCCGATATCAGTTTTGCTTTAGAATCTGGAAACATTCTTCACACTTGTCAGTCCAATTAAACTCCTCCCCCTTCCTAGTTAGCTTGGTAAGAGGTTTCTTAGAGTGGTCCTCCACAAATCGTCTGTAATAACCAGCTAAACCCAAGAAACTTCTGATCTTCGTAATATTCTTTAGGTGTTTCTCACCATATGATTACTTCTATCTTAATAGGGTCCACTTTAATCCCTTTTTATGATGCTACGTGATCCAAGAAGACCACTTTGTTTAATCAGGTCTCATATTTCTTGGACTTGGCATAAAGTTTCTCCCTTCTTAGCTGTTGTGAAGCTGATCTAAAATTCATTATAGGACTTTCTTCATCTTTGGAATAAATCAATATATAGTCTATGAAACTATGACCGACGTGTCCAACATATCATGAAACACCCAGTTCATCAGCTCCATAAAAGATGTAAGGGCATTGGATAATCCAAACGACATAATCGGAAACTCATAATGCCCAATCCCAGTTCTAAAAGCTGTCTTCGAGATATCGCTGTCCAAATTCGTCAACTGATGATATCTTGATTGAAGATCAATCTTAGAGAATACCTTTGTACCTTGTAATTGATTAAACAAGTCATCGATCTGAGGTAGTGGATATCGATTCTTGATCGTAAGCTTGTTCAATTTTCGGTAGTCTATACATAGCTGAACATTACCGTCCTTCACCATGAATAGCACTGGCACTCCCCGTGATGAAATGCTTGGCTGATTAGAACATTTGTCTAATAACTCTTGCAGTTGAGTCTTCAATTCCTTCATCTTTGTAGGAGCTGCTCTATAGAGTGCCTTAGACACAAGTGACAAGGTATCTTATCCAGGCACGAGAATTTAAAATCAGGTATGTGCATCCTTTATAATCATAAGGGTAAGTCAATGATGCACCGCATCCTATATAAACCTATCTAGTTATATGGCCACAATAGATTTGATCCCTTGCCAAAAATGTTAGAGGCTTCATCTTCAGAAAATATTCTTCAATCCTTGTCAGATAATTCTGCCATGGGGTAGCTATCTCATACCTTGGTGGCTGATAAGGGTAACCACCTTGATACACTGGTTATTGTGCACCAAGCTTCTGCACTGAGGGGTGCATCACTAGGACCTACTGTATAGTAAGCACTGTGTTATGGGTAACATGTGCTGGACGTACAGTGTTGATACCAATTGGTACTGTACATGGTCTGACCTGGAGGTATTGGTGTAGCATTGGCAACTTAGGTAGTGATTTACATAGCAACTTGCATAGTCGGTCTCATCTGTTGTTGCTATTGTATTTTATCGGGCCAAGTTTATTACAACCGTGGCCAAGGCACTTGGTAGTCCAGGTAGATTGACTGGAGTGGTCTGGTTGTTCACTTTTTTTTATTTGCTACAGTCTGATTATCATTATTTGGTATCTACTCAGATGAGTTCTCATTACTTGTTATCGACCTAGATAGTGGTGGGGTTGGCTTACAACGACTTCTTAATGCTCAGCGGGCGATGGATCAGTGTGTGGCGGATCTCACTTAGAGTCTCCATGTCATCCAAGTGTATAGCTTCATCTTCTTTTGTAGTTACTCTTATTCTTAGTGTATGGCCATTGTTCTCCTATCTCTGTTGGATTTGGCCCAAGATCTTTCCCTTTACCTCTGTAGAGACTTAGGAGTTACTAGCCATTTTCCTTCTTCCTCTGTCATACATCGAGTTTCACATCTTGTGAGTATCAACTCGGTATTCCAATGTTCTAGCTACTGTACTATATCCTTTCTTTACACAGGCAACTATCCGACTTGTAGACCGTACCATATGTTATTTGTTTATCAGGATACATTTAGATCTTCTTTTCCTATCTGTGTATACATATGGTTCCACCTTTTATATGTACATTATTGTCTTGTTTAGGTTCTGTCTCAACCAACATGGGAGCTTATGGTGTGTTTATATTAAAGCTTTAATTTATCCTAACTCAGTTCATGGACTCTAGTAGAAGTATTCAAGTTTGATGGGCAAGGCCTGAGAGCTCTGATACCAAGTTGTCACACCCCAATTCTGGACTAATCAGAATGGTGTGATGAACCGTCAATAAACCAACGATTCAATCAGGATCTCGTATAGGCTATGCCAACCATGTTAAACCAAAAAATATTCCACATTAATCAGAGATAATAAAATAAATAGCGGAAGT
Organism: Protea cynaroides; assembly: GCA_028583415.1. NCBI lineage: Eukaryota > Viridiplantae > Streptophyta > Magnoliopsida > Proteales > Proteaceae > Protea > Protea cynaroides. The sequence continues at coordinate 51,863,322 of CM053270.1, read as the reverse complement.
CTTATTAATAATGAACTGAGGTCTAATCATGATAAAAAAAATTGATATTCCAGTTATCTCCAAGTAACCAAAACATAATTTAATACATATTACAAATATCCAAATACGAAAGTTAAACACTAAGCGCATCCATAGTTGAAACGCTCACTTAACGAATCATAATAGAAAGGAAAACAGTACAATACAACAAACATATACATGCATTCAATAAATATCTTTGGTCTGGTTTTTAAGTTTGCAATATGCTATAGAAAGGATTCGAGGCCCCCGGATCTCTATACACGAGTGTGTGAATCTGCCCAATGGATCAAACACCATTGCCATCCCACATGCACCCACCATGGAATAGAGATAGAGCTAAAGTGTCTGGATCAAACACCGCATAACACTTCCCCTGATGCCCTACCCATACCAACACGTAAGCCCCAGCTGGCGAGGGCTTGCAAACTGGGCTCGCATCTAACCAATCCTAAATGTCATCCAGTGTATCCAAGGCCTCACCCCAGCATCCCTCAATACATCCATAGAAATAGAGCTAAGGCCCCCCGGCATAGTCAGAGACTACACGGTCTGAGACCACCTCCCCTGATGCCCTACGACGTAATAGTTCTGCTAAAGTAATGGCGATACGATGATGTCAGTGAATAAGACTTGAGTAGAGATAGAGATAGAGTCCGGTGACCAGGATGAACCATAATGTCACGTCCTCCCCCTGATGCTCCATTCACATCAAGCACATTAACCACACACATACAATCACATGTCTATCCCTAGCATCATCATCATCATATTGTAAATAGACATAAATAAATATGCATGAGCAAAATATAACAATAATATTGGATGACATGTGAGATGCACATTACAAGCAAGCAATCATAGAATCATTCATGGTATTGGACACAATGAAATAAAACAGCTTGTTAATATCCAATTAGTTTAGGTCTTGTTCCCTCACCTATGATTGATATTTGTTCCTCTTCCAAGCTTTGGAAGTCACTTTGAATCTATTGAGAACCTAAACAATTAATATATTTAAGTTAGGGTTCAAGTTTATCAAATTACAGTAGTCAAAAACCTTGTTTAGTCTCAAAATATTCTTGCTATCATTGTGTGGTCAGATGTGTGGTCGAACCTGTGGTCGCAATATATGAGACCACACACTGTGTGGTCGGACCAGTGCTCGCATTTTGTGCAACCACACCATGCGACCGCACCTTTCATGTGAACCTCCCGAATAGCTGTGGTCGGCCATCTGGTCACCCTGTGGTCGACCACAAGCTGCGACCACATGATGTTTGGTTAGTTTTCATCTTTAATCCGAATTCTTCTTGAGTCGATTCCTTGGCTCATCACTTGGGATCATCCTATGGTTATCATATGGCCATTATTTACAGTTTTTCATTAACCATTATCCCTAATCCATCCCTCATGGTTATCCTTGAGATTTACTCAAAGGATCACATTGATCATATTGGTTTGACATCCCCAATCCACAATAGAAACCTTATTCAATAGAATCTACATCTACAGAGATAAGTTCCATACCTCACTTGTTGTTGGGAGCTAGAACCTTCTCTTGTAAAGCCTTTCTCTCAGCCTTCTTCTCCAAATCTCCTTCTTCTCCTTCTCTTCCTCTCTCTCTTTTCCTCTTAGGTTTAGAATTTCAGTTTGGGTTCTAAAAGAGTAAGAGAGACTAAGGAACGTCCCTTATATAGAGGGAAACCTCCATATAGATTCCCACTTTAATTAGGAAAGAGCCCCCCTTAAATTAGGATAGTTTCCTAAACACGGAGTCAGTTCAGCATCCTGTGCTCGTGCGTGGGGTCGTAGAATCCGTCGATCACATGTCAAAAATGTTCAACCACACGTCGTGTGGTCTCATGTGTGGTCGACCACACCCCTCAAAACTGCTACCATGCAACCAAAATTTTCTGATTTTTAGTTTTCGACTGGTTGCTTCCACACGATCTTAAATAGTCAACCACACCAACTAAATTTGACTCGTTGCTTACCTTATCTTGTAGTTTCTTCATACAATTGGTTCACTTGAGCCGATTATGATGGGAAAACCGGTCACGACACGAGAATGTAAGGTTAAGATGCTGATGCAGGTTACACTGTGGAGGACTACGTGGATGCTCCAATATATGGAAGAGTTATTGCCCTGGAAGTGCAAGCAGGAGAGGACGAGCATGACGTTTCATGCGAGTGCCCTTACTGCGTGTACCTCTAGGATGATTTTAATTTATTATATTTATTTTAGTTGGATTTTATAAACAGTGTAAGGATATTTATTTATGTTTTGATATTTGAATAATTGGATAACTTATTTAATTTATCAATAGAGTACTCAGTTCATTTAATTTAAGACTTTCGCTGTATTTATTTATATTCTGATTGTGGTTATGTGCAATGGTTTGTATTAGTGGACACAGTCTTATTAAGATCCTGGTGTGAACCGTTGGTTTAGTGACGGTTCACTTACACTTCTGGTTCAGTCGAAATTGGGGTGTGACAACTTGGTATCAGAGCTCTTAGGCTATGTCCAATAGACCATATTTGCACTTAACTGAGTCGATGAACTGAGATAGGAAGAATTAAAAGCTTTAATAAAAACGCACCTTAAGCACTTGTTTGATGCTTGAGACTAAATAGTAAAGAGCATGATGTACTATATTAAAAGTGAGAACCTAATAAACAGACATGCTCTAGTTAGAAAACCATAATAACAAGCAGAATGATCATAAACTACCATTAAGGTAAAAACATCCAAGAGTGAAAGAGTTAATTGTACTACAGGGTACAGTCCACAAACCAGACAGTTACCCTATTATAATAAAACTGTACTGATAGGAGAGAGGGAAAAATAAAGTGATCCATCATGGGGTTGGGGGCATCGGAGAAATAGGGTCAGCGATGTCATAGTCACGCTCATATGCGACCGTGAGCCAGTGTACCTGCTCCTGTGTGACCCTGAGGTTGCGAGAGAGACCCCCTAGGTCACGGTTCATCTCGCGCTGGGCATCTCGAATCTCTGTAAACATACCCGTCACGGTATCGGAAGGAGGCTGAGATGGTCCTGCTGCAGGTATGGGCTAGAGTTCTGGTGCAGAAATATCCTCCATCTGTTCATCATCATCACCCCCTACCTCTTTTGCAAAAGCTGCATTGGCTGCTCCTGTTACTGCCACTGCTACTATCCTCCTAAGCGGACGAGGACAAGCCTCTAACTCCTCATCACTGATTGGCAAGTTGTCCATCCTCATCTGGAAAATGCCATCCCAGTCAATTCCTGATGTCATAGTGTCCTCAACCGCATTCTCATCCCTCATATCTACTTGAAGGCGCTGCAGGAGTATAGTAATAAGCCGGCCATAAGGAAGGTTGCTTATCTGGTCAGGCATGGTAGCCTGACGCATAGTCCTGATGATAATATATGGGAGACAGACCCACTCCCTAGTGCAGACACAATAAGTCATGTACTGGGTGAGCTGAGATAACTCACTGTAGTGGCCGCTCTGAGGAAAAATATTATGCTGGATAATGCGGCAATATACTCGAGGGAGAGATCTCAAACTGGCAGCTTTCATGGGCACCCCTGGGTTAAGGATCTTCTCTGAAACCTCCTGGCACATATCATTAGTAAGGAAGCCTTTCATCTTGGGAGCGCAGTAAACCAAATCACCATTATTAGGAATCCCCAAGAGATCAGTGAGCTGGTGAGTGTTGAATGATATGGGGACCCTTGACAAAGCTGATGAGGCGGAGGTCCCTACCGTGGTTGAAATCGTTAACATCCCCCTCGACCTCCACGTTAGCATAGAAGTGCTTTACCAGATTGGGTCGGGTAGTCACTGTGTAGGTGATAACTAGTAACCACCCAAGTGCACCAAAGGCTGCTTCAACATCGAATCCTGTAGTTGCTCCAGGTTTACGTCCAGATTCTACGTTTTTCTCTTCGAACCATGGGAAACGGGCTTGTGCCGCCACCGAACGAAACCACCACTCATCAGACTGTGAAACCGGTGGGTGTGGACGGTTCATGCCCTGAGCGTATGCGTGCTTACCAGCACCTCGACGCCGAGACATTGTTTAACTACAAAACAAAACAAAACAATGAGAATTAGTCAAAAAATTTTGAAATTTCGGCAGCATAACGATAGTATTTCAAGCAAAGGCCTCGAACTCACCCAAAATCTGGGGAGGAGGACTTACGTAACCATTTAGCAAGATATAAAGACCAAACAATCATCAAACAAGCAAGAAACTCAACAATTACAAGAAAAATCGATTTTTGACCAAAACCTAGGTAAAAAATCCAAAAAAAATTGATTTTGAGTAAACCATACGGTGGAACCTCAAATAAATTGAGGGCTTTTGTTCATAGGAGTCCCAAAACTATTTCTAAGCCGAAGAAAAAGAGTTTCTACGGTTAGAATCTTCTAAATCTAGGAAAACCTAGTTTTTGGGCAAGAAACTTGAAGAAACGATGTAAAAGAGAAAGAGGAAGGAAGGAACTTACTTGGAGAGGTTGGGAAGCACTCTTGGGAGAGAAGAATCGCTTTTACAAGCACCGGTCGGACTGTAGCAACTCACCAAGTCAGAGAGGAATCGCCACCGGATAGAATGGAAAGAAGAAAGTAAGAAAAAGAGTCAAAAATCGCGGTTAAAAGGGGTTTTAACCCATACCGGTCGACGGTTTGGGCTATACTAGTCGACCCGTACCCCTTGGTACCTGCGACCAGTATCTCTCGGCCAAAGGAAAAATTTGACCGGTCGAATATACCGGTCGCACCATACCATACAGAGCTGCGACCGGTATATCAACCGGTACCCCTCGAGAAGTCCGAGAGGTTTGTTCGCCTGACCATACCGGTCGCACTATATTCTACAGTGCCGCGACTGGTATGTTGTGACAAGACAAGTATTCTGAGCCCGGAAAATTTTGAGAAAATTTTTAAAATTTTGATTTAAAGTTTCCATTACAATTTTCGCTTCGCACTTGTTAAAGACGAACACTATTATGACAAATGTGACTATTCGAATGTACCTCATGTGTTATGTTTTCTTTTCAGATCCAAACAGGAAGAGTAATCTGAGATAGCAGGCGCAAACGGTTGTAGAGGCTCATGGAAGCGTCACCATTCAAGGGTGCTCCAAGCTGAAGACAATGTGGAAACATGAACCGTTGATGAGCAAAACCTGAACCCAGAAGGTAGAACCCCAATGAGGGATGATGGGGACAGGACATGTCACATCCCAATTCTGCACTATTCAGAATGGTGTGATGAACCGCTAGCAAACCAACGGTTCAACCAGGATCTCGGACAGACGATATCTGTTTTATCTAAACCTCATATATCCACATTCATAATCAGAATAAATACACAATAGCGGAAGTCTTATAGTAAAATGAACTGAGAATCTACTATGATATTAATATTTAAATAGCAAATTATTCTGTATCAACTAAGACATAAATAAATATCAAATACATGTCTTTACTAAATCCAAATAATGAAAATAAAATCTAATCGAATACGCATGAGTTGCACTCGCAACAGGAGTCATGCGTATCCACTTCATCTTCAACTTCCATCGCCGCCATGTGCCCTTACACTAGAGCATTTACATAATCTTTGACGGTTTCGACGGTAGTACCTGCATCATCAACTAAAAATATTCGACGTCGAGGGGTGAGCACACATCATGGCTCAGTGAGCAAACAAAACAATGCAACAATACATATGCATGCAGTTAATTCATATCTTTGGTCTGGTTTTAAGTTTGCAATGCGCAATAGAAAGGTTTAGGTGGTCAAAGGTTAACGTTTATTGACCGCCTCAATACACAGGATGTGGAAGTCCACCCAAAGGTTAACGTTTATTGTCGTCCCCATCCACCCTACCATAACATTCTACAACAAATGTTAACGTTTATTGCTGTACAGTGTCATACCAACACGTAAGTCCCAACTGGCGAGGGCTTGCAAACTGGGCTTGCAACTAACCAATCCTAATGCCAAACAGTGTATCCAAGGCCTCACCCCAGCATCCCTCAGAACGTCCATAGAGATAGAGCTAAGGCCCCCCGGTAGAGTCAGAGACTACAAGGACCAAGACCACCTCCCCTGATACTCTACGACGTAATAGTTCTGCTAAGGTAATGGCGATACGACGATGCTAATGCACAAGACTTGAGTTAGAGATAGAGCTAAAGTGTTGAGACCCGCCAAAGGTTAACGTTTACTGACGTTCCCATCACACCTCTCCTGATACTCACTCGCATCAAGTACACCAACCACACACATACATTCACATGCCTATTCCTATCATCATCATCATCATCATCATGTTATAAACAATAAAATAAATATGCATGAACAATAATAGAAATATTGGATGACATGTTGTATGCATATTACAAACATATTCACATAGAATCAGGCATAGCATTGGACTCAAGAAAATAAAAATAGTTTGTTATTAATCAATTAGTTTAGAGTCCTGTTTTTTCACATTTGCTTGTTTGTAGATCCTCTTTCAAGCCATAAGAATCACTTTTATATCAATATTATATAACTAGAAGACCTAACAAAGTCGATAGAATTTAATTAGAATTTATTCTAATTTAAAAACCATGTTGTTAACTGGGGGTCGATGCCTAGGGTCGGAGTTTGATCGACCCTGGGTGCGACCACCCCTATTCTGGACTTCTCGAACACAGGGGGTCGATGCTCAGGGTCTAGTAAGGTTGATTGGCCATCGACCCCCCATGCGATCCCCTGTGGGTTTTATCCATTTTTCTTCCTTTAGCTCATTCTTCGTGTTTGGGGTCCTATGGCTTGCTCCTACAGTCCATTCCACACATGATCTATGGCCTAGAACCATGATTCATTCACTTATATGGCTTTCATGATTTCCCCCATGGTTTTCCATGAAAACCTAACCATGGGTTGATGGTTTGGGTTTCTCCGAGAACATTCCCTCTTCATTATCTACTCTAAGGTCTTTAGAAACTCATGGAAATAGTATCTATACCTGAGAAGATTACTCCTTCTCTGCAACTCTTCTCCTTTTGCTTTCTTCTCTTATTTTCTTCTCTTCTTCTTCTCTTCCTTCTCTTCTCTTTCTCTCAATTCAATTAGGGTTCTTAAAGGAGTGAAAGAGGCTTAGGGACGTCCTATTTATTGAGTAGAAACTCCTAAAATAAGTCCCATTGAGATTAGGAAGGAATCCCATTGAAATTAGGAAAGTTTCCTAATTTCAGTTTTTACCGAGTACCGGGGGTCGATAGGGGGGGTCGGAGATCCCGTCGACCCCTGGTCCTTAAAATGTTTGACCCCCTATATAAAACTGGGGGTCTGACTTCTATACTGGGGGGGTCCGACGCTCCCTTGCGGGGTATGCGACCCTCCCCTTATTTAAGTATTTTTGGGTCAGTTTAATACTTGGGATCGTGATCTCCTTCACGCACTTGGTCCATTTGGCTCAACTATGATGGGTAGACCTGGTTCAAGGTGGTAAGACCGGGTTAGTTTAATACGGGTCTTACAACTCCCCCCTACTTATAAAAATTTCATCTCTGAAATTGTTCATACCTTCAGAGTCAAATAAATGAGGGTATTGCTTTCGCATAGCATTCTCTTCTTTCCATGTAATTTCTTCCATGTCTCTACTTCTCCAAGTGACCTTAACATAATAGATATCTCGATTGCATAGTCGTTGAACCTTTTGGCTGGTGATTTTAGTTGGTGTTACTTCAAAGGTCAAATCATCAGTCAAATCAGATAGATCTATTGTCAGAATGTGCGTTGGATCCTTGACATACTTCTTCAATAAGGAAATATGAAATACGTCATGCACACTTGACATAGATGGTGGTAGTGCTAACTGGTAAGCCGCTTTCCCACGCTTAGCTAAAATCTCATATGGTCCGACATATCTTGGACTTAGTTTCCCTTTCTGTCTGAACCATTTCAACCCTCGCATAGGCGATACTTTTAAGAATACTTTATCACCCACGACGAACTCAAGATCTTTGCGTCGAGTATCTGCATATTGCTTCTGACGATTCTGGGCTGTTCTCACTCTTTCCATGATGTTGTCGACCACTCGACAGGTCTCCTCAACAAATTTTGGTCCAACGAGACTACGTTCCCCAACTTCATTTTAAAATAAAGGAGTTCGACACTTTCTGCCATACAGTGCTTCATAGGGTGCCATCTGTATAGTAGCATGATAGCTATTGTTATAAGCGAACTCGATAAGTGGTAACTTTTCATCCCATGATCCTTTAAAATCAATTACACATGCTCGAAGCATATCTTCTAAAATTTGAATTGTTCGTTCCGACTGTCCATCTGTCTGTGGATGGAATGCAGTACTAAACTTCAATGTTGTACCTATAGCCTTTTGCAATCCTTTCCAAAACTTGAAAGTAAATCGTGGATCTCTATCGGACACAATGCTCTCTGGTACACCATGTAATCGAACAATATTATCCACATACAGCTTTGCTAACCTCTCTAGTGTATACTAAGGTCGTATCGGTATAAAGCGAGTTGTTTTAGTCAGACGGTCTACAATCACCCAAACTGCGTTAACTACTCGAGGAGTCAGTGGTAATCCCGTGACGAAGTCCATAGTGATGCAGTCCCATTTCCATGCTGGCTCCGGTAACGACTGTAACAGTCCTACGGGTCTTTGTCATTCAACCTTTACTTTCTGACAATTTAGGCATTGAGACACGAACTTCGCTACATCTGCTTTCATTCCTCTTCACCAATATAACTTCTTTAGAACATGATACATTTTTGTACTTCCAGGATGTATCGAATAGATGGTGGTATGGGCTTCTTTCATCAGTCGGTGTCTAATGTCCACACTTTCTGTTTCGGGTACACATATTCTTCCTTTGTACTTCAATACCTTCTCTTCGTCCAAGGTAAACTCAGGGTTAGTTCTACCTTTTTCGATGTCTTCTTGTACCGTTCTCAGGTAAGGGTTTGCTTTGATAGCTGTCTTCACTTCATCAATTATATCCGATATAATCTTCAATGCAGTGAACATATTTGAAAACCGATGAATAAACCCTTGGTTGGCTGATCCATCCGTTGTATCTATCACATACTGCTCATTACCGTGATTGAATACCATTCTGATAGTACACATTGCTATAGTTGTGCTAACCTCTCCCTGAGATTTTATCATTTCCTTTCTGCTCAAGGCATCTGCTACTACATTAGCTTTCCCCGGATGATACTGGATATCACAATCATAGTCTTTCAGTAGTTCCAGCCATCTTCTTTGTCTCATGTTCAACTCCTTTTGATTAAATAAATAAGTAAGACTTTTATGATCCAATTTAATCTGGAACTTCTCTCCGTATAGGTAATGTCTCCATATCTCCAGCTCATGAGTGGGATAATTTTTCTCATGTGTCTTTAACTTTCTTGAGGCATAAGCAATTACATGTTCTCCTTGCATAAGCACACATCCTAATCCTAGTCCTGACGCATTAGTGTATAGGGTAAATGGCTGTCCGGGAATAGGAATAGTCAAAATCAGAGCAGATATCAATCTGGTCTTTAAGGTTTGGAAGCTCTTCTCGCATTTATCCGTCCACACAAACTTTTCACCTTTCCTAGTCAGACTGGTGAGAGGTACGACAACCCGGGAATAGTCTTCTACAAATCGCTGATAATAACCAGCGAGACCCAGAAAACTTTTAATTTCTGCAACGCTCTTTGGTGCTTCCCACTTTACAATAGCCTCGATCTTGCTGGGATCCACTTTGATTCCTTCCGCAGATGCTACATGGCCTAGGAAGGCGACTTCACTTAGCCAAAACTCACATTTGGTAAATTTGACATATAGCTTCTCTTTCCTTAAACGTTGTAGAGTGGCGTTTAGATTCTTAATATGGGTTTCCTTGTCCTTGTAATATACCAATATATCATCAATAAATACAATAATTGACGTATCCAACATATCGTGGAACACCCGGTTCATAAGTTCCATGAAAGTTGCTGGTGTGTTTGTTAATCCAAAAGACATGACCAAGAATTCATAATGTCCATATCTGGTCCTGGAAGTTGTCTTAAGAATATCACCATCTTTAATCTTCAACTGATGATAGCCTGACCGAAGATCGATCTTAGAAAATACTTTTGCTCCTTGCAACTGATCGAACAAGTCATCGATCCGAGGTAGTGGATATCGATTCTTGATTATCAGTTTGTTCAACTCCCGATAGTCGATACATAATCGAACGCTACCGTCCTTCTTCTTTACGAACAATACTAGCGCTCCCCATGGTGATATACTGGGTCGGATATAACCTTTATCCAGTAGTTCTTGTAGTTGTACTTTCAATTCCTTTAGTTCAGTAGGTGCCATTCGATAAGGTGCATTTGATACTGGTGCGGCTCCAGGTATAAGATCTATCACAAACTCTATGGCTCGGTCGGGTGATAATCCTGGTAGTTACTTAGGAAATACGTTGGGGTAGTCCCGCACGACATCAATATCTTCCATCCGTGGTGCTTCTTTGGTGAGGTCAACCACTGATACTAGATATCCGACTGCTCCCTTCTCAAGGCACTTCTTAGCCTTTAGTGCTGAGAGAATGAGCTTGCATTTACGGGGAAGTTTGGTTCCCGCAAAACTGAATTCCGCTCCTTCTTTGTCTTTAAATGTTAGCTTCTTTTCGGCGCATAATAGGTTCACAGAATGCCGAGCTAACCAGTCCATTCCCAAGATGACGTCAAAGTCTGCCATCCCAAGTTGGATCAAGGTTGCATCTAAGGTTTTCTCGCCAATGAGAACTGGACATAGCCCATAACCTTTTTCTAGTTCCACTTCTAACCCCATCGGTGACCGTACAAGTATTTTTTAGTCTAGTGTTTTGATGGGTAAATTCAGCTTCTTTCTAAATGACACAAATATAAAAGAATGAGTAGCTCCTGAGTCGAAGAGTACTCTGGCGGGTATGTCATTTATACGTACGATACCTGTGATTTATTTTAACTTAGTCTTCATGCTCACACAATGTAATACAACTTAAAAGGTTTCAATCATACCTGTGACCACATCGGGTGATGCGGCAACATCCTTGGATGTAACAGCATAAACCCGTCCTTGATGTAGCTGCTTCCTGGGCTTAGGACACTCCCTTGCCATATGCCCCACTTGATTACAATTATAACATTTTGGACCTTCAAAATTTGGCTTTGGTTGCTGTTGAGTTACTGGGGTAGTCTTGGGTGCAGCAGTAAAGCCTTGAGCACGAAAGGGTTTAAATGTCTTATTATTCCCTCCGTTATAAGCATTTCCAGCTGGCCTTTTCATACCTCTGTTCTGTGTAAAATAGCTCTCCTTCTAGCTCGATTCTATAACTAGAGCAATTTGCACGGCTTCATTATATATTTTCTTTTTCAAACCTAGAACATGCTGTCTGATGCTCCCTCTAAGCCCCGTGACAAACCTACGAGTCTTAGTGTCTTCTTCTTGCATGCTGAGTGGTGCAAAGAAAAACAGCTCCTCATAACGCTGTTGGTATGCATCCACGGACATCTGTCCCTGATATAAATTCAGGAACTCCTTCTCTATTGAATCTTTGAAGCTTCGGGGAAAGTACTTCTCAAATAAAGATTCTTTATATATAGCCCAAGTCAATAGGACGTGCTTGGTCAATAAGTAGGCCCTAGTCGATTTCCACCAATGATGTGCATCACCTTTTAGCATGAAAGTGGCACATAATACCTTCTCTACTTCTGTAATAGCCATCATAATAAAATTCCTCTCCATTTCATCGATCCAGTGAGCCGGCCAGAGCGGATCAGACGATTTTTCGTTAAACTCCTTGGACTTCATCTTTAAGAATCGCTCCACCAGTCGGGAGTGGTCCATTTGATTCTGAGGGTTTGTCCCAAACATAGGTTATGGATACTGGTAATTAACTTGAATTGTTTCAGGACCTGGTACTGGAATCTGTGCAGCTGGTGGTTGAGGTGTCTGAGGTGCTGGGTGGTTACCCACCGGTGCTGCACTTGTTTGTCCAGTCGGCATTGGTGTAGCATGTGCTGCCTGAAACATAATTCCCATTGCTGCTTGCATTTGAGCCTGTGCGTGTTGCATTTGTTGTAGCTGTTGCGCTAGGTTCATAACCACGGTTGCCAGCTCCGGTGGTGGAGGTGGCAAGTTTATAGGATTTGCCTAACCCGGATTTACTGGTGGTGTAACTTGTGGATTACCCTGTGCATATATATTTTCTTGGCTGACTTCCTCCATGGGTGGTGGTGGTGGAACTACGTTTTGGCTTTGCCTAGTTACTCTACACCCAGCCATGTCAGACATGAGGATGGGAGAGCTCATAGATGCTCAGCGTCGATCAGATATATGGATGGAGGAGCTTTTGGGTGCTCAGCACGGGACTGATCAACGGGTTGCTAATCTTACAGCTAGTCTTCAGGTGACCCAGACTCAGATAGCCTGGTTGACTAGAGTCTACGCTGAGGATTATGACAGAGATCGTGAGGCACCGCCTCCTTCATTCACCTCCAGCTTCATGATTGTATTTATTTCCTTTCATTGTACTACAGAGTAACTGTCCGGGTTGTGGACTGTACTCTGCTTTAGCTATTTATATACGTTTGTTTCTCTCTCATTGTATTTAATATTGTTCCCCCTTTAATAGATGCATTATTTTCTTTTCTATTTGGTCTCAAACATCACTTGTGCTTACAGTGTGTTAATATTACAGTTTTTACTTTTATCCTATCTCAGTTCACAATTCGTCGTGAAGGTATGCTAGTTTAGTGGACACGTCCTGAGATGCTCTGATACTAAGTTATCACACCCCAATTCTGTACTATTCAGAATGGTGTAATGAACCGCTAGCAAACCAACAGTTCAACTAGGATCTCGGACAAACGATATCCGTTTTATCTAAACCTCATACATCCACATTCATGATCAGAATAAATACACAATAGCGGAAGTCTTATAGTAAAATGAACTAAGAATCTACTGTGATATTAATTTTTAAATAGCAAATTATTCTGTATCAACTAAGACATAAATAAATATCAAATACATGTCTTTATTAAATCTAAATAATGAAAATAAAATCTAATTGAATACGCATGAGTTGCACTCGCAAGAGGAGTCATGCGTATCCACTTCATCTTCAACTTCCATCGCCGCCATGTGCCCGTACACTGGAGCATTTACATAATCTTCGACGGTAGTACCTGCATCATCAACTAAAAATATTCGACGTCGAGGGGTGAGCACACATCATGGCTCAGTGAGCAAACAAAACAATGCAACAATACATATGCATGCAGTCAATTCATATCTTTGGTCTGGTTTTAAGTTTGCAAAGCGCAATAGAATGGTTTAGGTGGTCAAAGGTTAACGTTTATTGACCCCGCCTCTACACACAGGGTGTGGAAGTCCGCCCAAAGGTTAACGTTTATTGTCGTCCCCATCCATCCTACCATAACATTGAACAACAAAGGTTAACGTTTATTGTTGTACAGTGTCATACCAACACGTAAGCCCCTACTGGCGAGGGCTTGTAAACTGGGCTCGCAACTAACCAATCCTAATGCCAAACAGTGTATCCAAGGCCTCACCCCAGCATCCCTCAGAACGTCCATAGAGATAGAGCTAAGGCCCCCTGGTAGAGTCAGAGATTACAAGGACCGAGACCACCTCCCCTCATACTCTACGATGTAATAGTTCTGCTAAGGTAATGACGACACGACGATGCTAATGCACAAGACTTGAGTTAGAGATAGAGCTAAAGTGCTGAGACCCGCCAAAGGTTAACGTTTATTGACGTTCCCATCACACCTCCCCTGATACTCGCTCGCATCAAGTACACCAACCACACACATACATTCACATGCCTATTCCTATCATCATCATCATCATCATCATGTTATAAACAATAAAATAAATATGCATGAACAATAATAGAAATATTGGATGACATGTTGTATGCACATTACAAACATATTCGCATAGAATCAGGCATAGCATTGGACTCAAGAAAATAAAAATAGTTTGTTATTAATCAATTAGTTTAGAGTCCTGTTTCCTCACCTTTGCTTATTTGTAGATCCTCTTTCAAGCCTTAAGAATTACTTTTATATCAATATTATATTGCTAGAAGACCTAACAAAGTCGATAGAATTTAATTAGAATTTATTCTAATTTAAAAACCATGCTGTTAACTGGGGGTCGATGCCTAGGGTCGGAGTTTGATCGACCCTGGGTGCGGCCACCCCTATTCTGGGCTTCCCGAACATTGGGGGTCGATGCTCAGGGTCTGGTAGGGTCGATTGACCATCGACCCCCCATGCGATCTCCTGTGGGTTTTGTCGATTTTTCTTCCTTTAGCTCATTCTTCGTGTTTGGGGTCCTATGGCTTGCTCCTACAGTCCATTTCACACATGATCTATGGCCTAGAACCATGATTCATTTACCTATATGGATTTCATGATTTCCCCCATGGTTTTCCATGAAAACCTAACCATGGGTTGATGGTTTGGGTTTCTCCGAGATCATTCCCTCTTCATTATCTACTCTAAGGTCTTTAGAAACTCATGGAAATAGTATCCATACCTGAGAATAGTACTCCTTCTCTGCAACTCTTCTCCTTTTGCTTTCTTCTCTTCTTTCCTTCTCTTCTTCTCCTCTTCCTTCTCTTCTCTTTCTCTCAATTCAATTAGGGTTCTTAAAGGAGTGAAAGAGGCTTAGGGACGTCCTATTTATAGAGTAGAAACTCCTAAAATAAGTCCCATTGAGATTAGGAAGGAATCCCATTGAAATTAGGAAAGTTTCCTAATTTCAGTTTTTACCGAGTACCGGGGGTTGATAGGGGGGGTCGGAGATCCCATCAACCCCTGGTCCTTAAAATGTCCGACCCCCTATATAAAACTGGGGGTCTGACTTTTATACTGGGGGGGTCTGACCCTCCCTTGCTGGGTATGCGACCCTCCCCATATTTAAGTGTTTTTGGGTCAGTTTAATACCTGGGATCATGATCTCCTTCACGCACTTGGTCCATTTGGCTCAACCATGATGGGTAGACATAGTTCAAGGTGGTAAGACCGGGTTAGTTTGATACGGGTCTTACAGGACACCAATGAAAAATGGTGGAGAAGGGTAGAGTCATAGAGCACCAATAAATTTGTCAGGCCCTCTTCACACCAACTCTGAGACTATTGTGATGAATCTGGTCTACCAGATGGACGCTCAGCAGAAGGCATTCTTGAACGAGATGCTGAAGATGTTCAGTCCACCGGGATATATCCCTATAGAAGGTATGCCTGAGTCTGGGGGAAATAACACCGCACTGCCAGTGGATGGTAGCATTGGGCCGATGGGCCAAGAACATAACCCACAACTACCACACCAATTTCCAACATCGTCTGCTTATCAAGGGATTTATCCGTACCCACCACCATGGTATGGAACAAATGCACAGGGGCAAAATGACCTAAGCCTAGCAGTGGACAAGTTCTTGAAACTGAAACCCCCTACCTTCATAGGGAAACCAGGAAAACCATTATAGCTGGCACAGTGGGTTGTTGAGATGGAGAAGAACTTTCATCTAATGACTTGCACAGAGGATGAGAAGGTGTTATTTGCTACACACATGCTTAAGGAAGATGCGAATGCCTGGTGGAATTCTACCCGAACATACTTGGAGACGTAACACACCCAAATCACCTGGGAAACATTCAAGGGAGCCTTCTTCGATAAGTACTTTCCTAAGAGCTTTCGTGATCAAATGGAGAAGGAATTCCTCAACCTGCAACAATCTCACTTGACTGTTGATGCGTACCAGCAGAGGTACGAAGAGCTATTTTTCTTCGCTCAAGCGAGCATGCAAGAGGAGGAAACCAAAACCTGTAGGTTCACTATGGGATTGCGTTGAAGCATTCGTGAACACGTTTTGGGTTTGGAGAAGAAGGTATATAACGAAGCTGTGCAAATCGCTCGAGTGATTGAATCAAGCCAAAGAGACAGCTTTTTTGCTCAAAATAGGGGATTGAAGAGGTTTGCTACTGAGACTTCAGGTGGAAACACAAGACCATTTCGCCCATACAGGGCTCAGTCTACTGTGGTGCCAGCAAGGAATACTACTGCACCACCACCACCACAGGTAGCGGGTCAAAACCCTAATGTCAAATGTTTCAACTGCCAGCAATTGGACCATTATGCAAAGACTTGCACTCTACCAAGAAAGCAACTGCCACAGCAAGGGAAGGTATTTGCAGCCACCATTGAGGAGGCAATCGCATCACCTGATGTGGTCATTGGTATGAATTCGTCTCTTGTTATTTTTTTGGTTACTGCATTACCATGAATGAGCATGTAAACTAAGGAATAATTAAATTCCAGGAACTGTAGATATAGCTGGTGTACCCGCCAGAGTACTCTTTGACTCTAGGGCTACACACTCCTTTGTTTCTGTGTCTTTTGGGAAGAGACTGGAGTTACCTGTTAAGCTCTTAACTCCAAGCTTGATAGTTCGCTCTCCGTTGGGAGTAAAAGTGGCCTTGGATGAATGCTATGGACCGTGCCCAGTTATTATTGATGGACGAAACCTGGAAGCAAGTTTGGTCCAACTCGAGATGGCAGACTTTGACATCATATTGGGAATGGATTAGTTAGGCCATCATTCAGCTAGCTTATTATGTGCCGAAAAGAAGCTTGCTTTCAAGGATGATAATGGGAAGGAGTTTAGCTTCACTGGAATCAAGTTACCTAGGAAGCGGAAGCTGATCCTCCCTGCTCTAAAAGCTAAGATAAGCATAGAAAGGGAGGGGTGGGTTACTTAGTGTCTGTGGTCAACATCGCTGCAGAGGTGCCAAAGATGGAAGATCTGGATGTGGTGTGAGAGTTTCCAGATGTATTTCCAAAAGACCTACCCAGACTACCTCCAAACAGGGTTACAGAGTTCGTGATAGACCTTATGCCAGGGTCGGCATCGGTGTCTAAGGCACCGTACAGGATGGCCCCTACAGAATTAAAGGAGTTGAAGACCTAGTTACAAGAACTACTAGATAAGGGTTTCATATGACCAAGCATATCGCCGTGGGGAGCACCTGTATTATTCATAAAGAAGAAGGATGGTAGCGTACGACTAAGTATCGACTACTGGGAGTTGAACAAGTTAACCATCAAGAACCGATACCCTTTGCCTAGGATCGATGATCTGTTCGATCAGTTGCAGGGTGCAAAGGTTTTTTCGAAGATTGATCTTAGATCAGGGTATCACCAATTGAAGAACAAGGCAGGAGATATTCCAAAGACTGCTTTCAGGACGAGGTATGGATATTATGAGTTCAGACTGTAGACCGTGCTCTGACTCTTTATGTATGTTTTGTTATTTCAACTTCGAGTTTATATTTAAATATATCCATATTATTCATCACTTACATATGTACATTATTTTCTTTCTTTAAGTTAGATCTCAAACAATGTAGGTGTTTATGATGTGTTTGTATTACAGTTTTAATTTATCCAAACTCAGTTCACAACTCTCGTTGAATATTTTGGTTTAATAGAGCAGAGCCTGAGGGCTCTGATACTAAGCTGTCACATCCAAATTCTGGACTAACCAATGGTATGATGAACCGTCAATAAACCAACGATTCAATCATGATCTCGTATTGGCCGTGCCCGTCCAATTAAACTAGATACATTCCATAAGCATAATCAGAGCAAATAAATGATAGCAAAACTCTTCATTACTAATAAACTGAGTATCTAACAATGATATTAATAGTAAATCCAATTATTCCCAAGTAATTCAAGACATAAAATAAAATAATCAATTACATGTCCTATAATCAAAATAACTATACTAATCAAAGACATATTGATTGCACTTGCATGATAGATCATGCGCTTCCTCCATAGCTTCTACGTCCATGGCCGCTACGGGTCCATACGTCGATGCGTTCACAAAATCTTCAATAGTAGGACCTACATCAACAACTAAAAATATTCAACGTCGAAAAGGTAAGCACGTATTATGGCTCAGTAAGCAAACAAAACAATTGATAAACATATGCATGCATTCAATTCATATCTTTGGTCTGGTTTTTAAGTTTACAATGTACTATAGAAAGGTTTGGTGGCGCCCGCACCTCTATACACGAGTGTGTGAATCCGTCCAAATGATCAAACACCATTATCGTCCCACATGCACCCATCATGGAATAGAGATAGAGTTAAAGTGTCCAGATCATACACCGCCAACACTTCCCCTGATGCCCTACCCATACTAACATGTAAGCCCCTATTGACGAGGGCTTACAAACTGATCTCACAACTAACCTATCCTAATGCCATCTAATGTATCCAAGGCCTCACCCCAGCATCCCTCAATAAGTTTATAAGGATAGAGCTCAGGCCTCCAATAGAGTCAAAGACCATACAATCCGAGACCACCTCCCCTGATGCCCTACAACGTAATAGTTCTGCTAAGGTAATGGCGATACGATAATGTCAATGGGTAAAAATTGAGTAGAGATAAAGCTAGAGTCTAGTGACCAGGCTGAACCACAATGCCACATCCTCTCCCTGATGCTCCACTCACATCCAACACACTAACTACACACACACAATTACATGCCTATTCCTAGCATCATCATCATCATCATGTTATAAATAGACAGAAATAAATATACATGAGTAGTAATAACAGGAATATTGGATGACATGTGAGATGCACATTACAAGCAAACAAGCATAGAATCAATTATTACATTGGACTCAATAATATGAAACAGCTTGTTATTATCCAATTAGTTTAGGTCTTGTTCCCTCACTTTAACAACGTTTGATCCTCTCCAAGCTTTGTAAATCACTTTTGAACCACTTGAACCTAAGAATTTTATGGATTCTAAGTTAGGGTTCAAGTTCATCAATTACAGTAGTGGTAAATCTAATCTAAAATCAAACATCCTTCCACAAGTTGTGTGGTTACAGGTGTGGCTACACCTGTGGTCTCAGTTTTTACGACCACGGGATTTGTGGTCAATTCGTGTGGTCGTATATCATGCAACCACACATGCGACCATACCCTCTCTGGGACCTTCCCAAGAGCATGTAGTCAATCATGTGTGCCTCGTGTGGTCGACCATAGCTGCGACCACACGAGTTTTGGTCGACTTTTACTTTCAATCCAATCCCTTCATGATTTGATTCCTTGGCTTATCATTAGGGTCTTTCCTATGATTGATCTATGGCCTTAATTTTATACTTTTACACAATTCTCTACCCTAACCTATTTTCTATGGATTCTCTTGAGTTTTTGTCCATGGGTCTTATGGTTGAGATCCTACCTTGATTCAACAACTCAATTACGATGGAGGATCCTATTCCAGATGTTCTACTACTACAGAGAATGGTTCCATACCTTAAGCTTGTTAGGGAACCAGAGCCCTCTCTACAACTCTTCCTCGTAGCAATCCTCTTCAAATATCCTTCTCTTTCTCCTTCTCTCTTTCTCTCTTTCAATTTGGGTTCTAAAAGAGTAGGGGAGACTATGTGACGTCCTTAATATAGAGAAAAACTCTCCATATAAGATCCCAATCTAACTAAGAAAGACATCCCATCATTTTGGAAAGTTTTCAAAACTCAGAGTCGGTCATACCATCTTGTGGTCGCATCTGTGGTCACAGAATCCAACGACCACACCTCCCAAATATGCGACCACACATCCCAGAATGGAGTGGTCTCATTTTTCTTAGGTGTGGTCGACCATACCTGCTTAGGTATGCGACCACACACACCTAATTAACTGATTTTGGTTCGATTTACGTACCTAGCCTTGTGGTTCCTTCATGCACTTGGTCCGCTTGGTCCGACCAGAATAGAAAAACCTGATACGACATGGTAAGACCGGGTTAGTAGAGTGCGGGTCTTACAGCCAAAGTGGCACACCTTATTTTTTTATGATTTATTCGAATTCAAGTGTTTATATTTGTAAATGCTTTATAAATTGACAAATGTTCACCCATAGGTGACATTGTTCAAGTTTGTTCAAGTTAGGATTTGTAATGTTGTGTGAGGGCTTAGTATGAACACCACAGTAGCACACTTGGTTTTATCCTAATATGTTCAAATCTAATATTTATGCATTTACAAGATACAACAAGGAAGGATATGCTCACCCAGAGGTGACATTGTAAAAAATTCTCAATTCTGTGGTTGCAGCGAAGAACGGCATTATCTATCCAAAGGTGGCATTATCAAGATTTAAAGGTTATATGCACTTGAAAAATAAAGATGTTTAGCTTAGGGGTTTCATTCACCAAAAGGTGGTGTGATTTTCGAAGCCATCATTCCTTGGTGGTTTTGCCCTGATATTTTAGAGGACCAGTGCATCCTTGTCTCAAAGGATAAGTATGTAGTTCAATTGACTCTTGAAAAAGGAAATAATTGCTTGTTTATTATGTTTTGATAGCTTAGTCTATTTCCTTGCATGTATGAATCATGGATCTATCACTGTATGTATAGCATTGCAATTGAACTCATCTACAGATTATTATCTCAAAACTTCAATCCCTAATACTATTCTTACTTCACTTCCTATTTTGTCTGGATCAAATTATAGAAAATGGTATGAGGTAATTGAAACATAACTAGAATTTTTGAACTTAGACCTAGCTCTTAGAGAGGATAAAACTGATGTCTTTACCCTTGAAAGTAGCTATAAGACCCGTGTCAATCTAACCCGGTCTTACCACCTTGAACCAGGTTTACCCATCATGGTCAAGTCTAATGGACCAAGGGCGTGAAGGAGATCGAGATTCCAGGTATCAAATCGACCCAAAAATACTTAATTTGGAGGGAGGGTCGCATACCCAGCTAAGCAGGGTCGGACCTCCCAAAGCAGAAAGTCAGACCCTCAATTTTGAAGGGAGGGTCGGACATCTTGAATCCTAGGGTCGACGGGATCATCGACCCTCCCATCGACCCTCGGTTACCGTAAGAAATAGAAATTAGGAAATTTCCTAATTTTCGATTGGGATTCTTTCCTAATCTCAATGGGACTTATTTAGGATGTTCCTACTCTATTTAAAGGACGTCCCTAAGCCTCTTTCACTCCTTTTCACAACCCTAATTGAATTGAGAGAAAGAGAAGAGAAGGAAAAGAGGAAGAACAGAAGCAAGGAAGAGAATTTAGCCAAAAGAGTAGAGTTGCAGAGAAGGAGTATTCTTCTCAGGTAGGGATACTAATTCCATGAGTTCTACAGACCTTAGGTTAGATATTGATGAGAGTGTGATCTCGGAGAAACCCAAACCATCAACCCATGGTTAGGTTTTCATGGAAAACCATGGGGGATTACATGAAAGCTACTTAGGTGAATTATACATGGTTTCAGACCATGGAATGAAAGTAGAATGAAATGTAGGAGCAAGCCATAGAATTCCAAGCACAAAGAATGGACTAAAAGAGGGAATTGGACCAAAGTGCACCGAGGGTCGCACCGAGGGTCGATGACCATCCGACCCTAGGTGATCCTGACCATCGACCCTCAGTGTTCGGGAAGTCCAGAGTTTGGGGAGGGTCGCACCCAGGGTCGATCATGACTCCGACCCTACCTCCGAGCCTCAGTTGACAGAATGGTTTATTCTAATTAAATTCTATCGACTTTGTTAGGTCTTCTAGCGATATAATAACAATATAAAGGTGATTCTAAAGCTTGGAAAAGTATCTATTAGCAAGCTAAGGTGAGGAAACAGAACTCTAAACTAATTGGTTAATAACAAACTGTTTTCTATTTTCTAGAGTCCAATGCCATGCTTGATTCTATGCGAATATGTTTGTAATGTGCATACAACATGTCATCCAATATTTCTATTACTTGTTCATGCATATTTACTTTATTGTTTATAACATGATGATGATGATGATGATAGGAATAGGCATGTGATTGTATGTGTGTGGTTGGTGTACTTGATGCGAGCGAGTATCAGGGGAGGTGTGATGGGAACGTCAATAAACGTTAACCTTTAGCGGGTCTCAGCACTTTAGCTCTATCTCTAACTCAAGTCTTGTGCATTAGCATCGTCGTATCGCCATTACTTTAGCAGAACTATTATGTCGTAGAGTATCAAGGGAGGTGGTCTCGGTCCTTGTAGTCTCTGACTCTACCAGGGGACCTTAGCTCTATCTCTATGGACATTCTGAGGGATGCTAGGGTGAGGCCTTGGATACACTGTTTGGCATTAGGATTGGTTAGTTGCGAGCCCAGTTTGCAAGCTCTCGCTAACAGGGGCTTAGGTGTTAGTATGGTATTATATAGCAATAAACGTTAACCTTTGTTGTATAATGTCATGGTTAGGGTGGATGGGGACGACGATAAACGTTAATCTTCAGGCGGACTTCCACACCCTGTGTATAGAGGCGGGGTTAATAAACGTTAACCTTTGACCACCCAACCTTTCTATTGCGCATTGCAAACTATAAACCAGACCAAAGATGTGAATTGATTGCATGCATATGTACTGTTGCATTGTTTTGTCTACTCACTGAGCTGTGATGTGTTCTCACCCCCTCGACGTCGAATATTTTTAGTTGATGATGCAGGTTATACAGTTGAAGATTACATGAATGCTCCAGCGTATGGGAACGTGGCGGCGATGGAAGCTGAAGCTGAAGGGGATACACATGACTCCTCTTGCGAGTGCAACTCATGTGTATTCGATTAGATATTTTCTTAGGTTTCTTTATTTGAATTTAATAAAGACATGTATTTGATAATTATTTATGTCTCAGTTGATACAGAATAATTTACTATTTAATATTTATATCACATTAGATTCTCAGTTCATTTTATTATAAGATTTTCGCTATTGTGTATTTACTCTGATTATGATTATGGATGTGTGGAAGTTTAGATAAAACGGATATAGCCTACTCGAGATCCTGGTTGAACCGTTGGTTTGCTAGCAGTTCATCACATCATTCTGAACAGTGCGAAATTGGGGTGTGACAGTAGCATTCTCCTACTAAGGTTATGAAATGAAAAAAAAAATGAAAATCTTTCAAAAGGAAATCCTTGTAGCTTATGAGGAATTCCATCCCATAGGCTATAGATGATAGTATCGTGATGAAAGACACTGTCAAGGAATACATAAAGGAGAGTTAGGAAAAATTTGAAGTGATTGATAAGGGGTTGAAGAGACATTTTATTTTTAAAATGATTGAAACAAAATTTGATGGAAGTGACAATATTAGTAAAACACATCCTGGAACATTACTAGTAGATATTCAAGGAGAAATCCAAAGGAAATTTGATATTTCTTAAAGGGGTAGAGAGATGTCATATTATCCAAACTCATCTGTACCTCTTTTGAAGGTAATGGAGTGTGAGGAAGCACAAGTTGGAGTTGTCAGTTAATACTTATATGCTTAAGGATAAGAGGACCTCTGAAGGTAATTCATTAGACTTTTGCTTCTTCACCAAAACTGCAAAGTCAGATCCTGGTGACCTATTGCATAAAAAGAAAAGGTGGACCTAGGATTAAGGCTCTAAAGAAAGAAGTTCAAAGGGAAAGAGAAAAGAAGACTTTTTTCAAGAAGAAAAGGTTAAAGACTTCATGTTAAGGAATAGAATATTAAGGAACTGCAAGATAAAATGGTAACCTAAGGAAATAGAATTTTTGTAATGTAACTCAGAAGAGACATGTATAGAAAGATTATAAAGCTGGATAGGCTTAATTGGAAAAGAATAAGGACTATGAAATTTCTGAGTAAGAAAGTGCCGGAGATTAGAAACTTAAATACTCATTATAGTCCAAACCTATAGGAATAGTAAAACCTTTTACTTTACTTTAGGTAGTGTACCTACTTTTAAAAGTAGACTATGTACCTTTAACTCCCATCATTGGTATAGACATTTAAGACTTGTATCTAAAAAAAATTTGTAGAGGACTGTAAAGAACGATATTCTGAAATCCCCTAAGGTTTAAAAGGAAAAGGAAAATGAAAGCTATTAGCAAAAAAAAATTATTGGACTGGGTAGAAAATATTCAAAGTAAGTAGAGGTGAAAAATCTTGATAAAAGGATCAAAACTATTAAATCTAAAAAGTGAGATAAGTATTCAGGGAGATCATGTCATATTGACCTATACCTTGGTACTTTTGTCCAAAAATTTCTAGAGCTAAGACTTCTAACTTAGGAATCGTGCTTGAGATTTAATAGCAAAAGAAGTGACAAATAGATGTGATCAAGAGCATAAAAGTATTTGATTCTGTGGGGAGTGATGAATTCTGCAACCTATATTATTAATAGGGTGCCAAGTAAGTCAGTCCCAGTTTAAACAATATTAATGCTTGGGATTGCAGAGTAGAAACATGGTTTCATAACCCTCATGAGAGAATGATAAGATAATAGCAAAGCTAGAAGAGGTAAAGAAAAGATTTACTAGACCACATAAATCTATCACTTCATCTAATCATATACTATACCTTATAGTGGATGTTTTTGGCATTGAACAAGAGAAAAATCTCAATAGTTTTCAATAAGCTCTCGGTAGTTATATTGTCCTCAAGTGATTGATGTTCATAAAAGATGTGTTATTATCTTTGGACAACAGTATGGTTTGAGATCTTGTGCATTTGTCGAAGAACTATATACTCGTAATCTCAAATTGGGTATACAAGACTGTGTGTGATTCCAGTGGGAGAATCGATCGCTATAAAGTAATAAGGCTATGTGTGTAACTTCCCTTTTCCAGGAGAGGAAAATGAATTATTGGTCGAATATGGTACACGTGAGAGTAATGAATAAATTTGAAATTTTTTTTATCATACATCATCTCAACTGATAATACCTGTTATCTCATGTGCCATCAACTTTGATCCTTTTTTTATACTTTAAAACATACAGCGGAAGTCTTCAACTATACATTCTATTAAACTGGTGGCAATACTACTTTTTACATAAACAAACTTAATTACTTAAATTACATCTAAGGTATGGGTCTACTACAAAAACCTACAGCCCACATAACTAAAATATCAACTACATAGAATTTACATCATACACAATCATAATCAAAATTCTTTAATTAGCCAAGAGGTCTAAACTTCCTCTTGGACTCGTCTACAGTTTGTCTCTTCTCCTTGAGCTTACTGTAACTTGGTAAGAATACAGGCAATAAATATCATATTAAACATATAATAAAACAAGAAAATTATCCCTGTTTTGTAAATTTATGCATATATGTATTTACTTGTTAGTATTTCACCCTCTTGTTTCTTGTCTTGTTATCATAACGTGATCGTATTCTTACTCATGTTTAATTCCTTGTTTTCCTATAGTTCCATGATACTGATTTGCATGTTTATTTACTTATAGTTCACTTTTGTTTTCATGATTTATTGACTTAATCATTATTGTTGTCTTGCCTTTACTATTCTTGCTTGACTTAACTACAAACTGTTGACTTAGGCTCAATAGATGTATCCATATCTTGCCCCACTATACACTTGGCTATTTTATAATATAATTGGACTTGTATACTATTTTTCTTATAATCTACTACTTTCTGTCATAACTTATCTAATTGTTAACATATCTGGACTCAACGGATGCTTCTGTTTAGTGTGACTTGTTTGGTTCACCGGATGCTATCGTATCTTGCCACTTGTTTGACTCAATGGCTGCTTCAGTTTATTGTCACTTGTTTGGCTCACCGAATGCTTCCGTTTCTTGCCACTTATTTAACTCACCAGATGCTACCATTTTTTGTCACTTTACCATGATATACCTGTATTCTTAGACTATTTTTTAGGACTTCTTTTTTCATGTAACATGATCTTGTGTCATGCTGCTTATAATATTCATGCATACCTAGACTGATTTCTAAGATTTTTTTCTTTTTAAGTAACCATATACTAGTACCTTGCTATTCATACTTATCCTATTTTGTTCATAAAGGTACTTGAACCATTGTTTCTCTTCTTTGCATGCCAATCTTGTATCTCTTGTATCACTATACTTAATTGGTACTTTCTACATGATCTTGCTGTATTTTTCATGTAATCTATTTCACCTTTGTTAATGAAACTTGCTTAGTACTGTTTTAACTTGTTTTTCTCATGTTCTCTTGCAGTCATGAACCAACTAAACATTGTATAAATATCCTAGAGGTAATCTGATTATGAAAGTAAATTTTTGACATATATATACAGAATACAATGCATGTTGTCCATTCACTGTAACAATAGCTATATAAGGTCTTGCTTGCCTTTAAAAATTTCATAAAACATTCTATATAACATGTATTGGTATACTTTCTGTAAAATCAATTGTAAAAGCATGTCTAACGATAGCATTTCTTGCATTCAACCACATGTCATCATATTTCACACACTTACATATACTTGTGTTCATGAACTATAAATAATACCTTTCTTTCATAACATTATCACTATAGCATTTTCACTCATGTGTAGCGTATCATCCTTGACATATATATATATGTTAGCCTGGGTAGTCTACGATCAGGTGAGCTTACCGAGTTTACGAGGTGAAGGAGCGAGCGGAGGGAGCCACTTTCCCCCTTTTCGAAAAAAAAACTTTCTAAATGGTCAAAGCCTATCTTGTCTTTACAATGAGCTGCCAAAGCACCCTTGGCTAACAAACATTGTCATTTTGCCCAGCAAGATACAGCCAAAAGCCGTATCGCGTTAGGCGCTCACACTACAACAATGTTCATTTTTGGCGACGGAAATTTTCCGTCGCCAAAATGAGGTTTCCATCGTCGTTTATATTTACCGATGGACCAGTTTCCGTCGTATATTTTGTCGGCGTAGCGGCCGTGGGTATAAATTCCCATTTTTCTCAACGGAAAATAAATTCCCGTGGCTAAAATATTATATTTTTAGCCACGGAAAGTAAGTTTCCGTGGTTGAAGCTTTGATATTTACTGACGGCAACAAATGTTCCGTTGGTAAAAATCTCTATATTACCAACACGTTATGTATTACCGTGGGGTATAATACTATATTTTTTCCCACGGAAATTTAAATTTCCGTGGGCATAAATTTGTATATTTACCAACGGAAACCTAATTTCCGTGGGTAAAAATAATATTTACCAACGGATATTGTTTTACCGTCGGTAAAAATAGTCTTTTTTTTTAAAAAATTTTCCCAAGCAATACCCATACTGAAATATTCCTGTTATAAACACTGAAAACTATATATCCTGTCATAAAACACAAGCAAAACACAAAAGACTAGAAAAAAAACTAGCAACTGAAATGTAGAAGAATTCCAAGTGAATATCGATATTCCAACCTTTACAGGGAAATAAGCTAAGTTAAAAAAAAAAAGCATTGTATATATACAGTACTCCAAAGTACAACAAAAAAAAATGCACTGTATACAATAACATTCCAAAATTGTAACTCCAATCCGCCAAAATGCTTCTCAGCTTCCTTCCCTTGTCTGATTCACACCACACCACTTTTCATTTCATAGATACAAAAAGAAGAAATTGATCAACCATTTCAAGCATCCCATTGAACTTCTTCAAAAACCTGAATCATAAAATGCATTGAGCAAACAAATGTCAGCCTTCCATGCTTGCTGTTTGTTAAAGTCACATAAAAAAGAAAATAAGAAAAACAAAGTACTTTAGAATTTCAATATATATATATGAAGAAAAACAAAGTACTTTAGGTATGGGTTCACCCATAGCACAACTGAAAAACAATGACATGCAATAGCAGAAATCAATGAGCAAACAAATCATCTGAATGGAACTGAGCTAGAAACAGAAACTTAAAGTAGTAAACTGAAACTGGCCACTGGGAACTGCATCATACCATCTTGTGAACACTTGAATAAGTAATCGGTAGTGCTTGTTAATTAGGTAGGTGAATGAAGGTCAAGGTCCAGGCATTAAAAGATGTTAGTCCTAGGTTGACACTGAGAGGGGGGGGGGGGTGAATCAGTGGCCACTAAAAATTCCTTTCCACTATTCAGTTATGGCCTGATGCTATGCAAGGGCTGCCAAGAGCTGTTGATCAATTTGTGCTATGCTGCCTTGAGCTGATTACTTGAGACTCTCTCATAGTCAATTTGTCAAACACATTTCGTGCACACACCAACCACACACCCACAGGTATCCATACCAGGGGCTTGACCTACCAAGTGTGTACACCCAGACCTACAGCACACAGACTTCTAATGCACACTCACATGATATAACGTGGTTCACCAATCACACACTGTGATGGCTACTCCACGGGGCAATACCCTAACCAGGGTTTCGTATATACCCAATACTCAATAGTAATGCTACGGTTGCACCTACAACCCCGATGCTACAACATCAACCGCATTCACAGCTACAACTGTGTCCTAGGCACCAACCCCAACTCCAGTCAAGCACCCACTTGACATGGTTACACAATATGTATATTAAACATTCATACAAACCCTTCCCATATAGCATTGATACAAGAAATAGGATTTGTGTGCGAGTTTACCTCCCGGTATTGCTCACTATTGATGCAAGCCTCTCTGTGCAAGCATCTCGGCCTCCTCTTGGGCTCCACAGCTCGTTCTTCAACACACCGACTCCATAGGACGCACACAGCTGGTCCACACACTCTCTTCAAGCTTCAACGAAGCTTTCATGGCCTCACACTGCCAGTAGGAGTCTCTCTCTCTCTTGGAGAAGCTTCAATGGAGGGTTCTCACAAAAATCAGCATTAGAGGCCTTCTGCTCGAGCTCAAACCGCTGCCAATGTCTTCACAATCGAAAATCCTTCAATTTGACATATTATAGGCCTCGATCTGACAACGGACGGCCGAGATATCATCAAAAGAAGTTCGGTGAATGAAAACATTCCGAATGGAATCTTTCTCCTTGATTCCATGCTCTGCGACGCACTCTAGCACTGCCGCGTCTGACGCAACGTACGTCGTTGTCGTCCGTTGATTGGCGGAGACGGAATCTCCAAATTCAGACTGATCGGTCAGAGTGTAGCGGGATCTCCTCGGATCCGTCTGATTGGCCTCATCTCGTCAGGCGCAATCGGAAGCCACCGTAGCCTTTAGATGCGCATCTTATGCGCATGCGCACCTCCTGGGTGTAATACAGCATCATAGGTTCGGCTCCATGCGGCGCGAACCACCCTTTTAAATTGCATTCAACCAATGAGCATCGTCGCGTAGGCATCTGAGCGCGAATCCGATGCTACACCATAGCCCGCATTCTTGAAATCCCTTGATTTAGAATCACGCTGTCGTGGCTTGATCCAAGCCATCCATATTGAATCTCCTCTTTTCCAAAAGACCAAAATGCCCCTGTGAATGAGTGGTAATGCCTTGTAAGTTGAATTTTTTCCAGTAGGGTCCGAACATCTTCTTTCATTGAGGCATTACGTCGAACACCCTGTGCGCATGCCGAATGCCATTGCGCAGGCTTGTCGCACTGGCTTGCGGCGCGTGCGCGGGATGCTTGCGCTGCTGCGCAGTGTTGCTGCTGCTTGTGGCATGCCATGCTTGCGCTGCTGCGCTGTGCTGCTGCTGCTTGCGCTCGACTGGTGCTGTACTCGCGACTGCCTACTGTGCGCGCGGCTGCCTACTGTGCGCGCGGCTGGTGCCATGTGCTCGGCCGGTGCTGTACGACGGCTACAGTTTGCCGAGCTGCTTATTGTGCGGACGGCTGGTGCTGTGCGCTCGGCTGCCTACTGTGAGCTTGGCTGCTTACTGTACGCACGGCTGGTGTTGTGCGCTCAGCTGCCTGCTGTGCGCGGCATGCTGTGCGCATGGCTCCCTCCATGTGCGTGGCACCTACTGTGCAGTGTGCATGGCATTGGCATGTGGATCTTCTTTGGGCATGTTCTTTGGGCATCTTGGCATGGCCTCTTGGCTGCGTGCCGCGGGCATCGGCCCTGCTGACCTGGGCTGGCTACCATACTGGCCTGGCCACCCAAAGTGGGACCCACCTGGTCCCCACCAATTCTCTCTCCTCTTTCTCTCTCATCCATTTTCTCTCTCTTCTTTCTCTCTCTTATTTTTCTCAGATAGGAGCTGTCCACTGTCTGACCATGCTTGCTGCTGTCTGGACTCTGTCTATTGTGCCTGCTGAGCTATCCACTCGATCCTCTTGTGCAATCCACTCAGTCTGTTGTGTCTGCTGAGCTATCCACATTGTCAAACCATGCATGTTGTGCTGTATACATGTTCTACTTTTCTTTCTGTCCTCTTGCATGTCTTGCTGACATTCTCTCTCCTCCATATCATCCTGCCAACTATCTAGAGGTTGCCAACAATGACAACACACACAATACAAAGTTGCTGACAACATCACAACTTGGCCAAGGTTCCAACAATCTCCCCCTTTGGAATTGTTGGCAACCTACCTATATGATATCTCCACATGATATCAAGTACTAACACCACACAGCCTTTCTCAGCCTTTCTCTCCCCCTTTGACAACAAGTCCCAAAGGGCATAGCCTCACCTGTATAGACTCCCCTTAGAAATGCTTCCCCTTCATAGGTGCTCTTCCTTCATAGGAACTCTTCTTACATAGCCTCACCTGTAGGAGTTCCCACCGCATCTTCCAATCCTACAGATGAAAGATGATGCTGTGTAGGCATCAACTTCCCCTTCATCACTGCTCCCCCTACATCAGAACTTCCTCTGCATAGACTCACCTATAAGAGTGCCCACCGCATCTTTCCAATCCTATAGATGAACAATGATGCTTTGCAGACACCAACTCCCCCTACATCTGTGCCATCTCCAAAGTACTAAGAGGCAAAACTCTTATCTTGACTTTGAGAGTCACTCAACTAAGTTCTTTGAGAAGGTCTTTGTGAAGACATCTGCCACTTGATCACCACTGACTGTAGCTACTAAACTCTGTTCCTGCTTTGCTAGGCCACAAAACTTTCCAAAAAGCATGCACTGCCACTAGTGTCCTTTCTGTCATCAACACACTTGGCCAAGCACATAGCTAGTAGACAATCAGGTTTCTGAAAGAACATACAGGTTGCCCTGTGTTCTTGTCCCTTGTGCCACTACTTTCCCTTTTTCAACATTTTTCATTATAAAACCATTCTTGGTGAAGGTTATTTCATTTCCTTAATCACAAACTTGACTCACACTCAAGAGATTGTGTTTCAGACCATTGACTAGTAAAACCTTCTGGGATTTTAATTTTGCACTGCAGATGTTAACAGTTCCTCTTCCTTTGATCCTTGCACCATCATTGTTTCCAAATCTAACTGAACCACCTGCTTTAGTATTCAGACTTGAAAAAATCTCTCTATCCCCTGTAATGTGAGTGGAGCATCCACTGTCCAAGATCCATGGTGTAGGTCTACTTTTGGCTTTAGGAGTTGTCTGCACAATGAAAGATTTATTACCCTTATTTTTGCTCTTCTCAACCCATATTTCCTTTTCTTTCACTGTGATGGGTTTTCTTTCCTTTTCTTTCACAACACTCTCTTCTCTTTGAGCTGGTCTTCTGGGAGTATTTCTTCTCATGTTCTCTCTTGGTTGCCTTTGATATGAAAGGAGTGTCTGACAAGTTCTGGCTATGTGACCATATTTCTGACACCTGAAGCATTCTATCTTCTCTTCTGCCAAAGAAGCAAATCTGTTCCTGCTTGTGAACACTGGAGGTCTCTTCTGTCTTCTGCACTCTGCCACTCTATGCCCATATGCATTACAGCCATGACAGTACCCTCTGAAGCTCTCTCTTTGCCTGAGATTTTTGCCTTGCTTCCTCTGCTTGTGCTGGTTAACTGTATTGATGCTATCTCTGCCAGTTCTGTTCTCAGCTTGCTTCTCAACATGTGACCTCATCTATTTTGCTCTGACAAACACAGTGGGGTTCTCAACAGACCCTTTACCTTGAGCTTTTTCTGTCCTCTGCTTCTCATAAACAAGCCCAGACTTGATGTGAGATGACCTTCGGTAGCTAAGAATTTCATCCAGAATATTCTCCTCTTCCATTTGTGAGCAGTCATCCTCACCCTCTTGATCTGTTGCAGTCTTCTCCTTTGATTTTAGGATAGTTACTGATGGAGCTGATGTTGTTGCTTCCATGTAACTCCTGTTCTCTCTCACAGAGCTTGCAAGCTCAGTTTTTAGTCTGAGAATCTCTTCTTCAAGTTTTGTACATTCATCTGATTTTGAGGACAACTCATAATTCAGATCAGATGCTATCTTCTTTGATTCTTCAGTGGTGACTTGCAGTTGACTGATCAACTCAGTTGCTTCATTATATTGATCATTCAATTTTTTGTTCTTTGTCCTCTCAGTTCTGAGATCTTTAAGAGCTGAAAGCAACTCTCCTTCAAGATAATTTCTTCTTCAAAGTCTTTCCTCTTTGATTTTTTCTTCTTCCCTTGAGGCTCATCAAGAAGGACCATGAAGAGGGCCTTATCAATATCATCCTCTGTTGATTCATCTGAGGAATATTCATTCTTCCTTGTAAGCAGACTTCTCTTCTAGGGCACATACTTTTTCTTTCCTTTTTGGTCTTGACTCTCTTTGGGTTCTTCATCATCAGAGTCATAAAATTTTTCCTTTTTCTGGCACTTGGACGCAAAGTGCCCTAGGCCTCCACAGTTGAAGCATCTCATGGTTGACTTGCCCTTGTACCTATCACTCCTTTTCTTCAACTTTCTGGTAAGATAAGCTATAAGCTCATCATCTGAGTCATTAGAATCACTGTTGTCTTCTTCTCTTGACTTCTCTGCTGGTTCTTTAATTTTCAATTTCTTTACAGCCTCAAAAGCAGCTTCTTTTTCCACTGACACTGGGTCTATCATTCTCATCTCATAAGTGGTCAGGATGCCATGTAGCTCATCAATGGTTAGACTGTCCAAGGTGGTTATTTCTTCAAGTGCAGACACCTTTGCATTATACAACTTGGGCAGTTTTCTCAATACCTTCTTGACAACATGGACTTCCTTCAGCTCTTCCCCCAGTGCTCTGATTGCATTGGTGACTCCATTCACTCTATTGAGATAGACTTCAATGGTTTCTCCCTCAGTCATCCTCAGACTCTCAAACTGTGATCTAAGGATTGTAGTTTTGCCTCTTTGATCTTGCTATCTCCCTCATGTACACTCTTTAGCTTGTCGATGTAGGACAGTTGATAACTCTAGTGAGCTCATTGCTCACAAGTGAAGCCAGAAGGGCTGTGACTGCCTTGGCTTCATTTTTTCTCTTCTTCATCTCCACTATATCAGTGATGTCTTCTGTGGTGTGCTTGTAGCCGTTCTTCACTACTAGCCATACTCCATAGCCTTGAGCTATCAAATATGCTTCCATTCTCACTTTCCACACACTGTAGTTGGACCCATCAAATATAGGAATTCTTCCATTCTTGTGGTGGTCTTCACTGGATGCCATTTCTCAGTCTCAATTCACTGTCTGTACCTGAAGCTGTCAGTCTTCTTCCCTTGGGAACTCAGCTTTGATACCAATTGTTAGTCCCAGGTTGACACTAAGAGGGGGGGGGGGGGTGAATCAATGGCCACTAAAAATTCCTTTCTACTATTCAGTTATGGCCTGATGCTATGCAAGGGCTGCCAAGAGCTGTTGATCAATTTGT
This sequence comes from Protea cynaroides, assembly GCA_028583415.1. Lineage (NCBI taxonomy): Eukaryota > Viridiplantae > Streptophyta > Magnoliopsida > Proteales > Proteaceae > Protea > Protea cynaroides. The sequence goes on along the minus strand of CM053270.1, from coordinate 51,829,676 downwards.
GCTATGCTGCCTTGAGCTGATTACTTGAGACTCTCTCACAATCAATCTGTCAAACACATTTCGTACACACACCAACCACACACCCACAGGTATCCATACCAGGGGCTTGGCCTACCAAGTGTGTACACCCAGACCTGCAGCACATGAACTTCTAATACACACTCACATGATATAACGTGCTTCACCAATCACACATTGTGATGGCTACTCCACGGGGCAATACCCTAACCAGGGTTTCGTATATACCCAATACTCAACAGTAATGCTACGGTTGCACCTACAACCCCGATGCTACAACATCAACCGCATTCACAGCTACAACTGTGTCCTAGGCACCAACCCCAACTCCAGTCAAGCACCCACTTGATATGGTTACACAATATGTATATTAAACATTCATACAAACCCTTCCCATATAGCATTGATACAAGAAATAGGATTCGTGTGCGAGTTTACCTCTCGGTATTGCTCACTACTGATGCAAGCCTCTCTGTGCAAGCATCTCGGCCTCCTCTTGGGCTCCACAGCTCATTCTTCAACACACCGACTCCATAGGACGCACACAGCTGGTCCACACACTCTCATCAAGCTTCAACGAAGCTTTCATGGCCTCACACTGCCAGTAGGAGTCTCTCTCTCTCTCTTAGAGAAGCTTCAATGGAGGGTTCTCACAAAAATCACCATTAGAGGCCTTCTGCTTGAGCTCAAACCGCTTCCAATGTCTTCACAATCAAAAATCCTTCAATTTGACATATTATAGGCCTCGATCTGACAACGGACGGCCGAGATATCATCAAAAGAAGTTCGGTGAATGAAAACATTCCAAATGGAATCTTTCTCCTTGATTCCATGTGCCACGACGCACTCTAGCACTGTCGCGTCTGACGCAATGTACATCGTTGTCGTTCGTTGATTGGCGGAGATGGAATCTCCGAATTCAGACCGCTGGATCGGTCAGAGAGTGGCGGGATCTCCTTGGATCCGTCTGATTGGCCTCATCTCGTCAGGCGCAATCGGAAGCCATCGTAGCCTTCAGATGCGCATCTTATGAGCATACGCACCTCCTGCGCGTAACACAGCATCATAGGTTAGGCTCCATGGGGCGCGAACCACCCTATTAAATTGCATCAACTAATGAGCATCGTCGCGTAGGCATCTGAGCGCGAATCCGACGCTACACCATAGCCCGCAATCTTGTAATCCCTTGATTTAGAATCACGCTGCCGTGGCTTGATCCAAGCCATCCATATTGAATCTCCTCTTTTCCAAAAGACCAAAATGCCCCTATGAATGAGTGATAATGCCCTGTAAGTCGAATTTTTTCCAGTAGGGTCCGAACATCTTCTTTCATTGAGGCATTACGTCGAACACCCTGTGCGCATGCTGAATGCCACTGCACAGGCTTGCCGCACTGGCTTGCGGTGCGCACGCGGGGTGCTTGCGCTGCTGCGCAGTGTTGCTGCTACTTGCGGCATGCCATGCTTGTGCTGCTACGCTGTGCTGCTGCTGCTTGCGCTCGGCTGGTGCTGTGCGTGCGGCTACCTACTGTGCGCGCGGCTGGTGCTGTGCGCTCGGCTGGTGCTGTGCACGCGGCTGCCTACTGTGCGGCGGCTGGTGCTGTGCGCTCGGCTGGTGCTATACGCGCGGCCGTGTGCCGAGCTGCCTCCTGTGCGCACGGCTGGTGCTGTGCGCTCGGCTGCCTGCTGTGCGCTTGGCTGCCTACTGTGCGCACGGCTGGTGTTGTGCGCTCGGCTGCCTGTTGTGCGCGGCATGTTGTGCACATGGCTCCCTCCATGTGCGTGGCACCTGCTATGCAGTGTGCATGGCCCTGGCATGTGGATGCTGCTGGGCATGCTGCTGGGCATGCTGGCATGGCCTGCTGGCCTGGTGCCGCGGGCATCGGCCCTGCTGGCCTGGGCTGGCTGCCATACTGGCCTGGCCACTCAAAGTGGGACCCACTTAGTCCCCACCCATTCTCCCTCCTCTTTCTCTCTCCTCCATTTTCTCTCTCTTCTTTCTCTCTCTTCTTTTTCTTAGATAGGAGCTGTCCACCTGTCTAACCATGCTTGCTGCTGTCTGGACTCTGTCTGTTGTGCCTGCTGAGCTGTCCACTCAGTCTACTGTGCCTGCTGAGCTGTCCACATTGTCAAACCATGCATGCTATGCTGTTCTACTTTTCTTTCTGTCCTCCTGCATGTCTTGCTGACATTCTCTCTCCTCCATATCATCCTGCCAACTGTCTAGAGGTTGCCAACAATGACAACACACACAATACAAAGTTGCTGACAACATCACAACTTGGCCAAGGTTCCAACAAAAGCAGTCCACAAACAGCAAACCTTAGCAACATGACCAGCCAACTCCAAGGTGAATGGTCCCTTCGAGAAGCATGGAGTGCACTTCCCAACTCTCTAGGATTTCTGTTACCAGAAATTGATCAATTTCTTAACTATTTATATTGAGTATATAGAGCATTCACTTTTTTGTTATTTTTCTTTTTGAGGATACATCTATTGTCACTTGTCACTTACTTATCAATGAACTAATATTTTAATTTGTGAAAAAATGACTGAGAAGCCCCCAAGAGAGATTGATTGAGTAATTAAGACACATGATAGTGTGCTATAAATTGTGCATCAATATAACATGACAACTATCTAACAGCTCATGGGTCTAGACACTTTTGGCTTGACACAAGGATCCTTTGGAGAAATTTACCTTTACTAATATACAAGCTCTCACCTGTCTTTTTGTCACAAACAACATTGTAGCACTCTTCTAAGAGAAAACAATCTCCCTTTTTCTTTCACTTCCTTTTGGCACTGAATTGTCAATTTGTCTAGTGCAACTACCTAATAAAACAATCATTGGTGTGGGTACTGCTACTGCTAGCAAATATCAAATCCTCTTCCTATGTCTGCTGTTAATATCATCATCATCACTGCCACCACCAAAGCATTGTCTTAGTTGTTTTAGCTGGCTACTTGTGGGAAAGAAGTTGGTGTAACGGGTGTTTAACTCTTTTTTTAACACATGTTTAAATTTCGAGGAATAATTTGAAGTGGGAGAAAAGGTGTGAATAGAAGGAACTTGGGGAGAAAGGGGATGAGAGAGGGAGATTGGGAAAGGTGGCTGAGTCCCACTTGTAAGATTGATCAGTTGGATTTTCTGGTTTTATCCCAAAGTTCTGCTTTGATACTATGAACATGTCAAAATTCATTCATTATATTAATTGATAGATAATGCCACGAAGCATTAATTGGCTTGGTTTGACATCATTAATTTTCTGGGTCTGTTTGGTGTCTGGAGTCTGGACTCTGCTACTACTGAGTGTATTGTGTTTTTGCTAGAGAGAGAGGTGGTGTTTCTACAGATTGATTTTGGAAAGCTGGGGATGTGATTGGTAAGATATCTCTAAGGATGGGCCTGAAGTTCTACTTCAGACCTCTTAAAAGCGATTTCAGTTGACTTTGTCAGGTTGATTTTTCGGCTGGGATGATGTCCTTTTTGTGTCGAGCTGGCTCACTCTAGGGATTTTGACAAGTTGATTGTGAAAGGGGATTCTTTCAATGTCATTGGGATGAATTTATAGGCTGATGGGAGCCCATGGAGGTCTCTCATCCTCTTAGGGAAGCCTGGGTCTTGGCTGCCTCTCTGAATGACTTGTTTCATTGGAAACAAAGGCTTGCTAATGCCATCGGCATGAGCTAGGCGATGGCATTAGCTAGCCAGCTGTTGATAGACTACCAATTTTTGGGTATCGGGTTGATTATACTGTTGTTGATTTTATTTTTGCTCCTCTCTTTTTTTATAGTTGTGGCTTAACCTTCTCTTGGCTGTACTTGTAAATCATGTTTTTCTGCACTACGTACTTTCTACCTATGTGAGTTTGTGGTTGAAGCATCATCTAGTTCATACAAGTTGATTGTTATACATATTTTTAACAAGTTGAAATCATAATGCAATGGGAAAGTAGTGCCAACATCACCACCTGGGTTTTCTGATTCCTACGGGCGTGCTATTCAATCAGTCTTTGCCTGGATCATCATTGTAGTTACACTCAAAATCGTTGTTTTAAGATTTCTGGTTTCTGAGCTTTGCCTTTCCATTTCCTTCATCGTGTTCTCGGAATCAGGAATCAGGAATGAGATCCCCAGCTGATCCTGACCCGATCCTTAGTTTTGGTCTCCTGTGCAGGGTCCATCTATTTGATGTTCTTGAATAGCTGGCACTACAAAATCTTCCCAAGCATTGAAATGAGAGTTTTGGACTGAAATCAAAGTATGAACTAATAAACAGAGTTTTGGATAGGTTCCATGAACTGAGAACGATAGGATGATGAGCCTTGAGATGATCTCTGTATGCATAAGGAACTGAATTGAATGGGCATCAAGTTAAGTCAAGTTCATGGACTGCTTGTATCGAGATCTACTGGTCTGTTCAGATCTGATCTGATTTGCTCATGATCTGATCAGAAGATCTACTTCTAAGTTCTAAGCCACTGCTCTGCTGCTTCTTGTTGCTACTTAATCAAATTCTGATCTGATCTACTGCTTGCTGCTCATTGCTGATCAAATCTGGTTCTGGTGCTTTCTTTGTACTGTTCACTCTCGATTGGGTTTTGGCTTTCTGTTCATGCATCTGAATTTGATTACTGTTCTTCCTATTGTGTTTCTATTCATGGCTTTAATCTGATTATTGGTTCAAATTAAACTGTTTTGAATCTGTTCTAATATGGTAATCTGTTTTGGATTCCCATTGGACCTGTTATTGGTTGCCGAATCAGTTTTTCTCACTGGTTCAACTGCTGTGGCTTCATTTTATGTCGTGGCTGTTATCCCAACTCTATCTTATAGAGGATAAATAGACAAGATATTCCTATTATTCAGGTTTCCACCACATTTTATGATCGAGTGCTAAGTTTTGATTTAATCTGCTGACCTGGCTTCCCTTATCCAGCACTAAGATTCAGCCACTGTTTACTGTAACCGACTCTGGTTAGACAGCCCTACTTAACTACAGATTGTTTCCTAGCTCATTATCCGGCCATTGGATTGCATTCTACTTTCGAGAAGCATGGAGTGCACTTCCCAAGCATTGAAATGAGATATTATTTCCCCCTCCCCCTTTTGTTGCCGTTTAAAGTAAGAGATCTACCAACAAAAGGGGGAGGGGGAGGGGGAGGGGGAGGGGAATAAACTGGTGTAAGTTCTGCTTTTGTGGGGCTCTAATTGGGGGTAGAGATCTCTCATTTTCTGTCCTCTCTTATGTCCCTTCCCTCTCTCCTTCACAGGTCACTCCCCCTCACAGCCTCTGTCCATTATCTCTCTCTCTCTCTCTCTCTCTCTCTCTCTCTCTCTCTCTCTCTCTCTCTCTTTCTCTATTCTTCTGTGTTTGTGTCTGTTTCTGTTTTAGTTCTTTAGTTTCCAGTTATAGGAAGGCAAGCTGAGATGGAGTGCAAAAGAATAAGAAGAATTACAACTGATAAAAAATTATAGACATGGCATATCTTATACAATGCGAAAGAGGTGATGGTGGTCATTGAGTCTGTGATGGTGATTGAGTCTCTGATGTTCTAAATCTGTTCGAGAAATCGTGGAATTGTTGGGACAATCCCACCATTACTTGGCCTTGCCTTTCGATATGATCTTGCTGCCTTTTTAGTAATTCTCTCATTTCTCGCATCTCCTGGGATTGACGCTCAAACTGTTGTGCCTTTGTACCATATACTTGTGTAGGTTTTACTGTAGGGCCCATGAGCCGAACTCTACTATGATGTTCCGGTCCCATTACCTCTATAAATACTTCTTCATGAACTATTGGATCGGCTTGACTGTCCTGGCTCCTTTTTTGAAGTCCCTCATATAGGTTTGCCTACAAGTGTTTAGGCAACATATAAAGTTATGTCATAAGATATCAGTGATGGTCATTAACTAAAAAAAAATGTAAACATATTTTCATACAATAGTTGTTGCAGTTTCTTCATTTGCAAATCTTCCAGTCTTTTTGGATCTGTGGGTGACTTCAAACATTTCAATTCGAGTAGGAGGTTCATGATTTGGATTTGCACGTTGCTGTGTCCCAAAAAATAAAATCAAGAAATGAATTGTGCACTTGTAATTTACAAATTGACTTAAACCAACGTAGGTCGATTACCATTTCCTCGCGTACTACAACAGCAGGAGTCCTTCCCATTGTATGTCGAAGATGTTGTTTGCCCCTATGCTCCCTATTTCTTTGACATATGGCCTACATAAATAGCAAGAATTGGAAAAAGCAAGTGGCTAATTTTAGACAAATATGGTCAACTAAATCAATGCTAAGTGAACGAAGAATATTTGATAAAAATTATCTTCTTTTCTGGCTTATCCCACATAGTAAACATAGCATACCACTTCTCTTCTAGCATAATCGAAGTGTCTATATTTGCTTTCTTTCTTCATCAGTGTCATACTTGTCATAGTAGTCAGTCTTTAGAGAATGTTTATATTCTCTCCATCTACTATTAAGCTCTGATAGGACCCATGACTTACTATCTTCTTGTAGAACAAATTTTTCCTGCAAATTAGCATTATGTTAATAAATTTAATATTAGGTAAAAGGAAAGAAAACAAGGTGGTGTACTGAGTTCTGGAGTTGAAGACAAACCAGGGGTAGGTGAGAAACAAGGGCCGGAGGTTTCTTCAGAAAGTGAGCTGCTAAAGCCCCAAAATCAAATCTGGTGAAGTTTCAGGCTTGCATACCAGCAGGCTCAAGAAACTATTTTTGGTGGAGATTAACAAACAGGAAGGAACACAATAAATAGAGTGAAAAGCCAACTTATAATTCAGGACTTCACATGTAAAAGATCATTCAAACCCAACAACGTTGTTGATTCTACAGAGAATTTCACAGCACTAAAGTGATACTTGGATTTCAAATCAGACAGATCAAACTTGAAATATATTGAAGAACACATATCCTCACACAAGCAATAGTTTAAGTAATAGAGTAGTAACAACAATAAACCATATACACAACAGCAACAAAATAATGGACTCATGTCACTCACCAGGCCATGACCCTATATAAACCCAACCAAAAACTCACATGACTTTCAATCCCAGCCCCTCTCCTGACAGAATCAGTTATAATATTATCATGTTTACTGTTGCATTGCTGTTAAGTATTCCTTTCCATCTCAGCATCCAGGTAATGATTGAATGCAAGACTTAATTTGCTTACCGTGATAACTTGTTTGTCATGCTTTTATAGTCCTACTCTATGATTGTAGACTTAAATGGTCATGTGATGCAAGCATGTGACTCTATTTCAACCAGTGAGCACTATTGAATTAAGTGAAGTAGATATCGATTCTCATTGCTAATGCTAATCATTGATCAATCTCTGAAATCAGTTTCTATTGCCATTTATAATTTCCTATCTCGCTAGAGTTGAATTTAACACTCATTTCCTAATCTGTTGGCATTGAACTAGAATCATTCCTTACATTAATTGGTACCTAATAGGAGAATGAATGGATTTAACGCTCGAAGTGTGTATACCATTAGACACATCTAATAATTTAAATCATTCTAAAATTTTGTTATATGGCATTTGTAGGCAATTGAATCATAAATAATGGGCAGGATTCCTTACATTAGTGGGTGTTGATTGCACAATTCCATTAAACTATTTTGAGCATCTACAAGAGGCGGACCCCGGATTCTTTTATACTATTCAAGTTGGAAAAGGACAACAAGTTGAAAGGAATATTTTGGGCAGATGTTGGAATATTCAAGGGAACAGTATCAGTTGTTTGGCGATGTTGTTATATTTGATACAACATATGTGAAGGACAAGTACAATTTTCCTTTCGCTCCATTCACAGGTGTCAACCGCCACAAGCAGTTTATATTGTTTCGTTGTGGGTTAATAGCAGATGAGTTAGAAGAGTCCTACATATGGTTGTTCAAGACCTGGCTCCATGCTATGAATGGGAAGTACCCAATAGGTATTCTTACGGTTCAGGAAACAGGAATGTTGCCAGCAATTGCAAAAGTATTCCCATCCACAAGACCATCTTAAAGCACAGTGTAAGAGGAAAAGTGAGATAAATTCAAAAGGAAAATGCATGATCCAAACTCTACACTGAAGCCGAAACCCTCATTGCAGCCTCTATCACTCATATATGCAACAATACAGTGAGAGGAAAAGAGAAGGAACGAACCTGCACCGGGAAGATTCCAACAGATTCATTCCAAATTTCTGCTTGGCTTCTTGTCAAAGATTCTTGAAACCGAAACCCATCTCTCCAACCGCTATTAGTGATATGCTAGAAATGTTTCTCTAAAACCCATCTCTCCAACCTGTTAACAGAGATGCAAATTAAAAATCTATAAAACATACAGTTCGGTGAGAGCTGAGAGGAGAGAAATGGGAGAGTAAAACCGAAATACATGCACCTGCGCAAATTTGAGAGAGCTGGGAGAGAAAACCTTCGATCAACTGTTGGCGGGAGAGGAAGAGAAGAGAAACACTTCGATCAACTGCTAGCGGCGGCGGGAGAGGAAGAGAAGAGAAACACTTCAAGAGTCTCCCGCGGGAGAGGAAGAGACTCTGCTTAGAGTGCTGGGAGAGGAAGAGACGGGATGGGAATGGGAGAGGAAGAGAGTCGCGAGAGAAACCTTTGAGAGAGAGAAACCTTTGAGAGAGAGAAACACTGCTGGGAGAGGAAGAGACTGCTTCCGGAAGAGACGTCGTGGCCGCGGATTGGTGAGACGGGATGGAAATGGGAGGGAACCTCTTAATTTCGGCCACGGTAACCGAAATTCGTTGTTAAATACCTATTTCGGTCACGGGTACCAAACGATGTTGGGAAATACAGGTTTCGGCCACGGGCTTTAGGCTCCCGTTGCCAAAACAAAAGTGATTGTTGATGAATTCCGTTGCTTTTTAGCCACGGGAATCTAATATCCGTGGCTAAAACTATTTGTGGCCACGGAATTTTTCTTACCGTGGCCAAAAAGTACTTTTTTTCCCACGGGAATTTCTTTTCCGTTGCCAAAACTTATTTTGGCCACGGGAATTAGGATCCGTCTCTGAACTCTTTATTTTTAGCCACGAAAATTTGAGTACCGTGGGCTAAAATTATTTATTGCCACGGGAATTTTTTTTTCCGCCGCAAAATTCTGTCGCCATAAATGAATATTGTTGTAGTGTCATATTTTTCCACTACAAGAGGTCAAATACTCACATTGATAACCCAAAAGTTCTTTATTATAGTCTCTTGAATTTAAGCAAAGTTAAAAATTTAGCAATAATGATATCTTTCAATTCCTACATTATTAGTCAAAAAATTTCATTCATTGATTGTATGAGCGAACCCCAAATTCACCATTAAAACCATTGAAAAATCTTATCTTCTTACCTGAAGTTTCTCCTCAAAAGTGAATCTCCTACAGGCTGAAATTCACTTGTTTTTCCCAACTTTTCCTCAATGTTGTCCACACATTATTACTTAGCCATTTAGTGTTTGAATGAGTCGTAAAAACTCATATATACATTCCATTATTTAAACATAATTCAAACTCAGAGCCTCTTCGGCATGGTCTCATGCTTAAACATGTCTCTAGAGTAGGAACCCCCAAAAGAGCAACCACAAAACGTTATCTAAATTTATCCCTTACTTAACATGGCATATATCTCTTTTAAAAATCATTTGGGTTATAAAACCTTGAGGAAAAATCCCTAAAATCATGCTATCAAACTCTTAAGAGGTTCTAGAGAAATAACCCAAGAGAAACAATCCAAAACCACCCAAAAAGAGTGTTGGTTGCTAGTCAGGTATTTCATCAAACACCATGTAAGCAGAAAAACACCCTCACATCCTAGTTTTGGTTTGGAACTGCTTCCCAGCCCCTTTTGGGCTGTAATTCCTACTTCGAAAATATCAAGAAACATATACATCAATTTAGAACCATTTGGGATCATCCCAAAACATTTGGTACCCATTAAGATCCCACGTTTCTATTTAACATAAATTTTCTTAACAAATAGAAATTTCTGCAACTATTCTCTTTTCATGTGCTTTCTTCATCACCTAAAGCTCTTAAACCACTCATGGATCATTTGCTACCCACTTCTAGAGACCATATCATACAATTTTGCTCATAAAATCATTTTTCCCATATCTAATGCATGTATTTACCCATCAAATCCTTGCTTGAGAGGAGACATGATGAACAGGTTTATTGTTCATCATTCCTAACCTCAAGAACGACATGCAAACTCTAAGCTTTCTTTTTAAAACTAACATAATTCAAAATGCATACATCATTCATCACAAAAATAAGTTAAATCTTTCCTTAGAATGTTTTGGAACTGATCACTAAGCTTGCTTGTTAAAATCACCAATAAAATCAAACCTCCATCATACAAATTCCTTGGTTGCTGCAACTTCCTTACTCATCATTTTTCTTACCTTTAACTTTCTGAAATCCCTTCTCTCTACAGCTCTAACCTTTACAATTTCCCTTTGATTTTCACCCAAACCAGCCTCTTGAGTTCAATCCCAAGGAAAACCCCAATTTTTTTTCTTTACAAGGTCTCAAGAGAGTTGCTCTCTCACCCATTCATGTTTTCAGCTCCAAGAAGAGCTAAAAATGTTAAGTCTTGGGCATTATATAAGTTTTACCTTTTAACTTTATTTTCTTCAAATACTAATATTGTGAAATTCCAATCCTATCCCCATTAGTGATCCTTTGCATGAATAAGCTACCCAGTAACACAGGTACCCAACAAAAGTGAATGGACAAATCTACCCTTTTGAATTTCCATTTAATAACCATGTACAACCCACTCTCATGTCATTTTGGTAATTTCAAGACTTCATAAATACTAAAATACCCTCCATAGATTCCATATCTACTTTAGTTTCAACCCAAACTCAAATCATAAATTAATCCAATACATTGCACATTTACATTAATGCATTTATAATATATAGTTAAACACATATAGATACATAGACATATTCATAGGCTTGAGCAAGGTTTAGGCTCTATTTATATAATAGCATGAATATCAACAATTTAATTGCAATAAAAGATTATATAATTTTTTTTAGTTCAAAATAATACATTTAATACCTACCTTGCCCATAGCTTAGATTAATATGGCTTCCAAAATTTGCCTAGCTTCAATCCTTAGTCTTCTCTACTTGTCACTATACAGTTAAGGTAGGACATAGATAGTCTGATAATACCTAATGTGTTACAGTGTGATTCCAATGGGAGAATTGATCGCTACAAAGTAAAACCTGTAGCAAAGAAGAATCACACAAGGATAAGGCAATGACTTTAAATTTGTTGGTCTTATTGGCATTATCTAATTTGGAATTATATCAGATAAATTTAAAAATCATTTTTCTCAATGGAATGATTTAACCAGAAGCTTTGAGGTAAAGGATAAAGATGGAATGGTTTGCAAGCCAATTCGACCTATGGTCTTAAGCAAGCTTCCAAACAACGGTGTATGAAGTTTGACCAGGTTGTATATGGTTACATCTTCTTTAGATTTTGTTGAAAATGCAAAGATGCATATATCCCAAGATTAATGGGAGTATGTTTATTTTTCTGTTATTATATGTTGATGTTGTACCAGTAGCTAGTGGTGGCATGATTACTTGCAAAGACTAAGTATTTTTTGTCTAAGAATTTTGGGATAAAAGACATGGATGAGAGCTCATTTTTTTCCGATATTGAGATCAGGCATGACACAAATCATAGACTACTGGAAATGTCAGAGAGGGCCTTCATTGATCATGTGCTTAAGAGATGCAATGCCCTAGGAATGATATTAAAAAGAGATCTATGTCGGACAACCCTTATGCGTCTATGGTAGGAAATCTGATGTATGTATAGTTTTGTAGACAACATCACCTTTGTAATGAGTATGCTATGATAGTTTAAGTCAAATGCAGGGATTGCTCACTGAACAAAGGCAAATAAGGTTCTGTGTTATTTGCAGAAGATGAAAGATTATATGCATATGTATGGCTGTGTTGATAACCTAGTGGTGGTTGGATATTTTAATTTAGATTTCAATGGATGTACTGATGATAGAAAGTCCATGTCAAGGTATATTTTGTGATGGCTAGAGAAGCTATTTCATAGAGGAACATAAAAATATTATATTCTGACTTTTTCTATTATGCAGTCAGAGTCCATGGCACCATTTGAGGCCACAAAGCTAGCAATTTGGTTGAGGGACTTCATTTCTAGTTTGAATGTTGTGGATATCATCTTCAGACCATTGTTGTTATATATTGTAACAATGAGCCTGTTATATTCTTCTAAAAGAACAATAAGAAACAGGTGCTTCTAAGCATATAGAGATCAAGTATCTAATGGTAAAGGAAAAGGTCAATGAGAATCACATTACTATGGAGCACATTTTGATGGACAAATGGTAGTGGGTCCTTGGTCAAAGGCTTTACCAGTAGGAGTCTTCAAGGGTTATGTTTCAAGTATGGATGTCGTCGAGTCTTTTAATGTGCTTGGATAGACCTTTTGTTTTTTTATTGATATTTGATTGTATTTACTCATTCTGCCTGTAGACCTTATGGGTACATTTATTTTATACCATGGTTTTATTTCATAATTCAACTTTAATTTTATTGCTAATTTTGGACATAATTTTTTATGTGTCTGACATTTCAAAACTTTAAAAAATAACAAAGACAATATTCAGACAAAAAGGACAACAAGACGGTATTTAGCCAAGGTTTAAAGGTGGTAAACTAAGTTCTATTGTTCACCCAGGTTAATAGCTTCTCGCTATGGTATTGGGTAACATTGTAAGCGCCCCATTTTTGTCGTCCCCATTTGACCAGAGTCTTGTTGGTGTGTAGAAAACAACAGAGAGGAGGTGAATGAAACTTTGGAAAAGTACAAGGGAGGTGAGTGAAACTCTCTCAAGTTGACAATCGATTAATCACTGTATGCTCTCTATAGTGTTCTAAGCTTACCCGAGCCGAAGTGTCCCCTAATGTGCAGGAGTCTAGGTTAGCACATTCAGAAAGGTTACGGGTCCCAATTCAAGGTTTAGATTTTTATTGGTGACTTTGAGGCTGATTTCAGTGGGCCCCATAACAAAGTCATGGGCTGTAACATGCATGGATACTTAGGTCATGGAATTATCTTCGAAATGGGACCAAAATCGCTTAATTCTAATGTCAGACGGAGAAGATATCCCGATTTTAGTTTGATTGAAATGTGCATAAATATTCTATGGGTTTTTCTATAATTTATCATAAGTTAAGGATTTTTTGTATAAATTATCATAAATTTGATCGATTAAACTTTAGGTCGCTATATCTTGGTCATCCGACGTCCAAGTCTGGCGATTCAAGTATCAATGTGCTCCATTATCAATGGTCTTCAAAGTAAACATGAAAAATTTGGGACAGAGGATGCCAAAAGATCTCATGCAGCATTGTAAGCTGAATTATCGTGAATTAGACCATTCAAACTTCAATTCTTCTTATTTTTGTCATTTGACGTCCAAATTAGGTGATTTAAGCGCCGTTATTTCTCATTTTTTGTCCTCTTCAAAGTGGATATGAAAAATCTGGGATAGAGGTCGTCGAAGAATTCCATGCAGAGCTACGAACTGAAATGGCTCATAAAATGATAGAAAGAGAGAAAGAAGCCTATCTAACCTAGTCTAGCCCGACTTAGTTCAACCCAAGTTAGTCCAACCCCGTCAACCTCTACCAGTCTTAGTTGACCTAGCCCAAACTGGTCCAGACCAAGTCATGTCAACCCATGTGCATTATATATATAGGGAAAATATCACGTACTACCCATATAGTTTGAGAAACATCACCTACCACCAACAGATTTTTGACATCATCAACTACTACCCAATTTTCAAAACGTGTAACAAAAAGACCCAAGCCGTTAAGACTGTTCCATTAGATGCTGATGTCAGCTCAAATTCATTTTTTGGTCGGGAATATGCCCTTACTGTTTTTCTCTATCGTCATTGTCATCAAGGTTTCTGAATAGCAGAGTCACTATGGAGGTTTTCGATCTTGAGAATCTGCTGGTGAGCTCCCAAGAACATCAATCGGATACAATGGTAGGACTTTTCAAAGGAAATCTTGGTGCCAGCCAATCCTTCTGCCATGGACAAGTCGTACTCATCCCCTACCCCATTCCACCATGGATTTCCTCCTTTCGTCGAACTAGTCCGTGCATTTGTAGGGTCTGTCGCTGGCTTCAGGCCTTTATGACACCTTTGGTTACAACCTGGTTCTGCGGATGGCTTCTCGATCCCCCTCTCAGGTCCTTCTCTCTCCTCACCCCCCCCATAGGATGTTGCGATGCAGTGCCAACTCCAGCTAGTATCTGGTACGCCTGACGTTGCCACTGGTCTATCCTTCAATCATCCTCTAATCCCTCATTCAAATCCTGAGGCTTTTACCTCAAATAGTGTGTAACCTATCAGCCAACCCCCTCCCTCGTCCACCTCCCATTATCCCATGTCAACACCGAATCATGCCCACTCACCCATCTGTCCTCCACACACCGAATCCAACCCCGTTATTTCTAATAGAAAAAACATCCTAGATGAATCTTCAATGTTACTGTTAACCTCATACCAAAGATGAAAAGATATCACGAATATCATGTCTCTTGTTTAATCTAAGAACTAAGAAATTAAGAAGAGTGTCATACCTTTTATTGACGATTTAAAAATATCTTTTGTCGAAGCACTCTACCTGTGATGAAGAACTCTTTCTTTTGTTGAAGAACCTTTGATGATTAGACAAACAAAACCACTTGATGTCCAAGGATCTCACAAGCAATCAGGGTGCTCACCCCAGCTGAACAGGTATACCATATCTTGGTATTTTGAGCTTTTTCCTCCCCTTGCCTGTCTGACCTTGAGATGTTTTATATCTCTAGGGTGGAAATGACCAGCCATAAATTCCAACCCTAAGTGAGATGCTAGCCTCCTAATGCCATATCCAGATTGCCTTTTGGCATACCTTGACAATTACCATAAGTGCCCCTAAATAATAAATAGGGACACAAAATAGAAAACTGTCATTTTTTTTATAAAACCAAAAATATTTTGCAAAGAAAAATAAAAATAAAATAAATAATATTTTATATTTATAAATAACTAAATATTTGATGCAAAATCAAATACAATGACATTATTCAAATTGGCAGTTTGTAGGTACGCGTACACTCTTATAATTGTCAAGTCACTGGCAATGAACATTAGGCACTAAGGTCACCACTCAACGTACACGTGGTCTTATCATGAAGGACTTCACAGACCATATGTGTACTGATCGTCGAGAGACTAGTCCCCATGTCTCCCATAGTCTGAGCAATTTTAACTTGCACCCCTCAAACCTATCATGGTCCAATCAATGCCTATGTAAGCACATAGCGCATCATGATAGGTGCGGTCAAGCCAAGGACTACAAAGTGGTTCATTTGAATAATCATCTGTAAAACCAGTCTATTAATACAATAGACAAAAAAATAATGGTATCATATAACAAATTTATAAGCCACAAAACATGTAAGCCACATGTCACATATATATACCTCAAAATAGAGATAGAGATGCCCAAAGAGAATACATAAAAATAACATAATAAACCTGTGTTGGGCCATACAAATCCAACAGTCTCCCACTTGGCCTAACACAATCCCAAAGTCATTACATGTTTAGTAAATACACCAAAAGGTAAACCTTTTGTAAAGGGATCAGCCAAGTTTGATTAAGATGTCACTCTCTCAACAACTACCTCATTCTTCTTAATAACATACGAATGTAATGATATTGACCTTCAATGTGCTTGGCCCGAGAATGACACTTTGAGTCTTTAGTGATGGCTATCGCAGAATTATTATCACACAAAAGTGGAATAGGTTTTTTCACACAATCTACTATCAGTAATTCCAATAGGAACTTTCGAAGGTACACAACTTCTTTAGCTGCCGCATTCAATGCAATATATTCAGCTTCCATAGTAGATTGTGCAACACATTCTTGTTTCTTGCTCTTCCAAGCAATAGCTCCACCATAAAAAGTGAACACAAAACCAGAGGTAGATTTTCTACTATCAACACATCCTTGATAAACAGAATCAGAATATCCAAGGATATTCAGATGATCAGAACAATAAGTCAATCTAAAGCCTTATGTTTCCTTTAGATACTTCAGGATCCATTGAATAGCAATCCAATGCATTTTACTAGGATTACTCTAAAAAAAACTGATCATACTAACTGCAAACGCTATGTCTGGCCGAGTACAGATCATAGCATACATCAAGCTCCCCACAGCAGAGGTATAAGGACACAATGAGTCATTCAATTTTTCCGTTGGAGACTTAGGACTATCATTTTGGAATATTTTTTCTGAAATAATTATAAGGAATTTGTTCTCCCATACAATCAGTCATGTGGAACCTCGTTAGCATTGTATCAATATAGTTCTCTTGAGACAAGCTTAGTTTTCTTTGTTGACGGTCTCGCTCAATTTTGATAACTAGAATATAGGAAGCTTCACCCAAGTTTTTCATTTTAAATGTGGTAAATAATCATTGTTTCACTTCAATCTGATAAAGTTCAAAATCAAAATATGCAACCAAAGCCAACACAGCACACACAGATTGTATCCTTACTACTAGTGAAAAAGTTTCATCATAATCAACATCATATTCTTGAGTGTAACCCTTAGCTACAAGTCTAGCTTTGAACTTCTCAACATTTCAATGCATATCCTTCTTTCTTTTGAATATCCACTTGCAACCAACAACTTTAGTGCTCACAGGCCTAACAATCAACCTTCACACACCATTCTTATGCATAGATTTGATTTCTTCATTCATAGCACTAATCCATTGTTGAGAATCAACATCTGACATAGCTTGTGAATAAGTAATAGGATCATCTACAACTTCATAAATGGTCACTCTTTCATATGATTCTTCCAAATACACATAATAATCTGACATGTTTGGAGCTTTTGATGTCATTTTCCTTCTTCTTAAGGGCTCAAAATGTCACACCCCAAT
This sequence comes from Protea cynaroides, assembly GCA_028583415.1. Taxonomy (NCBI): domain Eukaryota; kingdom Viridiplantae; phylum Streptophyta; class Magnoliopsida; order Proteales; family Proteaceae; genus Protea; species Protea cynaroides. Next base: position 51,812,587 of record CM053270.1, on the reverse strand, counting down.
TCCGCACCATTCGGAATGGTGTGATGAACCGTCAATAAACCAACGGTTCAACCAGGATCTCACAATAGGCTATCCCACATATGATAAACCAAAACACATTCCACATTAATCAGAGGTAGTAAAGTAAATAGCGGAAGTCTTACAGATAATGAACTGAGGTCTAATCATGATAAATAATTAATATTCCATTTATTTTCAAGTAACCAAAATATAATTTAATACATATTACAATATCCAAATACGAAAGCTAAACACTAAACGTATCCATCGTTAAAACGCTCGCTTAACGAACCATGTTGGTTCTCCACAGCTTGCTCATTCGTAGCCTCCACCCGTGCATATGTTGGCATGTAGACATAGTCTTCAATCATAGTACCTGCAATATCATAAACTAAAAAGATTTGCACACGCGAGGGTCAGCTCTCCAACTTGAGCTCAGTGAGTAGCCAAAACAATGCAACAATACATATGCATGCAAAAAGTCAATTTATATCTTTGGTCCGGTTTAAAGTTTGCAGTATGCTATAGAAAGGTTTAGGTAGCCAAAAGTCGCGTTTATTGACTCGGCCTCTATACACGAGTGTGTGACGTTACCCGAAGATCACGTTTATCGTCAACTCACATGCACCCAATCATGAACATTATATAACAAAGGTTACGTTTATTGCTATATAGTGCCATACCAACACGTAAACCCCTGTTGGCGAGGGCTGCAAACTGGGCTTGCAACTAACCAATCCTAATGCCAAACAGTGTATCCAAGGCCTCACCTCAGCATTCCTCAGAACATCCATAGAGATAGAGCAAAGGCCCCCCCGGTAGAGTATAGGACTCAAGGACCGAGACCACCTCCCCTGATACTCTACGACATAATAGTTCTGTTAAGGTAATGGAGATACGACGATGCTAATGCACAAGACTTGAGTTAGAGATAGAGCTAAAGTGCTGAGACCCGCCAAAGGTTAACGTTTATTGACGACGTTCTCATCACACCTCCCCTGATACTCGCTCGCATCAAGCACATCAACCACACACATACAAGCACATGCCTATCCTATCATCATCATCATCATCATCATGTTATAAACAATAAAGTAAATATGCATGAACAAGTAATAGAAATATTGGATGGCATGCTGTATGCACATTACAAACATATTCGCAAAGAATCAAGCATAGCACAGGACTCAAGAAATAGAAAACAGTTTATTATTAACCAATTTAGTTTGGAGTTAAGGTTCCTTACCTTTGCTTGTTATTAGATCCTCTTCCAAGCTTTAGAATCACCTTTATATTGTTATTATATTGCTAGCAAACCTAACAAAGTCGATAGAATTTAATTAGAATTAATTTCCAATTTAAAAATCATGTTGTTAACTGAGGGTCGATCAGAGGGTCGATGCTCAGAATGCATAGGGTCGATGGGTCTATCGACCCTACCCTCTGTCTGAACTTCCCGAATGCTGAGGGTCGATGGTCAGAATGCATAGGGTCGATGGGTCTATCGACCCTGTGTGCGACCCTCGGTGCAATCAGGTCCAACTTCTAATTTTTAATTCCTTCTTCATGTTTGGGGTCCTATGGCTTGCTTCCACCATTCATTCTATACATGTTCTATGGTTTAGAACTATACTTTATTCACCTACATGGTTTCAATGAATTCCTCCATGGTTTTCCATGAAAACCTAACCATGAATGGATGATTTGGGTTTCTTCTAAGTCATATCCTCTTCATAAACCATTCTAAAGTCTTAACTAAATCATGGGGAATGTATTCATACCTTAGTTTTGTTGAGATTCAGAGTTTCTCTGAATTTCCTCTTCTTCCTTAGTCTTTTCTTCAAGTTTTCCTTTTCTTCTTCTCTTCCTTCTCTTTTCTTTCTCTCAATCCACTTAGGGTTGTAAAAGGTGTGAAAGAGGCTTAGGGACGTCCTATTTATAGAGTAGAACCTCCCAAAATAAGTCCCATTGAGTTTAGGAAAGGTTCCAATCGAAATTAGGAAGGTTTCCTAATTTTCGGTTCGTGCTGTTTTTCCCGAGTACAGAGGGTCGATGGTGAGGGTCGATGAGAGGGTCGGACAACTCATAGAGCCCTCATCGACCCCGGTTGAGGGTCGATTGTGAGGGTCGATGGGAGGGTCGGACCCACTGTTAAAACATGCGACCCTACCCTCATTTTGACTGTTTTTGGGTAAATTTTCATATTGGGTCTTGGATTTCTTCACACACTTGGTCCACTTGGCTCGACCATGATATGAAGACGGATCCCGACACAAAATATAAGGTTAGGCCGGGTTCGTGGCGTGCGGGTCTTACAACTCCACCACCCTTAAAAGAAATTTTGTCCTCGAAATTTGAAAGTACGGATCTTACAACTCCCCCATCCTTAAATGAATTTTGTCCTCAAAATTTGAACGAATCTTACAACTCCCCCATCCTTAAAATAAATTTGTCCTCAAAATTTTGAATTTACTTCGGAGTCAATAGGTGGGAATTCTATTTCCGCATTGCATCTTATTCCTCCTATGCACTCTTCTCTACGTATTGTCTTTGCCAGGTTACCTTCACATAATAATTATCCCGGCTTTGGAAACATTGTACCTTCCACTAGTGAACTAGGCTGGTACCACTTCGATAGTTAAACATTCTATCTAATCTAGTGATTCCGTGGTCAATACCTTTAATATGGATCTTTAATGTACTTCTTCAATAGTGACACACGAAATACATCATGCACACTAGACATGGACAACGGTAACGCTAATTGATATGCAACTTTTCTACGTCTCCCCAAAGTTTATAAGATTCGATGCATATATAGAATACTACTTCCCTTTCTTGTCTAATCGTTTCAAACTACGCATAAATGTTATCTTCAAGAACACTTTGTCACTTATGGCGAACTCAAGGTCTTGGTGTCTCTCTGACAACTTGAGCTATCCTGCCCCTTTTCTTTGATCTTGTCTGCCACTCGATAGTTTTCTTCATTAGCCTTAGGTCTCAAAATTCTTCATTTACCGACTTTACTCCAAACCAGAGGGGTTTGACATTTCTACCGTACCATGCTATATGGGTGACATTTACATGATAGCTTGGTAGCATCTTCAATTCACGGTAACTTCTCAACTCAAGTTCTTTGAAATCAATTTCATAAACTCGGGGCATATCTCTTAGGATTTGTATAGTCCGCCCCGACTGTCCGTCGGTTTAAGGTAAAATGTGGTACTAAACTTCAACTCTGTCCCAATTGTCTTCTGTAGATCCTCCCAAAATTTTGAAATAAGGCATAAGCCTTTGCCCGACACTAAGCTCTCATGCATACCATTCAATCTGGAAATATTATCCATATATAGCTTAGTTAGCCACTCCAAAGTATACCGAGGTCGTATAGCAATGGAATGAGCTATCTTCATAAGGCGATCAACAATCACCCAAACTGCGTCAACCGATCAGAGGTCAGTGGCAAATCAGTGACATAGTTAATTGTAATGCAGTTCCACTTTCAAACTGGTTCCAATAGTGGTTGTAGTAAGCCACGTTGGTCTTTGTCTTTCATCCTTTACTTGCTGATAATTCAAACACTGGAACACGCACTAAAACATATTTGTTATCATTCTTCTTTACTAGTACAATCTCTTCAGGTCATGATACATATTGGTACTCCAGTATGTACTGAATATTGAGTACAATGGACTCTTATCATTTTCCTCTTCGTGACATCTGAATCTCTTTCTTCAGGTATTCAAAATCTACCTCTATATCTGAGTACCATCTCCGCATCCCAAGTGATTCAGGATTGGGTTTTTCTTTCTCTAAATCTCCTTGCATTGTTCTTATATACAGATCTAACAAAATTGCTACTTTTACTTCATCCATTAATTCAGAGATGATCTTTAATGTACTGAACGCAAGCGAGGAATTATTGCTCCATAAGTTCATCCATAAATTCTCACTTAATTGGATCATCCCTAGCTTCTATTATATGTTACGCTTTTTTTTTTTCCAAATCTGAATCTGTTGCTACAGAACATAAGGCAACATTTATACTCGGTCCTTCTTCAGACTTCATAATCCCCTTTTTGCTTAAGGCCTTAGCTACTACATTAGCCTTGCTCGGTGACCTTGAATATCACGGTCTTAATCCTTGAGCAATTCCAACCATCTCCTTATCCTCATGTTCAACTCTTTCTAATGGAGAGATAAATAAAACACTTGTAATCCGTTCTAATCTAGAATTCCTCTCCCTTTAAATAATGTCCCCAAGTCTTGATTGCATGAATCCCAACTGTTTACTCCAATCATGAGTTGGGTAACTCTTCTCATGCTCTTTCAGTTTTATTAAAGTATATGAAATCGCTTATTTACCTTACATCAACCCGCATCCTAGATCCAATCCAAAAGCTCCGATGGATAGCGTAAAAGGTTTCCCTGGTGCCGAAACGATCAAGATGGGAGCTGATATCAACCTTACCTTAGAATCTGGAAACATTTTTCACACTTGTCAGTCAAATTAAACTCCTCTCCCTTCCTGGTTAGCTTGGTAAGAGGTTTTGCGATCTTAGAGTGGTCTTCCAAAAATCGTCTATAATAACCAGCTAAACTCAAGAAACTTCTGATCTTCGTAATATTCTTCAGGTGTTTCTCACCATACAATTGCTTCTATCTTACTAGGGTCCACTTTAATCCCTTTTTATGATGCTACGTGATCTTAGAAGATCACTTTGTTTAATCAAGTCTCATATTCCTTGGAATTTGCAATAAGCTTTTCACTTCTCAGCTGTTGTAAAGCTGTTCTAAAATCCATTGTATGAGTTGCTTCATTCTTGAAATCAACCAAATATCATCTATGAAAACTATGACCGACGTGTCCAACATGTCATGAAACACCCAGTTCATCAGTTCCATAAATGATGTAAGGGCATTGGTTAATCCAAACGTCAAAATCGATAACTCATAATGTCCAATCCTGATTTTAACAGCTATCTTCGAGATATTTCTGTCCAAATTCTTCAGCTGATGCTATCTTGATCGAAGATCAATCTTAGAAAATACTTTTGCTCCTTGCAACTATTTAAACAAGTCATCGATCTGAGTTAGTAGATATCGATTCTTAATCTTGAACTTGTTTAGTTCCCGGTAGTCTACGCATAATCTGACACTACCGTCCTTCTTCTTCACGAATTGCATTGGCGTTCCCTGTGATGCAATACTTAGCCGATTAGAACCCTTGTCTAATAACTCTTGTAGTTGAGTCTCAATTCCTTTAACTCCATAGGAGCTTACTCTATGGTGCCTTTGACACAAGTATCGTCCTTGGTAACAAGTCGATGACGAACTCGGTAGCATGATCAGATGGTAACCAAAGTAACTCTCCTGGAAACACATCAGAAAATTTATGCATCACATCAATACCTTCCGTCTGTGGTGCTTCTTCGGTAGTGTATACCACAGATACCATATATCCAACTTCTTTCTCTTCAAAGCATCTCTTCGCCTTTAGCATAGAGAAGATCAGATTTCACTTCTTAGGTGACATGCTTCCAATAATACCAAATTATGTGTCGTCTTTATTCCTGAATGACAACCTCTTCTATGCACGTAATCACTTGTAGAGTGTTGAAACAACCAGTCTATTCCCAAGATGACGTCAAGGTCTGCCATCTTAAGTCTAATTAGGTTGTGTCCATTTTTTATCCATCCATACGATTTGGACTTCGTTCATAACACTCATCCAATTGAACATCTAGTCCAAAAAGGGCTTGAACTAGCAAAATCTGGTGAAACGGTCTAAGGAGCTTGTCTAGTTCCTTCATCTCTTTTGATTTTTCAAAGACTATCATCAAAATCTCATATTGCACTCATTAGCTTGTATTTCTTTTATCCTTGCTGTTCTACCTTGCTCTCTCTTCCATATACCTCGAAAAATATCTTGCGATTGTTACTTCATATCCCAAGTCTATTTATAAGCATTAGGGTATATGCTTATAATTCCATTAATTCAGCCAAACTATTTTGGTCTTTACTTAATCATATCCCTCAACATTGGGCATAACTCAATTATCATTGTATTAAATCGAGTACTACTTATGCCATGACTTATCCTTGTATCCACTCTTAAATTTACCTTTAGGAATCTTCTACCTTTCAAAATTCATACCGATATAACCATCTTTAACTCTACTTGAGTGCTATCTATTTCCTTACTGACTACTCTTGATAGTTCTCACTTTTGCTCATGCACTCTTTTATAGACATGGCTCATATCCACCCATTTAGAAATCTCAAAATAGATTCTCTATTATTTCATCTGAGGTTCATTGGCTATAGTATTTAGTCTGAATCCAATCATCTTTCTTCCGATCATTCCATTATCACTACACATCTTTATCAACAATGATCAGGGAGTGTATAAATCAGAATGTTTGTCCAAAACAATTCATTTCCTTCTTTCAATTTAGCATAATGGCAATACTTGCTTTATCTAGTGAACCTAGGTTTAAAGGATCAGGAGTAAATCTGTGGTAATCCAACCGGCATCAAAAGATCATTAAATTGCACGGTGGTCTAAATATATGAAAATAGAGATTCTATAGTTCTTGACCTCATGGTTACAGGTTCTATCGAATATATAATGCCATTGGTCAAGGCACTATAGGAATAAATCTGGAGAAGATTTCATACATCAGTATATCAGGTATAAATCTGGAGAAAATTTTCGTACATCAATAAATCAGGTATAAATCAGTAGATGTACGCTCAACATGATTAAGCATTTAACTGTTCATTCAGTTCATATCTTTGTTCATGTTGTTGATCATGAGAGTGGTTCAGATTGGTATAATCAGGACTAAGACTAAAGAAACAATATCTATAACTCCAATTGACAGGTTAAATCAAGAAGGTATCCTGTCAAGACACGAGAATTTAAAATCTGGTATGTGCATCCTCTATAATCATAAGAGTAAATCAATAATGCACCGCATCCTATATAAACATATCTATTTACATGGCCATTATCCTCTTATCTCTGTTTGGATTTAGCCCGAGATCTTTTCCTTTATCTTTGCAGGGAATTAGGCATTACTAGCCATTTTTCTCTTCCTTTGTCATACATCGAGTTTCACATCTTGTGAGTACCAACTAGGTATTTAATTTTCTGCTTTACAGAAGCTTCATTCTTGCAACTGTACTATATCCTTGTATACTTGGATAACTACCCAACTTATAGATAATACCCCAAACTGTTTGTTTATTAGGATAAGTTTTGGTCTTCTCTTTCTGTGTGAGTGTATATATATGGTTCTACCTTTTATATGTACAATATTGTCTTGTTTAATTTCTGTCTCAACCAACACTGGTGCTTATGGTTTGTTTGTATTAAAGCTTTTAATTTATCCTAACTCAGTTCATGGACTCCAGTGGAAGTATTTAGGTTTAATGGGTAAGGCCTACGAGATGCTCTGATACCAAGTTGTCACACCCCAATTCTGCACCATTCGGAATGGTGTGATGAACCGTCAATAAACCAACGGTTCAATCAGGATCTCACAATAGGTTATCCAACATATGATAAACCAAAACACATTCCACATTAATCAGAGGTAGTAAAGTAAATAGCGAAAGTCTTACAGATAATGAACTGAGGTCTCATCATGATAAATAATTAATATTTCATTTATTTTCAAGTAACCAAAACATAATTTAATACATATTACAATATCCAAATACGAAAGCTAAACACTAAACGTATCCTTCGTTGAAACGCTCGCTTAACGAACCATGTTCGTTCTCCACAGCTTGCTCATTCATAGCTTCCACCCGTGCATATGTTGGCATGTAGACATAGTCTTCAATCATAGTACCTGCAATATTATAAACTAAAAATATTTGCACGCGCGAGGGTCAGCTCTCTAACTTGAGCTCAGTAAGTAGCCAAAACAATGCAACAATACATATGCATGCAAAAAGCCAATTTATATCTTTGGTCCGGTTTAAAGTTTGCAGTATGCTATATAAAGGTTTAGGTAGCCAAAAGTCACGTTTATTGACTCCGCCTCTATACACGAGTGTGTGACGTTACCCGAAGATCACGTTTATCGTCAACTTACATGCACCCAATCATGAACACTATATAACAAATGTTACGCTTATTGCTATATAGTGACATACCAATACGTAAGCCCCTGTTGGCGAGGGCTGCAAACTGGGCTCACAACTAACCAATCCTAATGCCAAATAGTGTATCTAAGGCCTCACCCCAGCATTCCTCAGAACATCCATAGAGATAGAGCTAAGGCCCCCCCAGTAGAGTATAGGACTCAAGGACCGAGACCACCTCCCCTGAAACTCTACGACATAATAGTTCTGCTAAGGTAATGGCGATACGACGATGCTAATGCACAAGACTTGAGTTAGAGATAGAGCTAAAGTGCTGAGACCCGCCAAAGGTTAACGTTTATTGACGTTCTCATCACACCTCCCCTGATACTCGCTCGCATCATGCACATCAACCACACACATACAAGCACATGCCTATTCCTATCATCATCATCATCATCATGTTATAAACAATAAAGTAAATATGCATGAACAAGTAATAGAAATATTGGATGGCATGCTGTATGCACATTACAAACATATTCGTATAGAATCAAGCATAGCACAGGACTCAAGAAATAGAAAACAATTTATTATTAACCAATTTAGTTTGGAGTTAAGGTTCCTCACCTTTGCTTGTTATTAGACCCTCTTCCAAGCTTTAGAATCACATTTATATTGTTATTATATTGCTAGCAAACCTAACAAAGTCGATAGAATTTAATTAGAATTAATTTCCAATTTAAAAACCATGTTGTTAACTGAGGGTCGATCAGAGGGTCGATGTTCAGAATGCATAGGGTCGATGGGTCTATCGACCCTACCCTCTGTCTGAACTTCCCGAATGCTGAGGGTCGATGGTCAGAATGCATAGGGTCGATGGGTCTATCGACCCTGTGTGCGACCCTCGGTGCAATCAGGTCCAACTTCTAATTTTTAATTCCTTCTTCATGTTTGGGGTCCTATGGCTTGCTTCCACCATTCATTCTATACATGTTCTATGGTTTAGAACTATACTTTATTCACCTACATGGTTTCAATGAATTCCTCCATGGTTTTCCATGAAAACCTAACCATGAATGGATGATTTGGGTTTCTTCTAAGTCATATCCTCTTCATAAACCATTCTAAAGTCTTAACTAAATCATGGGGAATGTATTCATACCTTAGTTTTGCTGAGATTCAGAGTTTCTCTGAATTTCCTCTTCTTCCTTAGCCTTTTCTTCAAGTTTTCCTTCTCTTCTTCTCTTCCTTCTCTTCTCTTTCTCTCAATCCACTTAGGGTTGTAAAAGGTGTGAAAGAGGCTTAGGGACGTCCTATTTATAGAGTAGAACCTCCCAAAATAAGTCCCATTGAGTTTAGGAAAGGTTCCAATCGAAATTAGGAAGGTTTCCTAATTTTCGGTTCGTGCTGTTTTTCCCGAGTACAGAGGGTCGATGCTGAGGGTCGATGAGAGGGTCAGACAACTCATAGACCCTCATCGACCCTGGTTGAGGGTCGATGGTGAGGGTCGATGGGAGGGTCGGACCTGCCTGTTAAAACATGCGACCCTACCCTCATTTTGACTATTTTTGGGTAAATTTTCATATTGGGTCTTGGGTTTCTTCACACACTTGGTCCACTTGGCTCGACCATGATATGAAGACGGATCCCAACATGAATTATAAGGTTAGGCCGGGTTCGTGGCGTGCGGGTCTTACACAAAATATTGCTTATCTTGATTGGTATTCGAAGAAATTACAGGAGTTGAGGACCCCTCAATGACAGAGTCTTAATGACCTCCATTAGTGTCTACTAACTCCTCCAAAACACTTTTATCAATATCATCAGAACTCCCACTATCAAATCGATCTTCTAAGAATGTCACATTTCTGTTTTTTAGTATCACTCTATCCTCAGGATCATATAATCTGTATCCTATGGAGCGATGACCCAACCATGACACACCTTTTGGTTTTTTATAGTAATTTATTTCTATTTGGGTCAGGAATCAAAACATGAGCAATACAGCCCCAAACCCGAATATGAGCAACACTTGCTTGCTTACCATAAAATAATTCATATGGGGTATAATTTACTGCTTTGGTGGGAACTCTATTTAAAATATGCATTGCTACATATAATGCCTCTCCCAAAAAGAAGTTGGCAAATTAGCTCTTGCCATCATTGATCGAACCATATCTAATAGAGTTCAATTTCGTCTTTCTGCAATTCCATTAGCCTCTGGAGTATGAGGTGGAGTACGAAAATGTTTAATACCATTTTCAAGACAATACAACTCAAAATCATCAGACATATATTTTCCACCTCGATCTGAATTTAGTGACTTAATCACTTGTCCAGTCATCTTTTCAGCCTCAAGACGAAATGATTTAAAAAACTCCAAAGCCTCAGACTTATGTTTCAACAGATGTATAAAACCAAATCTAGAAAAGTCATCGGTGAAAGTAATAAAATAACGAAAGCCACCTCTTGCACTAATGTTCATAGGTCCACATACATCAGTATGAACCTTTTCTAACACATGAGCACATCTTTCACCTTTTGTATAAGATTTCTTGGTCATTTTACCAGAAATATAACTTTCACAAGTGGAAAACTTTTCTAGAGTCACTCCAGTCAAAACGCCAGAATTAATCAATCTGCCAATTCTATTTATATTGATATGTCCCAACCTCAAATACCAAAGATAAGTAGCATTATCTTTTATATCAAGTTCAACATTGCATATAACATTACCACATAATTGCACTTGATACATATTGTTATTTCTAAAACCATGCAACATAACTTTATCATTTTTCTTCATTAAAAACCTTCCATTACCAAAATAAAATTCATATCTAAGCTTTTCCAACATTGAAATAGATAACAAGTTTCTTCTAAGACTAGGTGCATACAAACATTCAACTAAATCAAAATTTGTTCCATCATTCAGCTTCAATTCAAAAACTTTAACTCTTTCAATCTACGTCTTATCATCATTTTCCATCTAAATGAAACTGATACTATCACTTATTCTCTTGAGTTCCTTGAACCCTTTGGCATTGCTTTCCACCAGACTTTAAGAAAGAATAGCATTGAGCCTTCTTATGTCCAGGCTTCTTACAAAAATAATAAACTATCTGTCTGGATTTAAATTCAACATCTTGTCTTACTTTGGTGCCCTTCTTCTTTTGCCAATCTTATTTTTTTTTTACAAATTTTTTCTTCTTCTGATATTTCATTTCATGTCTTGACTTATTTGCATTCTCATCAATAGCATTGATCATAAAATTATTCTTTCTTAACTTAGCATCTTCATGAGCAGTGACTTTAAATAAGAGATCATCAACAGTCCAATCCAAACTAGACACAAATAAATTTGTCTTACAGTTTCATAAGAATCAGGCAAAGAAGAAAAAATAATGGATATCTTAGTTTTCTCATCCATAGACCTTCCTTGTAGGCCTAACTCATCAGCAATGGCAATCATGTTGTTTACATGCTCTCTGACATCCCCTCCTTCTGACAAGTTAGTTCTGATAAATTTTTCCCATAAGCCTTCAATATGCTGACTAGATTTCTTACCAAATTTCAATTCAAGACTATCAAGAATGACTTTAGCAGATACACTATTCATATAGCCAACCATAAGAGAATCTACCATGTATTCCAACATTAAATATTTTACTTTATTATCTGTCTCTATCCATTTTTGATAGGCAACCTTAGCAGATTTGGTAGAACGCACATCAGGCACAGGAGGACATTTCTCTTGAATACAAAAAGAAAAGTATGAAAGTCAATTAACAAGTCAATTCTACGCTTCCATTCAGCATAATTGGATCCAGTCAAGATGCAGTTTTTCATAATATCAGACATGTTCAAAGAGCTAGACGTTCCTGCCATCTGTCATAAGCATGCAATATGCATAATAAGCTTGGAGACTAAAGCCCATTCCATTTGCATAAACACAATGCAACATTGATCATTTGATGGGATAACAACAAAACAACAAAGAGACCTATGATTTCTCAAATCTCCGGTATCCGATGGGCGTAGGGAAGAATTCAATTGATCAAGGCTCATTAAGAATTAAGTAAACTTTAATATAAGGATATGTTAAATTCGTCCCGTATCCGATGGGCGTAGGAAAGAATTTAACCTATCACCGTGTCTATTCGATGAACAGTGACACAAGGGGTTTATATGTCCATCCACAGTCTTATCTCATCCAAGTGATTAACCGATGGATGTCATCATGTCTAAGCATCGAAACAATGAATGAAACAACCCCAAACTTAATTTACACAAAATATTAAAACTAACTCCCACTGAAATTGGATCAGATAAAAAAAAACAAATATATATTAGAGTACATATGAATTCAGCTTAAAATTGAAGGCTCAATTAGTAAGCACAATATAGCTTGAAAACAAACATGGCATTACCACATGTACCATTATTACGTACTTGACTTGATGGCTTGATGATTTAATTACTTAATGGCTAAGTGGCTTGATGGCTAAATAATGATGACTTTATGTCTTCTTAGAATTTCCATCTTTCAACATCCCAAAATGTGAGTATTAATTCTCCATCCCTCCATTATGACAAAGTAAATAAAAAGATTAGTCTTTTCAAATTCCAAGATGGTTTATCACTTTTAAGATGAAGTGTCAACTCACCCTTTTATCTTCCTCATAAAGTTTCTAATAAAATTTCTTTTTATTTTAAAAAAAAACTTTTCAAGTCCCAATAAGACTCTTCATTTCTAATTTATGGGATATTATTAATAAGCATAAATGATGATAAATTCATCATAGCTATTAAACAAAAATTATTAGACTGTTCATCTTCCATTTCTTGTTTTTGGAGAAAGCTTTAGAGAAAAACAAATCATTTTTAACACAATCAACTAAAATTACTATGAAGACTTCACAATTTGTCATAAGAAGAAAAACAAAAAGAAAACAACCACTACTCGTTGATATGATCAAACACTTATATGAGAAACAAAAACAATTCTAGGATATGAATCTTAGACAAGGAGAATTTTAACAGAACCGTCATGCTTGTGCTATTAGAAAAAACATCCTAGATGAATCTTCAATGTTACTGTTAACCTCATACCAAAGATGAAAAGATATCACGAATATCATGTCTCTTGTTTAATCTAAGAACTAAGAAATTAAGAAGAGTGTCATACATTTTATTGACGATTTAAAAATATTTTTTGTTGAAGCACTCTACCTGTGATGAAGAACTCTTTCTTTTGTTGAAGAACCTTTGATGATTAGACAAACAAAACCACTTGATGTCCAAGGATCTCACAAGCAATCAGGGTGCTCACCCCAGCTGGATAGGTATACCATATCTTGGTATTTTGAGCTTTTTCCTCCCCTTGCCTGTGTGACCTTGAGATGTTTTATATCTCTAGGGTGGAGATGATGACCAGCCATAAAGTCCAACCCTAAGTGAGATGCTAGCCTCCTAATGCCATATCCAGATTGTCTTTTGGCATACCTTGACAATTACCATAAGTGCCCCTAAATAATAAATAGGGACACAAAATACAAAACTGCCATTTTTTTTATAAAACCAAAAAGATTTTGCAAAGAAAAATAAAAATAAAATAAATAATATTTTATATTTATAAATAAAAAAATATTTGATGCAAAATCAAATACAATAACATTATTCAAATTGGCAGTTTGTAGGTACGCGTACACTCTTATAATTGTCAAGTCACTGGCAATGAACATTAGGCACTAAGGTCACCACTCAACGTACACGTGGTCTTATCATGAAGGACTTCATAGACCATATGTGTACTGACCGTCAAGAGGCTAGTCCCCATGTCTCCCATAGTCTGAGCAATTTTGACTTGCACCCCTCAAACCTATCATGGTCCAATCAATGCCTATGTAAGCACATAGCGCATCATGATAGGTGCGGTCAAGCCAAGGACTACAAAGTGGCTCATTTGAATAATCATCTGTAAAACCAGTCTATTAATACAATAGACAAAAAAACAATGGTACCATATAACAAATTTATAAGCCACAAAACATGTAAGCCACATGTCACATATATATACCTCAAAATAGAGATAGAGATGCCCAAAGAGAATACATAAAAATAACATAGTAAACCTGTGTTGGGCCATACAAATCCAACAATTTCTTCTGATCTCTTGCAGCTCAGATTTGTTGCTTGACGAGATATTTTCTATCAATCGATCTCCTTTGGATATATGTTACTTTAGATCTGCTACTACTCCTATTTCACATTGTTCTTATTTACAATCTGCAAGTCTCCAAACTTCGATTTAATGTCGATTTGCTAGAACTCAAATCTGCTCAGTTTCATGTTCTACTTCCTCACGATTTGCAAGTTCCTCCGATGATGGAAACGACTTCGCTGTTTGGTTTGACATCTTCACCTTTTTTCAATCCATTTGCCTTGTCAGGTTTCGGTAGTAGGGCAATGAGTAACTGGCACTGATTTCAGGCCATGTAGTCATTTGTGAACAAGGATGAGAATCTGCTTGAGATTTTAGAATATAAACATGAATTTCAACTTTGAGGTAGAGCAACAAGTGAATGGGGTTTTCATCAATTTTTTTTAGCTTCAATATAAACCTGAATTTTAACTCCGAGGCTTTAGAAGAAGAAGAAGATGAATCAAAGAATGAATCAACAGAAGGAGAAGATGAATTAAAGAAAGAATTGACAGAAGAAGAAGTGAAGCAGAGGAGGAAGAAGAAGACAGAAGACCAGAAAATGACGCAGAGTGGAGGAAGAAGAAGAAGGACGAGGACGAGGATGAGGAGCAAAGAGGAGGAAGAAGAATAGAAGATGAATCAAAAAAGACAGAATCGTATTTTAGCAGAGAATGAGAATCAGAAAAAACAAAAAAAACAAAAAAAAAAAAAAAAAAAAAAAAAAAACACACTTAGCAGAGATGCGGAGTGGAAGAAAGAAGAAGAAAACCAGGAAGAAGAAGAAGGGGAAGAGGAAAGAGGAGGAAGAAGAAGTGAAGACAGAAGAAGAAGAAGAAGAAAAAGAAGGGTACAGATGTCTAGAAAAAAATTTAACTCTTTTTCATCAGTTAATGGGATGTCCTTGATGATTTTAGAAACCAGTAGATGGTAGGTTATGTTTCTCAAACTATTTGAGTAGCACATATTATTTTTTTTATTATATATTATATTGTATATATTAAGGAATGGGGGGATCTGGGAGAGTGAAGAGAGAGAAGAACCCGAAAGGAGAGAGAGACCCAAAAGGAGAAAGAAGGGGAGACTGCCACCTCCACCTTGCCTCCCCCGAAACCCGTAGCCCAACACCACCCCATCCCTACGGCTGCCACCTCCACTTTCCTGCTACCCCAAAAACCTGCCGAACAACCTGCTTCACCATACCCAATCCTAAAGACCATACCCTCCACCATTCCCAAAGACCTCCACCAACCCGCCGGCCAACCCATCTCCCTACTATCCGCCGACCAACCACGACACCACCTCGTCGACTCCAGCCGCAAGCCTATCACCCGCTACACCCGAATGCAACCCCTCATCACACCATCTCAGACCAGCCAACATTACCTGCTACAATCCCGATACTCTCTCACCCATTAAACCTGCTCCCTCACTACACCCTTACCAGCCGATAAACCAACCGATGTACACATCCCTCACAACTCGACACCTCACCCAACTCCACATACCTTCCCAGCCAAGTGCCATGCTTACCCTGCCGACTACCTACCTACCCAGCCGCATGCCCATCCCTTCACCCACATAACCCGCCAACCATTTGCACTTATAAAAGCCCTCCATCGGATCACCTCGAGAAGAGAGGGGAAAAAAAAAAAAAAAAAAAAACCTTTGGACCACCTCCTGTTCCTCCCTTTTATAACCCCCACTCACATACCTTCAACCAGCCTAAAATCCACCCACCCCCCCCAACTGACTGCCCCCACTGCTGAATACCCCCACCGAATACCCCAACACCGTTGCTACCCCTGCTGCTCTTCTTCAATCCTCTGAAACCCACTGTACCACTGGTACCCCTATCACCTATCACCCATAGGAATCCATTCTCTATACAAATCATGCCTATCTGAATCCTTTCCCTGCACTCTTCAATCCACCAAGTAGAGTAAAGCTATTTGGTGACTGGACTTGCTTAGATAGTCTCCCTGAAAAGAAATCAGCATCTACAGTTTAGAGACCTGTAGCTCATGATATTGCTGCACGGGTTGATGATGTAGACAAAGCTGCTGAAATTACTGGAAAGTATTGCGTGACATGGTTCACCGAAGCATGGGATAAAGTATGAGTGAGATTTGATCAGGTACATCCTCTTCTTCTTTCCCTGTTGTTCCCTAAATATCTAGAGATTGCTTCATCCCTCATTATTTGTTGATTGATCCATAGTACTTGTCAATACGATTTAAGTTGTAGTATTTTTTCTCTTTGTTTGCTTTATTTTATTGGTTTCAACAAGGGGACATGTTTAATCAATAGGTGATGATAGAGAGTTAGTGGATGAAAGAATTGGAGAGAGAGTGTAAGGGGTTGATTCGGTTAAGAGAGAAAGAGAGGGAGAGTTAGGGAGATAGAATGAGTGGATTTTTTTAGTTTCAATACATAAGAGAGATATAGTGAATGGAGTTGTTTTTGTTGTTTATTATTTTTAGTTTCAACACATACGAGAGAGATGTGAGTGGAGTGTTTGTTTATTTATTTTATAATTAGTGAGTAGAGTGATTGTTTATTTGTTTTCTAATTAGTGAGTGAAAGGTTTATTTAATTAATGAGTGGAGTGTCTTTGTTTATTTGATTTCTAATTTCAGAAAATATGAGAGGGGGATGAGTTTTATATTGTTTTGTACATACAATACATGAGAGAGAGAAAGAGAGAGAGAGAGAGGGAGGTTTATTTGTTTTTTGGTTTGCATGCATGCAATACATGAGAGTGGTGAGGCTTATTTATATTTTTTGGTTCTCATGAGATTAAGAGAGAAAATCAGACTAAGAGAAAGAAAAAGAGTTGTTTTCTACCAAACAAGAGAGATTGTGAATATTTTTTTTTTCAACAAGAGAGAGAGAGAGAGGATTGTTTTGTTTGTTCGTTTTAACTCTAATTCATATTGTTGACTAACAAGTGCTAGTTTGATTATGTGTTTGATGAATATAAGTTGCATATGTGTTGGAGAAGTTTATTTTCTTATGGATTTTGGATTTAATCACATGCTTGACATGCTATATTTGATTTTCTCATTTACAATGTTTAGATTGCTCACATACTATATTTGGACTACTCACTTGTAATATTTGGATTGCTCACATACAATCTGTCTGTCACATGCTTACTTGTTATATTTAGATGATTCAAATTCACTCACATATGCATTATGATGCAATAATAGATAAAAAGAGAAAAAATCTTGCATGAACCTTAAATACAACACTTAGGGTTGGAGATCCCTAAAAATTGAGAGAACATAGTAATTAGGGTAGGAGACCCCTAAAACTGTAAAGAGCACAGTACTTAAGGTAGGAAATCCCTAAAAAAATGGAATGAACACTTAGAGTAGGAGATCCCTAAAATGGAAATAACACACTTCTTAGGGTAGGAGATCCCTAAAGTTGGAAAGTACACAATAATTAGGGTAGGAGATTCCCAAATGAAAAGAATAAAGTAATTAGAGTATGAGATCTCTAAATGAAAATAGTAGAGTAATTAGGGTAGGAGACCCCCAAAATTGTAAAGAATGAACACTTAGGGTAGGAGATCCCTAAATGAAAAGAACAGAGTAATTAGGGTAGGAGACTCCAAAATTTAGAAAGAACAGAACAATAGGGATAGGTAACCCTGACAAACTTAAAAATAAGAACAAAAGAGGTGGGATACCTAATAAAACCTGAACAGTTTCGAACTACATTGTACCTAATTTCTAGAACCTCTAGAATACGTAACCAATTTGGAGAGTTCTCAAATATGGTACTACAGCTACTAAAGTCCTTATATTGAATCTAAACCATCCATCAAGCATAAACTTCAACTGGAACAAAGAATTTAATTGAAGCATATGCATAAGCTATTTCCATAATCTTTAACCACACAAAATCCTTTCGAACTACTTTTTTGGACCTGATTATTAAGAGATAAAGTCTCAAGGGATACGTAAACAAGTTGGTACATTACATTGCCTGTTTATTTGCTTCAGAACATGTTTGACTAAACTCTAAGTTAGAAGAACATAAAAACTTAGTTTAGGACTTCTCCCATAAACCCTAGTCATCCAGTTGGCCAAGCATAGTCAGAATTTAAGTCTAAGGAAAGTTTAGGAGGTCGATATTGATCTGGTGGTCTGGGTGCTAAACATCTTTCCAAAACCGTACCTTGAATACTTATCCGATCTCGTGCAGACCAAAAGAATCGATCTAATGGATTACGAGTCAATAGAAGTCTTACCTTACGATGAGACTACATTTTTAAAGGTCCTAGACCTTAATCTAGGTGGCGACTCTAACAAAACATTGATTTTCTCAATATTTTCCGAGGAGGAGGGTGAATCGCCTCTCATTGTCCTCACAAACATCAAGTTAATTGCCTATAAGGTTTTCAAGGCAAATAAATCGAAGGTGATTCGATCAGGTTATGGACTCTCATTATAAGGTTACTTTCATGATATTATCTCGGGGTGATTCATGCCATCAAGTAAAATTTTGTCCGTGATGGTAGAAAATTTTATGTCGTATATTGAGACATATTTTTTACTGTTGTTTGACATTGGTATGGTTGTTGGTTAGATCAAGTTTATGACAATTCATTTGAATAATTGGATTTCATGGCTACACTGGTTGATAATTGTCTCGTAAATTAATGTAGCCCAAGTGGGACACTGTAAGATCTTTATTGGAGATCTTAGTTGGTCAACATTGATTTACCTGCTTAATTAATTAGTGAAAATCTGATATTATTTGGTAAACTAGTTTAAGCCTTGGATTGTTACATGCCAGAGATAGATCCTTCGCTATTCATTGTAGGAATCAATTAAGGTTATGAGATAGTATTATATATACTAGGGTATAGAGTCCCCACAACCACTCTTGTAATCTCTCCTTCAACACCCATAACAGACAAGAAGGTAGATCCACTGGAAAGGTTGTGGAAGTCTTAACCCAAGGATTGTCACAAGTAACGATTGGAAATCAATCGTCTGCATGCAAGAGGTATGAATCAAACCTAACTCCCTTGGTTATTTCTCTCATTGTGTTCTAGGTATCTGTGTGGTGATAGGGTTATATGATTAAACCCTGTCAAATTGATTTTCTAACGTGCATAAGCCCCAGCAAGAAAAGTGCATACGCTCCATCAAGAAAAGTAGCAAAACTGAAGGGGGTGTTGAGAGGAATTACTGCAGCTGTTAAATTGGGTTTCCAAATAATATGGGTGGAATGTGATTCTAGTTCTGTGGTAAATGCTTTGTGGAATGAGGATTTACCATGGTTTTGTATACAGGAATGGAAGGCCCTATATGCTCGGCTTTCTTCTTGTTAGGTTCATTTCACTCATTGTTATAGAGAAGTTAACAAGGAGGGCTGACATGCTTGTTAGGAGGGCAGCTCATGATAGAAGATCTCATGTTTAGTTTTCTTGTCCAAATTTTGTGGTTTGTGAAGTAGTGTGGGATAACTGTCATAGACCTCGGTATAGGTTTCATTAGTTTGTTTTTGCATGCGATGACCTCTGTTGATGGCAATGCTAAAGGTGGGGGTTTAAAATCATATTAAGGTTACTTTATCCTCTTTATTTATTCTTTTAATATATTTTCTTCTGGGGATTCTATTAAAAAAAAAAAAAAAAACTACTGCGCTAACGGGCAACGGTCTTAAATAAGCCCGGCCAAGGATTTAATATAAATCAATTTTTCTTAGACTTTTGAGTCGCCCATTTCATAATTAGAGTTTTGTGCATGTTGAAAATATGTAGCCCAAGATCGTAAAATGCCATGTTTTATGGGCCTGAGGCATCATGGTTCTAAATCTAGATATCAAACACAATATTGATCATGTCTAAAATGGATCTGATCCAGATCGGATCGGTTTACAGATCCCTAGAAAACTTGCATGTATTTGATCCTCATTAAAATAGTATTAAAACAGGCTGAGATTGAGAATTGAATCGAACATCAGCCAGGTCCAAAACTGATACGAATTGATTGATTTAATATAGATACCCTAAATCAAGTGAGGCATTACTTTTGCCGCTGAAATTAAGGATTGAAAAAAATAAAAAAACATGGGAACCAACATGTAATCACTTAAGATGGCCACAATACAAGATTGACATTGTGCATCATATTGTAATCAGCCATTTCAAAAGGAATTAGTTGTTGAATGTGAATCCGTGTAAATAGACTGGACTTTTAAGCTTCGGCATGACTACTCCCATTAGGGAGAGTGCAACGGTGGAGGCCTTGTGTTTGGTGATGATTTGAGCCCAACAAGACGCTGTGATATCGGGCCACCCATGAGTCCGTTTCAGTCGCAAACCCTCCTTCATCTTCACCTCCACCTCCACCTCCACATCCACCACAACCACCAGCTCCAGTGGTGTCGTTTACAGAAAGATGCCCAACCGTGCCACCGGTTACGTGTCTGTATTGACAGTCTTGACATGCTCAACATTAGAGCTTCTCATAAGGGAGACCATGGTTAGTAAATACATGTACCTTAAGTATTATTTAAAAAGATTTTTTTTAATGGATATTTCAAAAAAAATAAGAAAAAAATGTATATATTAAACAAATACAATGTGTGTAACATGTATTAAACTCTTACCCAAAAAAAATAAAAATTGAAGCAACTATTAAACTCATATATACATATTAAAAAAATGTTGTTGTGTCCTTGATTTTGTCTAGATTTTCTACAGAGGGGCACAACTTACAATCGGGCATAGGAGTTATATTCACTTGATTGTGTCCTTAGTTATCTCTTAAGAATAAATATGTGGAACACCCAATGGGATCACACCTCTTACCAATTTAACAGCTTAGGAATTCTAGAGCAACATAGCACTACCAATCTATAAATAAATGAGGTAGAGGAAGAGGGAGAAGATCAATCACATGCAATTTTGCAGTCTCCTCTTTTACTTTGAGTGAGGATTAATGTTTTGAACCTTTGAGTGATGGAGAAGAATTATTCTTCCTTCCTTACGTAAGAGTTACCGTTTGGATTGTTGTTTGCTCCCTACTGCAGCTGCATCAGATGTACTCTTGTATTTTTATATTTTACTAATAGGGTACTGCAAACAAGTTTGGAATGGAACTAATCCAGCATTAATTGGGCAAGAAAGATATTAGTTGGAAATTTCCTTAAAATTTGTTGAAAGATCAAAAAAATGTCAAAACCAAAGTGTTTGTAAACACCTAACTCCCCCAAATAATGATGGTTGAGAATGCCTAATCCCTTTAATGATGATTTATATAATGCTTGATTAAAATGGTTCAAGTGGAGGCATAGTGAGGCGCATGTTCCACGGACAGAGTAATCGTCACACTTATAATCATACATAGGTGGTGCCATGTACAAGGTAAATATATCTGGCTTTGACATCTCTTGGCGGGCTCCTTATGCAGCCAAATTTCTAATCTCTTAACCAATTTAAGGGACTGATTAAACAGCAAATTCCCAACTTGCCATGAAAAAGCTCTGACTTTGCAATTTTTTCAAATTAGCAAGGAGCTTATATGCTTTCAATTGTGCTGCTTACAAGAGGTTTTTTGGATTAATTAAATGATCCCACTTCTAATATATAGAGGACAGTTTTTGTATTTTATTTGGGAACTGATACAAATTTGACGTTAAAAAAAACCCTTGATATAGCATGTATTGTAACAATTAAGTCTTGTTACAACTAGAATAATCGAAATCTAAACGTCCATATACCCTGAAATGTTTACTACCAATTACATAATTAACTGTTTGTTTTTTTGAAATTAATCTTAATTCGATCGCAGTACCGGAAAGAGTTTTTAAGGGAAGAGTTTTTAGCAAAACAAGCTAGGCCGTGAGGGTCCATTGATCCAACTTTCCTTGGTCAAAAGAACTGGGGTTGCGATGCTAAGGAATATTTTTGCCCACAATTAACATCACAATAACCATTCATTAGGATTCCACAATGATTCTGGCTTGTGGAAATCCAAGTGATAATTGAGAATTGAAAACACCTCAAAAATCACCGAATAGATGGTGTTGCAAAGAATCATTGCGGTATCCTAGTAATAATGGAAACACCACCTCAAAAGCCACTGAATGGATGGGAATTGCAATGATAAGGAAACACATTTTTTTTCTCTTTTTCAAATAGCCATTGAATAATTAGACTGGACTTACTCTTTTATGGTTATCGCTTGATTTTCTGTTTTAACTTTTTTGGTGTCTTTAAAAAAAATATATAATAATAATAATAAAACGAGGCTAAGTCCATTGTGGTGTATAATTGAGGTTTTCTATTGTAAAGTGTGGGTATTGGTGTAACAGCTGCCATGGATGTTCCTTAGTTTATTTGTAAGGAGTAGTGCATTACTGGAGGCTCCTTAGTTTATTTGTGAGGAATAACCCATTAGTGGAGGCCTGGCCCATGGAGATAGTTTTTATATATTTATTTATTTATTTATTTATTTATTTATTTATTTATTATCTTCAGTAAAGTTCTCTATTTGGAAATAACATAATGGTTTACGTGAATCATGGGCTGAGACTTTTTATGTTTCTATTGTAAAGGCTCCAATATCTGAAACTAATAATATGTTTGTAACGAAACTCCTCAAACCATCTTAAGTATAAACATCCAAATTACCTGAAAGGTTTACTATCTATTACAAACCCATGATTCAAAAAGATTTTTCTGTTTTTTGAGAAGGTGATCTTAATCCTTCCAACAATTGGAATTCCACAATGATTCTAACGTGTAGAAATCCAAGTGATAATGGAAATTACTTCCAAAACCACTCCATGTACCTGCGGATGCACATCGTCTCCTCCCAGTGATTCTGGGAGGATGCGACAACCTATCTCGGATGACTGCCACGTGACTCTCGGTTGAATCTGAGACCCACGTCTGAGCCGACAACCCTTGGCGGTTCGGCTTGTCGGCTGGGTGTCGGCTCGGACGTGGGTCTCGGATTTACTGAGAGTCACGTGACGGCCATCCAGGGCAAGTTGCCACTGTTCTCCCAGTGGTTCTGGGAGGACAGGATGCGGATCGTGTACCCGCAAAGCGACAGACCAGAAATCTAGGCTAGGTTTTTTTTTTTTTTTTTTTTTTAAATTATGGAAATTATCTCGAAAGTCATTCCAGGGCTTTTTTTTCTTCTTTTTTTTTTTTCCTTTTTTTCTTGGGTAAAATCCAGGGCATTGTTTATCACACTGTAATCGGTGATTTCAAAAGGAATAGCCATTGATTATGAATTCTTGTAAATTGACTGGACTCTTAAGTTCTTAGCTTTATTTTTGTTTCAACTTTTTTGAATTTTATGACATGGTGTTTGAGTTCATTGACCGACCACAAAGGAATATTAACCCTCGTTCCATTAGTTTTCAACCAGGAAATTTCTTGATGAAGTATTTCCTCCTTTTTTTTCTTTTTTTTTTAATCCGGAAAAAAAGAAAATGAAAATTGGCAAAAGAGATAATTTCTTTTTTATTTTTTATTTCCTAGAAGGTCGGTGGTGTCTCGCTACAAGGACAGGATAAGTCATAAGGTCACCACCAACGTGGCTGAGGGCAACAATCAATTGCAATTTGTGATAAATGCTTGATGGTCATATAAGAGCATATATGTTTGGCTATTTAATGGTGGATAAACTTCAAGCTATCATAATTGAATCCCAATAGCCAAGCAGCTCACAAGAACTAGTCAAGATTTGAAAGAGCAAATATATTGTTCTCAACACCAAGCTTAGTTGCCTAATTTAATTTGGGAAAAAAAATCTCTTATTATCTAGTTCGTCTAGTTATAATCTAACCCCTGGAGTTCACTAGGTGCACATACAATGTATTGGCATGCGCATTCGATAGTCTCAAGCCGTTGATTCACGATTGAACGCAATCCAACGTTAGGAGACAATTTAAGTCCGTTAATCCGGTAACACTAACAACAAGAAAGTTAGGGCCCTAGGGAGAGAGATTGTATGTCATGTCATCCTATTTCAACAATTAGCGAGTCCTCAATTCCTTCAAGATGGTCAAGATTTGAAAAAGCGAATATATTGTTCTCAATGCTAACCTAGGTTGGTTAATTTAATCCGGGAACACTAACAAGAAAGAAAGTTGGGCCCAGGTGTGAGAGGGTGTATGTTTTGTCATCCTATTTCAACTCGTAAGTCATCAATAGTATTAGGATTGAGAGAGCGCAAACAAGAATAAACTATTTAATGTGGTTCAACACCCCATCGTGGGATGCCTGCATCCACACCAAAGAAAGATAGATTTCTTTATTCTTACGAAAAGTCTACAATCTCCACCTAACAGACTTATCTCTTCTGTCAATTTTACTAAGGTTGTCCCACACAAAGATAATATATAGGCAAACTTAGAAACCCTAATCCCTACACAATTATTGATTTACCCACGTATATATAGTAGACCCAAACCCTAATACAAATACAACCCAGTAACCGTTTAGACGGTACAGAATACAAAACATCAAACCCAATAAATCTCCATATGGCTTGGACTTTGCAAGCGACTTTCAAGAAAATCCGTTGATGTTGATTTTGTAAATCCGTCTCTGCCAAACTGCTACACCCAAGCTGGCATAGCCCATACCCCATCCAGGTGTCCTACACAACTCGCCGCTGTACAATGTTATGTGACTCCATCTCGCCCATTATTGCAGTATCACTACAAAGATCATCATCACTCACAGTCCTTCTGCAACTTCAGTTGCATCTAGAACCTGAGCCTCTCACATCTGCATCTCCAATGCAAACTTAAATATCCAACTCCTTGTCCCAACCCCCCAGTCATCCTTTACACTACAGTGTGGCATAAACTGGTCATTACACACACCATGCCAGAATTCAATACAATCGTCAAATCCAAGGGAAAGTCCCCTTGATTCGATCCGATCCATGAACAACTACCATCGTCCCATCAAATTAATTAGGATCTCCTAGCCGTCGCTGACCATTTGCTCTACTAGCACCAGCCACATCTCTACCATGGTTGTCCTTTGTGATAACCAGACCCATTGTGGTTGCCACCATCAATCCATTCCCACTGGTTGAGAATGCCACCACCGACGACCTAGCATCGGTTCCTCCATTGAAACTAGTCCAACGAATGTGAACCAATCCCCTGATCTGCACACTATTTCTCCTGCTCAAGACCAGAGCACCCAAAAAACCTCCTAGATACAATATCACATGTAGAACAAACACCAGCCAAGTTTTGTTAATAGATCCACCCATCGACAAACTAACTCCCAATTCTTCTTCTAGCCTATCCTCAGCAGATTGAGAGCCTCCAGCCGACAACACCGCCTCCTGGCTCCAACTAGGTATTGCCCATTACTGTTGGCCATCAATCATCGACAACTCCTTGACTCCCAAACCTGCAGGCATCATTCCTCCTACAATCGTGGTTGGGAAAAACCACGAGTGGGAATCCACCTGTGGAACAAAACTCATCACTCACTTTTAGGTTTACAAAAAAAAAAAAAATTACTCGCTTTTAGAATGTAATAGTTATTAGAAAAAACATCCTAGATGAATCTCAATGTTACTGTTAACCTCATACCAAAGATGAAAACTTATCATGAATATCATGTCACTTGTTTAATCTAAGAAATTAAGAAGAGTGTCATACCTTTTTTTGACGATTTGAAAATATCTTTTGTTGAAGCACTCTACCTTTGATGAAGAACTCTTTCTTTTGTTGAAAAACCTTTGATGAAGAACTATTTCTTTTGTTGAAAAACCTTTGATGAAGAATTCTTTCTTTTGTTAAAAAACCTTTGATGATTATGCAAACAAAGCCACTTGATGTCCAAGGATCTCACAAGCAATCAGGGTGCTCACCCCAGCTGGACAGGTATACCATATCTTGGTATTTTGAGCTTTTTCTTCCCCTTGCCTGTGTGACCTTGAGATGTTTTATATCTCTAGGGTGGAGATGACCAGCCATAAAGTCCAACCCTAAGTGAATGCTAGCCTCCTAATGTCATATTCAGATTGTCTTTTGGAATACCTTGACAATTACCACAAGTGCCCCTAAATAATAAATAGGGATACAAAATACAAAACTGCCATTTTTCATAAAACCAAAATGATTTTGTAAAGAAAAATAAAAATAAATAATATTTTATATTTATAAATAAAAATATTTGATGCAAAATCAAACACGATAATGTTATTCAAATTGGCAGTTTATAGGTACGCGTACACTCTTATAATTGTCAAGTCACTGGCAATTAACATTAGGCACTAAGGTCACCACTCAACGTACATGTGGTCTTATCATAAAGGACTTCACAGACCATATGTGCACTGACCGTCGAGAGACTAGTCCCCATATCTCTCATAGTCTGAAAAATTTTGACTTGCACCCCTCAAACCTATCATGGTCTAATCAATGCATATGTAAGAACATAGCGCATCATGATAGGTGCGGTCAAGCCAAGGACTACAAAGTGGCTCATTTGAATAATCATCTAGAAAATCAGTCTATTAATACAATAGACCAAAAATAATGATACCATTTAAAAAAAATGTATAAGCCACAAAACATGTAAGTCATATGTCATATATATATATATATATATATATATATATACACCTCACAATAGAGATAGAAATGCCCAAAGAGAATACATAAAAACAACACAATCAATCTCTGTTGGACCACACAAATCCAACAATAGTGACATTTTTTTTTTTTTTTTTGTAATGATCACACCTACACCCTAGTTAATGTTGACTCCACAAAAGCAAAACAAGATTTGAGAAAAAGAAAACCAAAACTCAAACTCCATATTTTTTTCAACGTAATATTACCTTGTATATGTGAATAGCAGAAAAAATAAATTGAAAATTTTTTCACGATTTTTAAACCCTTTTTTTTTCTTTTTTTTTTTTCATACTACCTCCCTCCTCCTAGATTAGTAATCAATTTATCGAACTTTAGCTTTGATACTACTTGTTAGAATTGAGAGAGCATAAACAAGAAAAAAAGAATTACTATGATTCAACACCACATCGTGAAATGCCTACATCCAGACCAAAGAAAGATAAATTTCTTCATTCCTAAGAAAAGTCTACAATCTCCACCTAACAGACTTATTTCCTCTGTTAATCTTACCTAGGTTATCTCATATAGAGACATTATATAGGCAAACTTAAAAACCCTAATCCCCACACAATTATCGATTTATCCCCGTACATGTAGTAAACTCAAACCCTAATACAAGTACAACTCAATAACTGTGTAGACCCCACATACAAGACACCAAAGCCAACAAATAGCACATCATGATGGGTGCTATAAAATCGAAGACTATAAAGTGGCTTATCTAGATGATCATCCACATAATCAATTCACTAATAAAGTAAACCAACACCAATTGTACTTTATGAAGACTTTATAAGCCATAAAATATACATGTCACATGTTTCAAATGTATAACACAAAATGGAGATAGAAATGTCCAATGATAATTTACAAAAATAACATGATAATTCTGTGTTCGATCACACATGTCCAACTGATGATAAGTGACTCGTATTCATGTCAAATTCCCATTCTATAAAGTAGACCAAGCATATGCACTCCCCTAACAGACTTTCCATATATATATATATATATATATATATATATATATATATATATATATATATATTTCTTTGGCCAAAAATACTAACCTCACAATTATATAGTCTCATAGTTCAATTACATCCAAGAACAAACTTTATTTCTTGCTAGAAGAAAAACTCACATTTGGCATGCTTTAATGACACAAAATGTTTTAATCACACAACATTTTGTGAAATCTAAAGACTGTATGAATGCCAACATCAAGGGTGGTTGAACTTTTTTGGCAACCGCCATTCCACGAGTAGTGCAAAATTAATTTTGATGGTTGTAGCATTGGTAACCTAGGTGTGGCTGGTGCAGGAGGAATAATAAGGTACAGTAGAGGTATGGTGATACATGCATTTGCACAATCAATAGGTGTGAAATCTATCTATGTAGCAGAACTAACAGGAGTCTTGCGAGGTCTCTCTGAAGCTGTTCAGCTAGTGTTCAGAAAAATTTGGGTAGAATTTGATTCTAGCTCTTTGGTCTACACACTGAGAAATAAACATCTACCATGGTTTTGCTTGCAGGAATTGAATGTCTTATTGGCAAAACTATCTACTTCCCAAGTACGGTTTACTCATTGCTATAGGGAGATCAACTTCATGGTAGATCTACTAACTAGGAATGCGGCCTGTGAGCGAAGATCAAATATGTTTGGTTTACTTGTCCTGAATTTGTAGCTCATGATGTTGTGTGGAATAATTCCCATAAATCACGATATAAATTTACCTAGTGTCCTAGCCTGGGATGTCTCCTGCTGATGACAATGCCGAATGTTGGGTTTTGTACTCTCTTTCACAAAATGTTATAATGACACAAAATGTTATGTCTAAGCGATCCATTTAAACGTAACAAGGATGTTTACAATATATAATTGTAATCAATTCCTTTTAATGCACATTCATTGGGATATCTTAGAAACCTCAAAATATGGAAAATAGTTTTAGTTGTATTCATTTGAAAACGGACACAACTTTATGGCTGAAAAGCCTTTTTTTTTTTTTTTTTTTTGCTAAAGTTCTGATTGTATTAATAAAGAAAAAAAGAAAAGAAAACAGAAAGCCCTAAAAGAGTGAAGAACTCCCACTTTCGGCATTGCCATAAGCAAGAAACACTCCGGGCATAAAACAGTTAACAAAATCGATATCTAGGCCGGTGGGATGCATCCCACACGGCTTCTTTAGCTACAAAATTTAGACATTTGTTCCATGAATATGACTGTCTATCATGAACCGCTCTCCTTGCAAGCTTGTTTACCACAATGTTGCATTCACAAAGGCAATGAGTGTACTTTATAGTACATTTAGATAATTTCATGTAAAGGTCATTTCAATCTTGCAAAAAATACCAAGACAAATCCACAAATAATAAAGCATTTACTATAGACTGAGAATCAGATTCTAGCCAAATCTGGGAAAAGCCAAGATTAATTGCTCCCTCCAGTCCAATTATTGCGGCTTTGAATTCGGCAAGATAGTTTGTGCCAGTACCAAGATAATCTGCAAAAACATATAAAATCTGTCTATTATGAGAACGAATCACTCCACCCAAACTAGCAGCTCGTAGGTTATCGCTGAAAAGCCTTGATATAGCATATAATTGTAACAATAAAGTCTTGTTACAACTAGAATAATCCCCATATCTAAATGTCCAAATACCTAGAAATGTTTACTATACCTATTACAATCCCCATGATTGAAACGACTGTTTGTTTTTGTGAAATTGATCTAGATTTGTTTATACCACCGCCACCGGTGAGGGTTTTGAAGGAAAGAGATTCTAGCAATGCAAGTTAAGGCGCCAGGGTCCATTGCATGATTTGCATCCAACTTTCCTCGGAAATATACATAACAACAACCAGTTTTCCGCTATGATTCTGACGTGTGGAAATCCAAGTGACAATAGAAAGTTGGAAACCACCTCAAAAGGCACTGAGTTCATGGGCTTGCAAAGAATCATTTGGGAATCCTAGTAATAATGGAAACCACTGCAAAGGCCACTTAATGGATGGGGATTGCAATGATGAGGAAATAGACTGGAATTTCGCCATTTTTTTAACAAATAGTCATTTTTTTTTTGGGTAAATAGATTTGAATTAAAAATTATATTAAAAATATGAAGGAAGAAGATAAACATTTTTAAACAAATAGCCATTGAATAAATAGACCGGATGTTTACCCATTTATGGTCATCGTTTGATTTTCTGTTTCAACTTTTTTCTTTTCTGTTTTTGGCCATTGAATAATTAAATTGCTCTTTGCTTTTTATTTTTCAATGAAAGTTTCTATTTTATATATAAAAAATATAACTTAATAATTTAGAAAAAAAATTCAACTACTATCCAAAAAATATGTGAAACATCATCTGCCACCCATAAGTTTCTGACATCATCAATTACCATTCAAAATATCAACATCGTTAATCAAAAAAACCCACTCTATTAAAAGAGTACCTTTAGATGATGATGTTAGTTAAAATTGAATTTTTCATGGATAATTCTGTCATTAGTATAAAGGTAAAAGATCATTTTATCTTAGACCTTATTACCTTAACCCTAGATCTAAAAAACAATGACCGAGAAAGAGGAAGAGAGGAGAGTGGAGGACGAGACGAGACCATGCAGGTCTCGCCAATGACCACCGACAATCCTCTTCTTCGAAATAAGAGAGAAGAAACACAAAGTACCCTAAGCTTAAACACTAACAAATTGAGTATTAAATCCTCTCCTTCTGCCCCCTTTCCCCTCCTCTATGATTGGATTTTATTTCTCACGGTTAAATTTCTCGATAGAAAGAAACAAAGCTCTATTTGCAGAGAACTTCAACTTTCACGTGTGGATTGCGTGAAGAGATTTACTGTTCTTCGGGTCCCGCATTCTTTTTCTTTGTTGTGCGAGATCTATCATCCCTGGCGGTGAAATTTCTTCGAACCTACAATGAAAATTTTTACGGAAAAGGTCGAACTATACCAGATTCTATTTCCAAGACAGTTGAAAATATTGGGAATAGTCTCACATTGCTAATGAGATTGGAATCTTGTGGTCTTATATATAGAGAGTTCCTTCATTTACTAGTTCTAACTATTGAGTTAGAAACTTGACATGGTATCAGAGCTCCAAGTTCCCTCTCATAATAACCTTAAAAAAATTAAAAAAAAAATTAAAAAGAGACCAAGTCACCGAAAGAGGGATGCCAGTTGCACATAATAGGGACTATGGTCACCCAAAGAGGGACAATCACCTAAAAGAGGGACTATATGTCACCCAAAGAATGATCAGTCACCCAAAGAGGGACGATCACCCAAAAAAGAGGGAAAATATGTCACCCAAAGAGGGACGATCACCCAAAAGAGGGTCACACAAAAAGTGGACTATATGTCACCCAAGGAGGGGCTATACGTCACCCAAAGAGGGATCAGTCACCCAAAGAGGGACCAATCACCTGAAAAGTGTCATGTATTGCCACATATACTACCACATATATACCACCTAACGGTGGGGTTACATGTGAGGGGGAGTATTAGGAATAGTCTCACATTGCTAATGAGGTTGGAATCCTGTGATCTTATATATAGAGAGTCCCTCCACTTACTAGTTCGAACTTTTGAGTTAGAAACTTGACAGAAAAGGGTTGAATGGGTTGTTTAAGTACTTATGATTCTTATTGTTTGGGTGCACCATCTTTGCCGGTTGGTGAAGAACTCCAGTGTTTTTTGCATTTAGGGATTAGGGCATCTAGAATTCAAAATCACTTCTCTACAAAAAGTCACCTCTCTGTGATTAGGGCGACGGGCACCAAAAGTGACAAAGGCATCAGCGGTGGTGAACCAGGGGCGACGGATGTTGGAAATGTGAAACCAAAAGGTGTAAGGACATCGGCAATGGTGAACCAGAGGCAACGGATGTCGGCAGTGGTGAACCAAAGGTGACGGATGTCATAAATGGGAAACCAAAAGGCGGAAGGATGTCGGCGATGGTGAACCAGAGGGTGGAAGGACGTCGACGAAAAATCAGAAGTGGAGGGATGTCGGAAAAGATGAAATCAGAAGCGGAAGGCATGATAGTCGGCTGATGGTTCAAGAAACTAAGATGGGGGACTGATCGTCGGCGGTGGTAGAAGAACAGAGATAGAGAAGTGGTGGTCGACGACGGTAGAAAAATAGAGATGGAGTATAGAGATGGTGTAGTGGTGGTCGGCGGTGGTAGAAGAACAAAGATGGTGGTTGGCGAATGATGGCCAGATGGTTTGGAATGTTAGATTGAAGGTCAAATTAGTAATTTTAAAAATTTTCAATTTAAAATAAGAAGGGTATAAATGTCATTTATTATTTTAACTTTCTTCTAAGTGGGTGTGATTGATATTTTCTGAAACCTATGGATGGTAAATGATATTTCAAATACCTTTTGGATGGTAGATCAAATTTTTTCAATAATTTATATGAATCATAGGCTGGGATTTTTAGATATTCTATTATACTAGGTCCATCTTAAAAGCCCATAAATGAAGGATAAATGTCCCCCAAGAATGGAGAAGGTCTAAGGAATGTTAATAGAGTTAGCTTCATTATTAGTGGAGTTAGTTTGTTAGTGGAGAAAGGTAAGACCGTTAAGTGTTTTGAAAATAGTCCAATTGTAAACCCTTAGAAATATACAAATTAAGTATAGGAGGAAGTCTCAATTGAAGGTCTAGAACTTTCTCAGCCTCTCCATATAAAGAGAGGATGCATAACCATTTAGAAAGAAAAAAAAAATTGAAATGAGATGAGTTTATACTATTCCTTTATATATGATAGACGAGTGATAGTGAGGTGTTGTTCTTGGTTAGAAGCTAAGGTTGATTGGTGAGATGCTGGTCGTGGTTTAATGGGATGTCCAAGTCATATACTTTTATTTTGATTTCATTGTCAAGAAAAATAAAATATAGAAAAAAAAATCATGTTATCAATCCTGATTTTTGTCCATTATCTTTATTCATTTTTATTGTAATTGATCTCTCACTAGGTGTTCTTTAATTCGAAATCGATTTTGCATTAATAATCTTATAAGAAATATATGAAAATATTTTAACCTAATTTATTTGAAATTTTGTGAACGACAAAATTCTTATTCAAATTATTATTGTCCTGATGAGAGAGAATGTACATATTTTACCAAAATTAAAAAAAAAAAAAAAAAAAAAGAATTTAGAGCATATCCACTCCCGAGAGGAAAGTAGTTCTGATGAGAACATTATGGTAGACAAAATTGAAGTTCACTGCCCCATCTTTTCATGGTGTGAGACATTTATTGTGTGCTTTTTGAGTCGTGATCTTTCAGGGGCAATCTTTAATATGTACTCCTAGAGTTTTAAGACTAGCACGCCTACTTAGGCACCAGTTACTGGTAAATTATAACATGTTTTACAAATGGTGTATACACCATTGACTCAAGATGATGTGTGAGCGAGCCTGATGTTCCATTGGTTATTGCTTCCAAGTGATGACAGCAGAAGAAACTATTAAGAGACTGACAGGGTTAAATCCATTGTTCTCAGCAATGTTTGAGATATCAACAATGGGCATGGCCTTTTCAAGCAACCATCTATTAGAAAAACACTTCCTTATCCATATCTATGCTCAGTAGGTCTACCTATTTGAACTACAGATATATCAGGTCTGATGGGGATGACATTTTCTAAAGAAATAGACCCAAAGTCCTTTGCTCAAAATCAATTCGAATTGCCTAGTGGTAAAATATAGTTTTCAAGAATCCAGTACAACAAAGGAGCAAAATGATAATGTTCAAATGGGAGGGTATTTGATTGATTTCATTACAGTCCTATTTGGATAACAAATGCCATTTGACTAGAGATTACTAGAGATTCACAATCAGCTTAGGCCAAACCCAGTCTGTTTTGAAGCTAAGGGTGTCTTTAATTGATTGACATAACAATTGAACTAAAATTATGTTTGTAACAGAACTCTTTAAGTCAGTAGTCTTTATTAATAAAACCCATCTTGATATTACAAACCCATGATTCAAAGGATTCTTTGTTTTTTGAGAAATTTTCTCTTAATCCTTCCAACAACAATTCACTGGAATTCCACAATGATTCTCACGTGTGATACAATCCAAGTGATAATGGAAACTATCTCAAAAGCCACTCCAGGGCATTGTTTTCCACATTGTAATCCACGATTTCAAAAAGAATAGCCATTGAATATGATTTCGTGCAAGCAGACTGGACTTTTAAGCTCTTAGCTTGACTTTTGTTTTAACTATTTTGAATTTTGTGACATGGTGTTTGAGTTCATTGACCGGCCAGAAAGAATCTTAACCCTCATTCCATTAGTTTCCGACAGGCAAATTTCTCGATGGATTCTTTCTTCAAAACCCTTTTTTTTTTTTATTGTTTATTGTTTATTTCCTAGCTAGGA
This sequence comes from Protea cynaroides, assembly GCA_028583415.1. Lineage (NCBI taxonomy): Eukaryota > Viridiplantae > Streptophyta > Magnoliopsida > Proteales > Proteaceae > Protea > Protea cynaroides. The sequence goes on along the minus strand of CM053270.1, from coordinate 51,778,209 downwards.
GGTCCCGCGATCCTGCTGTGTTCCGCTACTACAAGGTCAGGTCAAGTAAAAGGTCACCATCAACGTTGTCGATATATATACATTATTCTACTTCTACTTGGACACAGCAATTATACTTTTTTTCTGCAAAATTTGATTCTGATGGCACTTCCTCAGCTTGTAGTTTTCATTCTCCTTTTTGGAATATTATCATCGAGGCTAGAATATGTCACTAGTAGAAGGATCAAGGGGAACGAGACTGATCGACTTTCTTTGCTGGAGTTTAAGAAGCAAATTTCTGATCCAAACGGAGCACTTCGCTCTTGGAACGATTCCATCCATTTCTGCAACTGGGGAGGAGTCACATGTGGCCACCGTCATCAACGGGTTATCAGCTTGTATTTAAAGGGAAAGGGCTTGGGAGGGAAGATACCTCCTTCCATTGGGAATCTCAGTTTTCTTCATGTGCTCAACATGGGTAACAATAGCATCCATGGCAAAATCCCCCAAGAAATTGGTAATCTCATTCGACTCCAACTCCTTAATTTTGAAGGCAATACTTTCCAAGGAGAACTTCCGACCAGCATAGCTAATTGCACTCTTCTAAGAAGAGTTGGCTTATCCTATAACAATCTCGTTGGGAAGATTCCAATTGAACTTACATCTTTGTCAAGGCTACAGATAATTTCTATGAATTATAATGGCTTCACAGGAGAAATACCAGCTTCTTTTGGGAACATGTCCTCCCTCCAAGTTATTTCTTTGGGTAGAAATGGACTGCAAGGGAGGATTCCAGATTCCCTTGGTCAGCTAATAAAGTTATATTGGTTATCACTTGGTGGTAACAAGCTCTATGGTATGTTCCCTCCCTCAATATTCAATCTATCGTCTCTTCAAACTATTTCTCTTACAGAAAACCAACTGCATGGGAGCCTTCCACAAGATATAGCCCTCACCCTTCAAAATATCGAAAAACTAGAAATTGCAGAGAATAATTTCTCAGGCGGCATTCCGAATTCCATCTCCAATATTTCATCACTCCAAATGATTGATCTCATTTTAAACAATTTCATTGGACTAGTCCCAAACAACCTGGGGAATCTTCAAAATCTTCAAATTTTCAGTATTGGTGGCAATCAATGTGGACTAGGGGAAGGTGATGATTTCAATTTTGTAAATTCTTTGATCAATTGTACAAATCTAGAGATATTGGACATAGAATATAATAATTTTAAGGGACCACTTCCCAACTTTATGGCCAACCTCTCATCACAACTCTCAACACTAGCATTAGGAGGGAATCAAATATCTGGAACCATACCTGCTGGAATTGAGAATCTCATCGGCTTGACTGAATTGTACATGGAGATGAACTTTCTTGAAGGTAATATTCCGTATGGTATAGGAAAACTTTCAAAGCTTCAAAAATTGGACTTGGATAATAATAGGTTTTCAGGACAGATACCATCCTCTATAGGCAATCTCACTCTCCTGTTTCAACTCTTTTTAAATGCCAATGACCTGAATGCGACCATTCCTTCTAGCCTTGGAAATTGTCAACAGTTACAAGAGTTGTCATTTGATCACAATAACCTTCAAGGCCCAATACCTAAACAGCTCTTTCAAATTTCCTCCCTATCAATATTTCTCAACTTATCTCATAATTCTTTGGTCGGATCCTTACCGGTCGAAATCAGTAACTTGAAGAGTCTTAATGCATTAGATATATCCAAAAACAGGTTGTCTGGAGAAATCCCCTCCTCCATTGGTGAATGTAAAAGTTTAGAATATCTTTATATGAGTGGTAATTTATTTGAAGGAACCATTCCTCAATCTTTGACTCTTCTGAAGGGACTTCAAGATTTAGATCTCTCATGCAATAACTTATCAAGGCAAATACCAAAAGATTTTGAGAACCTTTCAGTATTGCAAAATTTGAATTTATCCTTCAATAATCTTGAGGGAGAGGTACCAACAGAAGGAATCTTTAGAAATACAAGTGGAATTTCAGTGCATGGAAATCATAAGCTTTGTGGGGGAATTGCAGAGCTACAATTGCCACCATGCACAAACCGACGAAGAAAGTCTCATGCTTTAGGAATAGTTTTGGCAATAATCAGTGTGGTTCTTGGTTTTATTTTGATATCTTTCTTTCTCACTCTTTATTTGACAAGAAAATCAAAAAGTAAACCTCCTTCCACACCATTAATCGATGATCGATTATTAAAGATTTCTTACAAAGAGCTTTTCCAAGCTACTGGAGGATTTTCTTCATCTAATCTCATTGGTTCTGGGAGTTTTGGCTCTGTATATAAAGGGATCATCAATCAGGATGAAACTACTGTCGCAGTCAAGGTATTGAACCTTCAAAATCCACGAGCTTACAAGAGCTTTATGGCTGAATGCGAAGCATTAAGAAACATTCGGCATCGAAATCTTGTCAAAATTTTAACTGCTTGTTCAAGTCTTGATTCTGAAGGCAAAGATTTCAAATCCCTTGTTTATGAGTTCATGCCCAACGGGAGTCTAGATGATTGGTTGCATCTTCCAATGGAAGCAGATAATCATTCAAGTAATTTAAACCTGCTTCAAAGGTTAAACATCGCCATGGATGTAGCTTCTGCATTAGATTACCTTCATTACCATTGTTACGTGCCAATTGTTCATTGTGACTTGAAGCCAAGCAATGTTCTCCTTGATAGTGATATGACTGCACATGTTAGCGATTTTGGTTTAGCAAGGCTACTTTTAGAACATGACGATGATTCATCCCAGATTCATACTAGCACCATTGGGATAAAAGGATCTATTGGCTATGCTGCTCCAGGTAATCGATGAACTATGCAAATTTATTGAGTTACCAATATGTTGAATTTTTTTTTCTATAGATCTATATGCCCCTTACTAAGTTGTTGCATGTTGTATATTTGTAATTATAATCTATTTCAGGGTGTTAGACATGACCCAAATGATGATTTAGAAAAAAGATCTAGATCTAAAAATCCTGTTTATGAGGGTTAATATTTCAATCCAACTACTATTGGATATTTTTTATGCTTTGTAAACACTTTTTTTTAATCTTAATTTGTGTAGATCCTGGATTTTTCCATTTAATTTTTTATACGTAGGTGATGAGGAAAGTTGAACTCATGACCTCATAGTTGAGGCACTAAGGAAAGTTGAAAATATGACCATTAATTAGAGTAGATCCTGATTTTCACGTGTAAATTCATTTTCTATAATATATCAGCTTTATTGATTTTTATCACCAAAAGAATAAAAAAAAAATAAAAAAAAAAAAAAAACCAAAAAAAAAAACCAAAAAAAAAAAAAAGAAAAAAGAAAAGAAAAAGAAAGAAAGTTGAACTTATGACCTTTGAGGTGTTGATTTTTTCCATATTCATTTCAATTAGCAATTGCTTATACTATGATGACCTTAGATTCTAGCATCTAATTTGATCGAATTTAGATTAGATTCCAATTAACATGATAAAAAAATATCATGGATCCCAAATTGAAGAAATGACCATGTTGTTACTTTTATTTATATGTTCACAAGATGCATATTCTAGACTTGTAAGTTTTCTTATACATACTATTTGAAAAATACATAAATCTCTTATTGTTATAGTAACATAACAAAGGTATCTAAATTTCAGAATATGGCATGGGTGGAAAAGCAACTTTACAAGGGGATGTGTTTAGCTACGGAATTCTTTTATTGGAGATGTTCACAGGAAAAAGGCCAACAGATCAGATGTTTACAGATGAATTAAACCTGCATAACTTTGCGAAGGTAGCTTTCCCTACACAAGTGATGCAAATTTTAGATCCAACACTCTTACCCAAGGGTGAACTTAGTGAAGAAATTGAAGAGGAAGCTATCCATAGAATTGAAGGTCCTAGTCACAGGAGTCAGAGGACAAATAAATTGCAAGATTGCATAATATCAATAATGGAAATTGCACTCCAATGTTCCATTGGCTCACCAGGAGAACGTATGAACATGAATGATGTTGTGAGGGAACTACATCTAATCAAGGGCAGTTTACTTGGAGCAAGAATCTAGAATCTATCAATACAAAGTAACTATGCTTGAAGGTGATTATAGAATTATTACCTTTCTAGTTATTATATCATCTTTGCCACTTAATGGTAATGAAATAACTGTGAAAAAGAAAGCATTATATTATACAATAAAGATACACTGATCTAGAGTTATTAACATATGATAGTTCAAGTGACAACTGGGAGAGTGTAAGATCCAATTTCAATCTTACCTGAGCCCACACTATATAAAGGCTACATCAGTTTCTGGACAAGTAACTCTATCCCAAAGTGATTATTTTTACTAGGGTTGTTTATGCCTAAGAAGACAAAAACTCAAAATGAACACGTAGCTCTGAAATTAGGTTTGAGGCACCTCATAGGAGGACCTAGCTAGATTCAAAGGATCTTAAAGAAAAACACATTTCAATTTCAATCCTTCGAAGTTGAATTCCCTTCTAATGCCCCTTGGTCATTGTAAAAGATATGTAACAAGTGACAATGAAATCTTATCTCTTATCTGGAATTCTATATTCCTCTAAGTTTAGGATTTTTTGGTAGGAATCTATTAGAAATTAATGTCGTTCCTATATCTTGGTTGCCTTTAAAGAATTTGATAATAAAGGCTTACAATAGTCTACAAATATGCTACTCTTGTGAAAAATACCTATTGATTGTTGATTGAATATTTGAATGTGAATGGGTTATACTCGTTCCTTTATATCAGAACTGAAATGATTCTTTGTTACACATACATTATCAACTCACTAAAGTTTGAAAAAAATTTGTGATTTGAAGCATTCTTCTTATTGTTGCAATTGGATGTTTTTATATATGGAGACCTAGGAATAGTGTAGGTTCTATTACTATTTATATTATAATTAAGCAACAGGCCTTTGGGAGTCCCATCAAACAATCTCATTTAAGTGGAGCTTCGGTGGGGCTTCCAAAGCTTTGGCAAACTAAGGCATCATAAGCTAGATAACAAGAATATTTCACTTCAACTGTTTTGTGGCTGCAATATGCAATATGTGGATTTTGATGTGTAGGTTCAAGAACGGTTGTGATGATAAAAATTAGGTCTCTCCAGTAAGAATTGCAGCAAGCTAGAAGCATGAAGAGTGATGAGCATCTGGTGGAGTCTGATACAAGCAAACAATGATCAATTGTTCGATGGAAGACAATTACACAGATTGCCCATGCCTTTACTTGAACACCATCACTTAGTATGTGTTTACACTTAAGAACTATATGGTAGGTCATTTGTTGGCTACCAATTGTTGTAGGGATAAAATATCTCTCGTTTTGCATGGTTACCATGTGTTTTCACATGTTATTTCATAGTATGAGTGACTGCATATATATGATATCCTAATTACTGTAGTCAAAATAAAAGTCGTTATTTTCACATAAGAATGGGGAAAAAAGGAAATAGAGTAGGGATTATTATGAAATTTTGCTACCTCGATGTTCAGGTAAAAGTTGTAAACCTATTGGAATGTCTAAATTATAAGCTGAATTGTTTACCATATTCAATCTACTGAGGTTATAGATCCAAAATTTAAAGGACTTCTTTTTTTATAAAATGAAGTTCTTCATAATCATTTCAACAATGATTCACTAGAATTCTCCAATAATTTTATGTGGAAGTCCAACTGATGATGCTGGCAGCAGAACTAATTCCACTCCATGATACTATAAAGCAACTGACCCAAGAAATCTTAGTAAATGTTTTTCTCTTCTTAATGAAATTTCTAAAATATGTTTCTTCTCTTTGATGTATGGAAGACCCAATGTTGATTGGCATAGAAGGGGGTTTAAATTTTGTTTTCTCATCTTTGCCCCATATAAAATATTGGAAGGAAGCCACGATACACATGCTTTGCAGCCTCTCCCTTCTTGAAACACCCTCTCCTCTTTCATCGAGGGAAAAAAAAATAACTCAGTTTAGGAATGTCATATACAACATATATTGTATAACATATATGGTTTGGTCAATAACAAATTTTTAGATAACAAAAACAATATTTTGTATTCATTTTCGTTCTTGGTTCATGGCATGCACATTTTGGCACGTGTTATTTAGGCCACTCTGCATTTTGAGCCTAGAATATAAAACTTGGTCTTTAACTCATTCTCATTCTATATTAGGCTATTCATTCTCCATTTACCAATTAGATGACATGGAAACCATCATGGACCACAGCCTGTCCCAATACCAATTAAATTGGTTTCCTTGGATCAAGTCAAATTCAAAACAATGCCAAAATTCCTACAACATACTGATCAGTGGTTCAAACACATGGAAACAGAACATGAAGGAAAAAATGAAGGGAAAACCAAGTGATTACAATTTTTGGGTTTCACCTTACCAATCATTTTATTTTTTTATTTTTTTTGGGGGAGGGATAGTAATGCCCTAAAGAGAGTTGAACTCATGACCTCTTTGCTATATCAAAATACTCAAAAATACCCAAATTGAAAAAAAGACCATGGTACTACCTTTTAATAACGTGTTCAAATCAAATGTCACAAACATGTAATTTCTTGTAATGTATGAAAAATATGTAAATATCTTATTGTTATAGTAACACAGAAGTTTCTAAATTTCATAATATGGCATGAGTGGAAAAGCAACTATATAATGGGATGTGTTTAGCTATGAGATCTTTATATTGGAGATATTCACAAGAAAAAGGCCAACAGATCCAAGTGTTTACAAATGAATTAAATCCCCATTACTTTATGAAACCTGCTTTACTTATACGAGTGATGCAAATTTTAGATCCAACATTCCTAATAAGGGAGAACTTGCTGAAGAAATTGAAGAGGAAACTATCCATAAAACTACAGGTCTTAATCATAGGACAAATAAATTGCAAGATTCATAATGTCAATAATTGAAAGTGCACTCCAATGCTTCATAGACTCGCTAAGAGAACATAGGAACACGAATGAAACTAGGGATCAATAATATATGGTTGGAATTGGACTCAAAGGCAGTGATGAGAGCACTATTAACGGAACATCTTCCATGGTATGCTATTCAGCACTGGAGATCCTTGAAGCCCAAGCTTGCTGAGATAAGAATTAGAATCACTCACTGTTAGAATAAAATTGATAGGGTTTCATCATATATAACCCTATCTCCACATACAGATACATAGAGAAAAAAAAAAGAGAGAGAGAGAGAGAGAGAGAGAGAGAGAACTAATCCAATCAGTTAGAATAATTCATACCTCTTGCAAATGATTGATTTTCTTCTATTACTTGTGAAAAACTTTGGGTAGAGCCTTCCACAGCCTTCCCACTTGATCTTCCTTCTCTTCTGTTACGGGTGCTAATGAAAAAATTACAATAGTGGCTGTAGGGACTCCTTACCCTAGTATTTATGATACTACCCCATAACCTTAATTCATTCTCACAATGAATAAGGAAGGTTCCATCTTTAGCAGGGTGACAATTCAAGGCTTAGACTAGCCTACCAAATAATGTCAGACTTTCATTAGTAGAATAAGCTGGTAAATAAATGTTGACCAATAAGATTTAATAAAAAAATCTTACAGTCTCCCACTTGGGATACATTAATTTACAAAACTATCATTAATTAGTGTGGCCATGGAATCTAATGATTCAAATAAATTATCGTAAATTTGATCCAACCAACAACCAAACCAATGTCGAACAACAACAGAAAATATACCTCAATACACGGCATACAACTATCTATTATCACGAACAAAAGTCTACTTGATGGCATGAATCGCCCCAAGATAATATCATGAAAATAACCTTATCATGAGAATCCATAAACTGATTGAATCACCTTCGACCTAATTGCCTTGAAAACCTTATAGGCAATTAACTTGATGTTACCCAATACCCTAGCGAGAAGCTATTAACCTGGGTGAACAACAGATCTTGGCTTACATCCTTTAAACCTTGGCTTAATACAGCCTTATTGTCCTTTTGGCTGAATACTTCCTTTTAAAGTTTTGACATGTTAAACACATAAAAGAATATGTCTAGATTAACAATAAAGTAAAAGTTAAATCATAAAATAATATCATGGTATAAAATAACTATACCTATAAAAACCATAGGCAAAAAAGTATCAATAAAATAGAAAAGGTATATCCTAGCACATCAAAAGACTCAAGGACACCCATATTAAAAACAAGACCCTTAAAGACTCCTACTGGTAAAGCCTTCGTCAAAGGATCTGCTATCATACTGTCCATCGAAATGTGTTCCACAGTAATGTGATTCTCGTTGACATTCTCTCTTACCAATAAATACATGATTTCAATGTGCTTTGAAGCTCTAAATTTCTTCTTGTTCTTTGAGAAGAACACAGCAAACTTGTTGTCACTATATAACAACGATCTGGAGATGGTGTCCACTACATTCAAACCAGAAATGAAGTCCCTCAACCAGATTACTTGCTTTGTGGCCTTCAACAGTGCTATGAACTCTAATTGCATAGTCGAGGAAGCCAAAATAGTTTGTTTTGCACTCCTCCACGAAATGGCTCCTCCAGCCATCATAAAAACATATCCTGACGTAGACTTCCTATCATCAGTGCAACCTGTGAGGACATTGGAATTTTCCTATCCTCCACGAATCAAAGGCTCTCACCTTAGTGACCTTGTCCGTGGGTGACCTTGTCCATCCACGCCAATGGATGGTGAAAATATTGGAGTCGCCACCTAGATGAGGTCTAGGACCTATAAGTTGTCTCTTACTTGGAGAGACGCTATGACTCATTGCCCAATGGATTGGCTTCTAGTCTTACCAGAGAAGGGTAAACATCAAGTTACGAGTTAGGAAGGTGTTAGGCACCCAACTCGCCCGATCAGTGGACCGGTTTCCTTATATCCTATCTTTTCCTATATTTTTTAGGCTTATGTATGCTTATGTCATTCACTCTAGCCGTAGACGAATGGGGAATCCTAGACCAAGTTTCTACATTCTGCTAAACTAGGATGCCACCACACAGGCTTGAAAAATAAAAAACAAATCCATAAAAAATAAATGAATCAATGAATCAATGAATCAATGAATTAATGAATGAATAAAATGAGAATAAACAAATAAAGAATTAAAAGAATAAACAAACACAGAATAAACAACAGATGGATGACCGAGCTCGAGACTATCTCAAGCTGCCTATGTATCCCTGTGCGGCGGGAATCAGGCCAAACGTAGTTTGGGCGGGTTATAGTGTGTGTGAGGTGCTCCCTTGACAAAGGAAGCATGTGTGACCGTGCGCGAAGTAACTACTTCCTGCTACCTATGTATCTCCTCAGAGAATCAGGTCAAACATAGTTCCCAATAGTTAATGGACTGTTGGACCCCACATGGCATCACTCGAGAGGTACTTGGACCTCAGATACTCGGACCTCGACTCCCCGCACTCGACAAGGGTGAACTACATAGTTGTCAAGGCATTGCATAGGTATCTGGGTGTTTTTTTATAGCCTAGGCACTTGGGCGCCTTGTGATTGTGAGAAAGGCGGTCTCCAAGGCCTTTTGGGCGTCACCTAGGGTGCCTTGGACGCCCAGAAGGTTTGGGTGGTCACCTTCCGCATGGGAGGTGAATGAATTTTTATTAATATAATAATGTATTTATTATTTATATTTTTAATTAAATTCTAAAACTTACATTTACATTGGCTATGTGTACCATAATATATTATACATTGATACATTGAATCATAATGTATATAACACATATGGAGGCAACCTTTCGTTTGAAAGAAGAAATTGAAATTGAAGCCGCGATTAGGGCTGTAGCGAAAGTTTCCTCTTCTAGCGTGGGATTCCCATTCCGGTATGTTATGTTCTTTTTTTTTTTTTTATTCGAATGCCATCGATTCTTCCTCTTTCCTCTTCTTCTTCTTCTTCTTCTCTGGCTTCCGCTAAGAGCCTACGATCTACGATTGCAAATTTTTTTTCAGCCTCTTCTTCTTCTTCTTTCTTCTTTCTTCTTCTCCTTCTTCTCTAGCCTCTGCTAAGAGTCATACGACTTACATCTACGACTGCAACTTTTTTCGCTTAATTTTTCTTCTTGTCGAATCTCTTCCTTGCTTCTGCGACTCTGAAACTTTTTCTGCCTTTTTTTTTCTTGTCGAATCTCCTCCTCCTCCTCCTTCTCCTTTGATATGGACTGAGCACTACAACAGTTTTTGACTTTGCAACTATTTTTCAGCCTAATTTTTTTTGGTTGAATCAGATTCTTCTCCATCCTCTTCCTCTTCTTCTCTATTTAGTGTTTACCGCTCTGCAACAGTTTTTTTTTTTTTTTCAAATGTCAATATTGACTGAGTCATTGAGCTCCACAACAGCTTTTTTTTTTCTTTTTTCTGTATCATTATATGTATCATTTTTTTGGGCTGCCAGCAATCATAATTTCATTATCTATATCAATTTTTGGGCAGCAATCAGTCAATCATAATTCACAATTTCATTATCTCCTTGCATTATCTATGGACTTTGGAAAGGGGAGCATTTCGTTATTTCATTATTTCATTATCAGCATTCAGGTATCCTATTTATTTTTTTTATTAAGTTTAGAACTATGGAGCATTTTGATATGATGATTTAGAGTATCTTGAATGTGTAGCCAACAGTTGTAGCTTGATTTTAGTAGTGTTTCGGCCCTGATCCGTCCCGTAGGCCCACTAAGCTGACTGGACCTGCAAGACAAGCAAAGACAAGGGGAGGAGGCGGGCCTGTGGCCCCGTGTCCACTCCGATACCAAAGTTAGGAATCTATGAACAGTTAATGGGCTCGATGTAGAGCCCACAACAATATTTAAGTGTAAGTGGGGTAAGTGTGAGATTCTCCGTCCCAGGTGTCAGAGCGAGAATCCCAAGATGAGTAATGAGTAATAAATGTTCCCGTACCTGAATTCTCGGGATTTGCCCTATTTATAGTGAATAGTGCATTTTCCTTTAATACCGCTTTTGCCCTTTGCTCCTTTGTTTGAGTTTGTAAAGATGTTTTCTTATGTCCAATCAGGAACATCCACGTGGCTTGTTGGTTGAATCCTACGTGTCGTAGTTCTATTGACAGCGTGGCAGAATTCCCTAACACTTGCCTCATTGCCCTGCTGAATCTGTAGGGTTTGGCTGAGCAAAGAATAACGATGAAAATTCCCCCTAACAGCTTGCCTCGTTGCTCTGTTGAGCCCGTAAGGTTTGGCTGTGCATGAATTCCTATCAATATGGATCAGATGCTGTCGCGTTATTGTCGTTGTGGTAGACTAATGCCGGTGTTGAATTTGGGGGCGAGGGTATCGATGCGGGCACTGCGGTGCCGATGTCAAACTCGGGGTGAGGGTACCGATGTGGGCACTGTGGTCAACTCACATCGGCTAATTTCTTCATGCATACCGATGGGGTCACGGGATTGGCAAGTGACCTCGCTGCCAAAGTTGATCCGATGCGAGAGGGCCGATGTGGCTGGACCGATATGATCAGGCTGATGTGACTGGACCGATGTGGGCACTGCGGCTAGTACGCATCGGTCCACTTGAAGAAATTTGCCGATGTGGTCCCGGGATTGGCACGTGACCCGATGTGACTGGTCCGATATGACTGGACCGATACGATCAGGCTGATGTGGATAGACCAACGCGACTAGATCGATGTGACTCGGCCGATGTGGGCACCGCGGCCAATACACCTCGGTCAAACCTGAAGAAAGTTGCCGATGTAGTCACGGGATTAGCACGTGACCCAAGCTACGGCGGTGGTCCGATGTGACTTGACTGATGTGGGTATCGCGGCCAGTACACATTGGTCAAATCTGAAAAAAATTGCCGATGTGGTCACGGGATTCGCACGTGACCCAAGCTGCGACGGTGGTCCGATGTGACTTGACCGATGTGGGCATCGCGGCCAGTACACATCGGTCAAATCTGAATAAAGTTGCCGATGTGGTCACGAGATTTGCACGTGACCCAAGCTGCGGCGGTGGTCCGATGTGACTTGACCGATGTGGGCATCGCGGCCAGTACACATCGGTCAAATCTGAAGAAAGTTGCCGATGTGGTCACGGGATTTGCACGTGACCCAAGCTACGGCATTGGTCTAATGTGACTTGACCGATGTGGGCACCGCGGCCCGTATTCCTCGGTCAAATCTAAAGAAAGTTTTTGATGTGGTCACGAGATTTGCACGTGACCCAAGCTGCGATGGTAGTCCGATATGACTTGACCGATGTGGGCACCGCGGCCAGTACACATCGGTCAAATCTGAAGAAAGTTGCTGATGTGGTCACGGGATTTGCACATGACCTGTCTTTCTGAATGTCCCAAGTATGAATCCGATGTGTCCAACTGTGATGAGGTCATTGAGATATGGATTCGGATTTGGAACTGGTCACGGATCTGGGTCGGGATCATGGATACCGCAAGGCGGGACCCGGTTGACGGACCCGGGAAGCATCGTCGGTAATAAATGCACCGATTCGATATTCCTATGATGAGGTGCCACGTGGAGCATCTGTCAATAGACTACCTTATATAAAGGAGTGGTGGGGTATGCAGGGCCCTCATCCTGAAGATCCATTGCTCACGTCGGCTTTGTGACATCAGCTCTTCGACATCGATTTTTCGACATCGGCTCGGCGACATCGGCGTAGTGACATCAGCTCAGCTTGGAAGTCTGCCGGCTCGTAATCAGTAAGTTTTCCTTACTTGGTTAATTTTCTTAGACCATGGTTGATGAGGGTAGGGATACCGATGCGGAAGTAGACATCGAGACTGTGGGATCGTCCCCCAGCAGCAGTAGCAGCTCGACCTCTTCTAGCAGCGGGTCAACTACTAGCACATCGTCAGCAAGGGAGTCCATTGACCGGGTATCCGAGGGCGGTCCCGAGACGAAGCTAAGGACAGAGGCTTCCGTAGAAAGAAGTAGTAGTCCATCTCGGAACATCAGCAGGTCAGGAACAATATCTGGTCTGTCTCGGCACGAACTATTAGCGAGGGTATCGACACACGAGACAGGGTCGGAGGTTATTATTGAGGCCCGAGAGGAGGCTGATGCCCCTCCAAAGTTCGATGCAAGGGAAGAAGTCTGCCTTTTGACCAAGGCCGAATTTGCGAGCCTTCGGGAGCGGTATCAAATTCCCAACGATGTGGAGATCCGGATGCCTGCCCCCGAGGACAGAGCCTGCTAGAGTCGTCGCTCGGAGCTGTGTAAACCTTGAAATGTTCAAGGCTGGGTTCGGCGTGCTGGTACCACGGCTGGTGGTCGAGATACTAGAATATTACAAGGTGGCCCCGATCCAGCTGATGCCCAACTCTTGAAAAAACATGATTGCCTTCGTCGTCTATTTTAAGAATTTGGGGCATAGGCCGACGCTGAACATGTTCCGGGCCTTGTTCACGTTCAACGACTACTGCAAGACGGGGTGGTATTACTTCGCCAAGAAGCCTGACTTTGGTGAACTTTTGGCAGACAAGCCCACATCAATCAAACTCTGGAAGCCCAAATTCTTCTACATCCGAGGTGAGAATGTGGTGTTGGAGAACGTCTGGAAAAAATTGGATGCGGAAATGCTGAATACCGACGTGCCCTTGCTGCCAGAAGAGTCTGAGCTGCTGCGGCGAGCTCGTCAGTCAGAGGGGACTCCCATCCGGGTTGCCGACCTGAGAAACCCCCTAATTTTATATGAGAACAGACTGCGTGAGTATTTCCCTTGACTTTGTGTATGCTAACATCGACCTACTAACCCCTGGCTGATTTTGTTTTTGTATGTTGCAGTGATGTTGTCAAAAGAATATCTGATGGAGCTGCGGAGGAAGGAGACCGCCAAAGAACAGGAGGCCGCGGCGAAGAGATCCCATGATGATCAAGGGAAGAGGGCAACGTCGGATAGGCGCAGCGGTGAGGGGGACGCAGCGTGGAAAACCGTAAAAAGATCTCGTAAGACATCCCCCGACTCTGCATTGGCCGATGTCGCCCGTATCTATGCCATGCCCCTGATCCCTCGGTATCGTATTCTTGATTTTTCAGGAAAGGGGACCGCTGTTGCCACTCCTGAGGCAGTTCTCGCGCTTGCTGAATCGACGGGGACAGGCGGGGACAGGCATTCCACTCCTCTACGCCCCCAACAGCACTCTGCGTCTCCATCCGTTAGGCCGAGGGAGTACCTGGGGCAGGGGGGACATGAGTGAGTTTCGCCGTATTCCTCTCATCGGCCCCCTTCCCCGGAGAAAGACTGGCAATGAGCAGGCGTTCCGCCCCGACTGGGCCTTGACCGAGGATGACACGGCCATGGGCGACATCCGTGCCGCTCGAGAGCTGATGAAGGGGGCCATCCTGCCCCGAAACTGGGAGTTGGTGCAGGACGTACCCACACCATCCTTGATATCCGGCGCCGACACCCTAGCTGCGTCGGTAAGTTGCTGTTTTTGTTCCCTTGACCCCTTTCCAACCTTTTGTTATATGCCGAACCCTTTCCTGTTGTCTTTGTGCAACTCGCGGTGTACATGGAGACAGTGAAGCAGCGCGCCGAAAAAATGACGAAGGACTTGAGCGAGACGGACGTCAAGCTCCATCAGGCAGAGGAGCAGAGGGAAGATGCCAGGGCATAGCTCCGCTCCAAGGAGCGAGGTCACCTCAGTGACTGCCGAAGTCGTTAAGCTCCGAGCCGAGGTGGAGGCGATGCGTAAGGAGAAAGTCCGTTATCAAGAGGCAGAGAAGGCGAGGGAAGAGCGGATTGTCAAGCTACGGTCCACTGTTGAAGCTGCCAAAGAGCGAGGGGCGAAGTTCAAGAAGGCATTCCTCAAGACTCGCTCCATAGCCGCCGGGGCCGTCCGCCTGTATCAGAAGTCGGAGGCCTTCAAGGAGTTGGTGGGAAGATGCTCCCTTCATAGCTTCACCCAAGGAGCCGAGGCGTTGAAGTGAGTATGTAGATGAAAAGGTTCCCGGGGTGGACTTTGCCGACGCCGAATGCCTGAGGCCTGTCAATGTGTCGACGGATGTACCAGAGGTGGACGACGCCGAGATTCTTCGGCAATTGGCAGAGGTATTTGAAGGAGAGGATCCTCCCCCTTCCCCTGATGGCGATGGCGAGACCCCTGCTACTCCTCAACCCGGTGCGGCGTCTCCCACAGGTCTTCCCCGCACCCTTGGTGGTTCTCCTTCGCGAACTGCTGACGAAGCCGGCGACACCGGGGTGGCTCCTCAAGGAGAGATCAGCTAGGGACTTGACTACGTAGTTTTTTTTTTTTTTTTTTTTTTTAAGTACCAATGGGGCGCCTTAGTGTTTTTGATGTAAGGGGGGCCCTTGCTTGTGAAAGTTGATGTAAGTTGTTAAACTCTTTTGAACCTTTGTCAATGTAAGTTGTCTTTGATTGTCTTCAAACTGCTGTCTTTTATTTCCTTGCATTGTGTACGACTCAAACTGGCTTGACTGTTGTATGTCGCTTGACTGTTGTATGTCGACGTGCGGCCGTCAAAACTAAGATTGGGGCTGTCTGCCCTCCGCGGCCAAATGTATCCACAAGTTGGTGAACTATTTTGGCCGCATGGGTCTTCGACCAAAGGTCGAGGCTCAATCTACCCTCCTCGGCCAAATGTGTCTACAAATTAGTGAACTCTTTCGGCCGTATGGGTCTTCGACCAAAGGTCAAGGCTCAATCTACCCTCCTCGGCCAAATGTGTCCACAAATTGGTGAACTCTTTCGGCCGTATGGGTCTTCGACCAAAGGTCGGGGCTCAGTCTACCCTCCTCGGCCAAATGTGTCCACAAGTTGGTGAACTCTTTCGGCCGTATGGGTCTTCGACTAAAGGTCGAGGGTCAGTCTACCCTCCTCGGCCAAATGTGTCCACAAGTTGGTGAACGTTTTCGGCCGTATGGGTCTTCGACCAAAGGTCGGGGCTCAGTCTACCCTTCTCGGCCAAATGTGTCCAGAAGTTGGTGAACTCTTTTGGCCGTATGGGTCTTCGACCACAGGTCGGGGCTCAATCTACCCTTCTCGGCCAAATGTGTCCACAAGTTGGTAAACTCTTTCGGCCATATGGGTCTTCGACCACAGGTCGGGACTCAGTCTACCCTCCTCGCCCAACTGTGTTCACAAGTTGGTGAACTCTGTCGACTGCATGGGTCTTAATTTGGGTTGGACCATTGTGACGTCGGTATGGAGACAAATATTGGAAGCCAAATGACCCTTTCCTCGTGTTGAAATGATGGCCGCAATGGCCGAGTTACATCATTAAAAGGAAAAAAGAAAACTACTGGTAGAATGAACGGAGGTGCTCCGCATTCCTTGCCCGGGGTAAGGCTTTTCCGTCCATGTCGACTAGATGATATGCGCCGCTCCGTAGTGCCTGTGTAACTTGATAGGGTCCTTCCCAGTTGGGAGCTAATTTTCCCTGATTGGTGGGGTCGGATGCGATGGTCCTTCGGAGAACAAGGTCTCCGCCCTTGAATGATCGTTGACACACCTTCTTGTTGAAATGCCGGGCCACTTCTTGTTGGTAAGCAGCTATCTAGATCTGGGCCTGATCTCTTGCTTCCTCTAGGAGGTTCAAGTTTGCACGCAACCCTTCATTGTTGGAGGCAGGGTCATAGTTTGTGATCCTATGTGAGGGGATCCTTACCTCTAGGGGGACACATGCTTCAGTGCCGAAGGCCAGCCTGAAGGGGGACTCTCCTGTGGCCGTTTTTGGGGTTGTCCGATCGGCCCACAAAATGTGTGGCAGCTCGTCTAACCATCAACCTTTAGCGCCCTCCAATCGGGATTTGATGCCTTTGAGCAAAATCTTGTTGGTAGCTTCCGTTTGTCCGCTGGTCTAGGGGTTCTTCACTGCGTCTCGCCGATGGTCAATGCGGTGTTCTTCGCAGAATTCAGAGAAGGCCCTGTTATCAAATTGCTTGCCGTTGTCGGTGATCAGCACCCGGGGAATACCGTAGCGGTAAACAACAGATTTTTTGAAAAATTCACGTATTGCGCTCTCCGGTATGCTGGATACCGCCTCCGCCTCGGCCCATTTGGTAAAGTAATCCACCGCGACTATGACGAATTTCCTTTGGTAGCGAGTAGAGGGAAACGGACCCATGATGTCCATTCCCCAAGTGGCGAAGGGAATGGGGGTTGTTTCTATGGATCTCAGGGGGGCAGCTGGGAGGTGGGGAACCGAGGCATACATTTGGCACTTCCCACATTTCTTTACATAGTCGATGCATTCCTTTTGCATCTTTGGCCAGTAATAGCCCTGACGCAATATCTTGTGAGCAAGGACTCTCCCCCCTTGATGTGCTCCGCAAATACCTTCGTGAACTTCCTGGATAGCCAATGCTGCTTCTGACGGGCGGAAGCACCGCAACAGGGGGAACGTAAAGGCTTTCTTGTACAGAGTGTCTGCCTCAACCACGTAGTGGGTGGCCTGTATCCGCCTGGCCTCCTTCTTGTCTTCTAGTAGGGTGCCTTCTCGAAGAAATGAATAGATTGGGTCAATCCACAACGGCTCTGACGCTGCTGGTAGTACCACTTTAGAGTTGGGATCCACCACTGAGTGTAACAGGGTTTCGATGTACACTGAATGATCCAGATCTGACAAATCCGAAGTAGCCAATCTTGGCAGGGAATGTGCCAGTGTGTTATGATCCCGAAGCACGTGGCACAGTGTAAAACTGTCAAAAACCGAGGCTGCCTCCTGCACCTTCCGCAAGTACGCGGCCATACTGACTTTCTTTGCCTCGTACTCGCCGTTTACCTGGCGCACCACCAGCTGAGAGTCGTTGGACGCTTCTATCCTTCTAGCCATTACTGCCTTGGTCAGGCGTAATCCGGCAATCAGGGCCTTGTACTCGGCGGCATTATTAGACACCTGGAACATAAATCGAAGGGCATAGCGAATCTGAAATCCTTCGGGGCTGGTGAGTACGAAACCAGCACCGCACTGAGTCTTGTTCAATGCCCCATCGACAAACAGGGTCCAAAGTTATGAGGTGCTTTCTTTGCTTTGGCTGTCCGCTGCTTCTTCCATTTCTTCGGGAGGAGATGACTCAATCAGAAAATCGGCCAAGGTTTGAGCCTTGACGGCCGTGCGAGGCTTGTAAGTGATATCGAATTCCCCCAGTTCGACAGCCCAATTAATTACCCGGCCCGAGATGTCTGGCTTCGACAGAATCTTCTTGAGGGGCTGGTCAGTTAGGACGGTGATGGAATGTGCCTGAAAATAAGGCTTGAGCTTCCGTGCAGACGTCACCAATGCTAAAGCAACTTTCATGATGAATTTGTACCGGGTTTCAGCCTCCAGCAGAATTTTATTGACGTAATAAATCGGACGCTGGACGCCCTCCACCTCCTTGATGAGCACGCCACTTACCGCCCTCGAAGATACTGCCAAGTACAGCTCTAATGTGTCTCCAACTTCGGGCTTAACCAAGAGTGGAGGAGATGCCAAGTATGTTTTCAATGCCTCGAACGCCTGCTGACATTCGGCAGTCCACTCAAAGGTCTTGTTGCCCTTGAGGGTCTGGAAAAAGGGGAGGCACTTGTCCGCTGATCGAGACATGAATCGGCTTAGGGCGGCCACTCGTCCGGTTAGCTCCTGCACTTCCTTCACCTTGGTCAGCGCTGGCATACTGAGGATGGCGGTGATTTTCGAGGGGTTTGCCTCAATGCCACGGCTGGAAACCATGAATCCGAGGAACTTCCCCGAAGTGACTCCAAACGGACACTTAGCAGGGTTGAGACGCATTGTGTTGTCGTAGCACTTCGAAAGCCTCCTCCAAGTCCTTAACGTGGTCCTTCCCGACCAGGCTCTTTACTAGCATATCATCGACATACACCTCCACGTTCCTTCTGATCTGCTTTGCGAAGATTTTATTTACCAACCTTTGGTACGTGGCCCCAGCATTTTTAAGACCAAAGGGCATTACATCATAGCAAAAGAGGCCGCGGTTGGTGACAAAGGCAGTCTTCTCCGAGTCGGCCGCATGCATTTGGAACTGATTGTAACCAGAATAGGCGTCCATGAAGCTTAGTTGTGCATGTCCGGCCGTAGCGTCGATGAGCTAGTCGATCCGAGGAAGGGAGAAACTATCCTTTGGGCATGCTTTGTAGAGATCAGTGAAATCAATGCAAATTCGCCATTTGTCCCCTACCTTCAGGACCATGACGACGTTGGCAAGCCACTCCGGGTAATGGATTTCTCTGATAAATCCTGCTTCCAACAATTTCACTACTTCATCATCTATGAGACGTTGGCGAGACGCGGCGAACGTCCGCTTCTTCTGCCGCACGGGTCGATGCCGAGGATCTACATTCAGGCAATGTTGTGCAACGTCTCGCGGGATTCCTGGCATGTCGGCCGCTGACCAGGCAAAAATATCGGCATTCGCCTTTAAGAAACTTACTAGCTCTGTCTTCTGCGGTTCTGCGAGTGATGATCCGATCTGGATCGTTCTCTCTGGGTTCTCCTCCACCAGAGAAACCTGGACTAGGTCCTCGGCGGGTGCTCCTCACTACTGCTTGGGATCATCCCGCAGGTCTTCGACATGCACCTACAAGGCTTGGGCCGGCTTTTGTAATCCGTGAGCTCGGCTGAATAGCATTTTCACGATACGAGCTGATCTGTCCGGCATTCCCCCGCTCCTCTTGTTGTGGGGAACTTGATGACCAAATGTAGTGGAGACAGGACCGACCTGAGCGCAATCATACCAGGCCGTCCCAGCAAAGCATTGTAAGACGAAGGGACATCGATTACTAAGAAGTTCATCATGACCCTTGACTCCCGAGGGTAAGTGCCTAGCCTGACGGGCAACCGGATAGACCCCTTCACATTAACGAGGTCACCCGAGAAACTGACCAAGGGATAACCTACGGGTAATAAACGCTCGTGTGGAATTTCCATGCGCTGGAAGGCTTACCAGTAGATGATATCCGCGGAGCTGCCTGTATCGACCATGATCTTGAAGGACATCGCTGTCCTCTATCCTCAAAGTGATGACAATGGCGTCCTCATGAGGCAGTTCCAGACCGCACAGATCGTCATCGCTGAATGTCAGGAAGTCTCCTGTGCGTGCCCTCTTCCCGGACCACTCGGTCGATTTGACACTCCGAGCATAAGCCTTTCTAACCTTGGCAGATGTGTTGCCAGCCGTTGGTCCGCCGATGATAGTCATCGCCTTCCGTCCTTGCTTAGAGGGATCATAAATTAAATTATCAGCAGCGGCTGAGGTGGCCGCCTCGGCCAGTGAGGGTCGGTCAATTGTTGTATTCTTTTCTTGCACCGCCTCGGCTAGTGAGGTGGCCGCCTTGTCCTTCGTACTCCGTAGATCACTTCTCAGCCTCGCAGTTTTGATAGTAGCCACTTAATCACAGGGTAAGTCTACTGTCAGGGGTGGGTCGAGAATACACAATGGCGGCGGAAGAGTCTAGTCCCGGCGTCGCTGTGGCAACCTGGGGTCGATCCTTAGCTGATGCCTCCCCCGGGATTCCAAAGAATTCAATATCCTTCCCTATTCGTGTACTTGTTGAGGGGTATAGACGAACTGACAACGGATGACTCCGATGTCCCTATGCGCCGGGGTCGGTCCTCTTTCTCTTCTTTCTCCCTGGTGACAAGGCTCCTGCTCTGGGCGCCTGTCTGGGTACCGGGGCTCGACTGCCCTATCTCTTCTTCTTTCCTCCTGAGGAGGATCTCTTTGACCTTCTCTTCTTCTTACCCTCCTAGGTTCTCTTCCTTCTTGCCTTCTTGGTTCCCTTTCGGGAGTTCTCTCTCGTAGCGGGAGGGGTGGTCTTCTCCGATCTTCCGCTGATGTCGCGGGTACCCTTGGGGCATTGTGATCCACATACTGCTTGTAGTATCCTCTTTGAATGAGGTCCTCAATCTCTGCTTGCTTGTTCCAACACTCATCAGTGGTATGACCAATGTCCCGATGGTATTGGCGTGATTTGTTCGGGTTTCTCCGCCCCCTCCCGTTAAGATCTTCTGGGGCCTTTGGAGATACCCGTCGTTAGCGATGAGAGTATATACATCTCCGAGGGACCTGTTGAGCAGCGTGTAATCACTGAACTTCTTCTGAAGTAGGCCTCTATCTCGAGCTTCCTCTCTTCTCGACCTCTTGTTTTCTCCTGGCCGTGTGAGGTCTTGCCTTTCATCTGTTCGCTTGCGGGGAGTGTCCACTAAGCCCTTGTTGGCTTCGTAGATCTCGTTAGCTGTGGCGAACTTCTTACACCGGGCCAAGAGCTCTTGCAAGTCTGCCGGTTCCTTTTTGGCGATGGAAAACCTGAGCTTTGGGTCAGAGACCGTTGCTTTCAACGTAGCGAAATGAACCGCCTCGTCAATATCCTTTACCTGTAGTACCTCCAAGTTGAATCTGGCCAAGAAGGCCCGCAAGGTCTCATCGGACCTCTATCTCATATTCATAAGGTGCGCGCTTGTCTTCCGCTGCACCCTGCTTCCTTGGAAGTGCATTCTTAACAGCCGTCCCATAGTTTTGAAAGCGTCAATAGACCACGCAGGTAGGTTGTTAAACCACCCGGGCCGCGCCTTTTAAAGTAAGGGGGAAGGCCCTACACATGATCGCATCAGGGTTCACGTGGAGGACCATCGCTCCTACGAAATTGTTCAGATGGTCGACTGGATAGGTGGACCCGTCGTAGGAATCTATGGGCGGCATGCTAAATCGCTTGGTCAAGGGGACCCTCATGATGATATCGGTCAGAGGGTTGTCCATAGAATAATCCATGTCCTCATCCTGGGTCACCCCTGCCTTCTCCATCGTCTCGACCTTTCGGTGCAAGACTGCTAACTGGTCCGCTATTTTCACGGCTACCTCCAGGTCCATGGGAGCACTTTGTTTGTCTGTGCCCATGACGACCTCTAGTAGCGCTGCGTGTCGCGGAATCAAAAGCTCTTCCAAGGAATCTTCGCCTCGTCCAGTTACTGCTCTTGGTTGGGGGCCGAGCCTTTCTCGAGCAGGGATCCTCCTGTGCTGTGACGTCGATCCCGTTCCGCTTAATTCTGGAGCTGGGTGCGCGCCGGTCCCATGTCTGGCAAGTCTAGCTCCCATCTGCCCTTGACAATCTCGAGGCGGATCTCTAGGGAGGTCAGTCTCCTTATGTGGATCAGTTGGGGGGACGACGCCTATGGGGGGACGGAATGTGGCCTCAGCGATCGGGGGCTGTAACCCTTGCACAAATCTGGTTAGCACCGCAAATTGTTGTGCCACGGTCTCAAATTGCTCGTATGTGACGAATGCCTCATGCGAGGGTACTGGCTCAGCCACTCGCTTTCCTCTATCTCTGTTAGGTCTCGATTCCGACTTATCTCCATCTTCAGGGTTCATACGTTGGTCAATCAGAGGGAGGTTGGGATTGACCATATGGCTTCGGGTTCTTCTCGGGCTCATAGCTCAAGATTCCTCTCTGGCTTTTTTCTGTTGACGTCAAACCTCAAACAGGCCCCATGGTGGGCGCCAAACTGTTTCGGCCCTGATCTGTCCCATAGGCCCACCAAGCTAACTGGACCTGCAAGACAAGCAAAGACAAGGGGAAGAGGCGGGCCTGTGGGCCCGTGTCCACTCTGATGCCAAAGTTAGGGCTCTGTGAACAGTTGATGGGCTCGATGTAGGGCCCACAACAATATTTAAGTATAAGTGGGGTAGGTGTGAGATTCTCCGTCCCAGGTGTCAGAGCGAGAATCCCAAGATGAGTAATGAGTAATAAATGTTCTCGTACCTGAATTCTCGGGATTTGCCCTATTTATAGTGAATAGTGCATTTTCCTTTAATACCGCTTTTGCCCTTTGCTCCTTTGTTTGAATTTGTAAAGATGCTTTCTTATGTCCAATCGAGAACATCCACGTGGCTTGTTGGTTGAGTCCTACATGTCGTGGTTCTATTGACAACCTGGCAGAATTCCCTAACAAGTAGCCTACGAGCTTGTCTAAGAAATTTGATTTTAGTTAGCCACTTAGCCTACGAGCTTGTTTATGAAAACTGATTCTAACTTCTTAGTTTATTGATTTGAGTTTTATTACTTTTTATAAATATGCTTCTTTATGTCCTATTTTTTGTTCATTATTTGTTAGTTTTCTTATATTAATTAGAATATGCCTTAAATGTTGATTATATATATATATAATATATATAGCATTAATATTTTAGAAATAAAAAAAATACAATAGGAATGCCTTCGTCGCCTAGGCGCCTAGGATGGCCTCTAACGCCTTGGGTCTTTGGTTGCTTCACAAACCAATTCCCGAACATGGGAGACAATTGGCCTAAGGCCACAGACAAAACTAGGTAAGAGATAGGTTGGAGATCAAACATTATCCCAACCGTCGCTCGAAATATGCAAACATGATTTTTTTGGCTTTTCTTATTCTCTCTTTTTTGTATTTTTCTTTTTTTTTTTTCTAAAGAGGGGAAAACAATTTTTGGGACCAACCCTAATGGTTGAGCGGGCCCACGGCCTAGGTGGGGCCCACACAAGTCAACGTGGGATTTGGAAATCCCAATAAGAATGGACTCATTGGAGTCACCCTAAAGTCCTACAAATGTTGGGGAGGGGATTCCTAAACTATCACAAACTGAAGGGTAAGAGAAATCACATGAAGGATGGAGTTCACGCATTCAAAATAATCTTCATGTAGACTAAGCAAAACATGCATGCAGTAAGATGATCATTTCCATATGGATAAGAACCATATTCAATATTGAAATAAACCATCACAAATATGTGGGTCGGTTACTCTTCCAACTGAACACCTTCATATAACCTTCTGAGTATCAACCTTGTGTAGAAACACTAAACAACAATGAAGTTTGCCTCCTTTCCGAATCATAGACTGTGAATAATAACCTTACTCATCTACTTGAATCCCCCATAAAAATTCCAAGCCTCCAAACCAGATAACACTTGTTGAAACATAAAAGAAAGGGAAACCAAAACTAACTCTTAATGAAGACGTGTGACAAACTAAAACCAGAAAATCAGAATTAACTGTACCATACACTAGACTGAAAAGTGAGTTTGCCATCCTAACAACCACAAAACAGATTTGACATTTACGGGCAACATGACAACTCAAACCATATTCGGCATCAATGGAAACATAACAACCCAAACCAGGTTTGACATTAAAGTAATTAATCTGAACTAAACCAGATTTGAATATAAGAAATAAATCACTCAGTCCAAACAGATTTGACCACAAACAAGAAATCAACAAAAACCCAACTATATATAACAAACAAAACCTGTTGAACACATCAGCCAAGATGTAACTTCCCACAAAGAAACAGAGCCTCTTTGCTCACCCAACATCTTAGCCAAATACACACCCAAACTCAACCCAACTACTGAGAAAGGAAAAGGAAGAATAGCAAAACAATTGAACAAAATGATAAACTAAAAAACATCTAAAACAGAAGGAAAAACCTTTTCCTCGGTCCTAATACCAAAGCAAATCCAAACCCTGACTCCTCTCAAACCGAACCCAATGGTGAGAATGGAGTAACAATAATAGGAAAAGAACAGGAGAAGCTAAAACAAACTAGAGCAGAAAAATCGATTCATCCTAAGGCCAATTCTAACCTGAGAGATGCAAAACAAAAAAAACCAATCTCTGCTTCTATTCCACAAGAAACCAGTCCCCATGTAACCCATGGTGGAAAACCAATAAGAGAAATGAACCAAGAACTGTTACTGCTCGATCTATTAGCCAAATTTGGCTTTGAAAATAAAGACCATTCTCGGTAGAAGAACAAATAGGACAAACTATTAAAACCCGATTCCTGTAGAGAAGCAATGAAGGGCCCACTCATATGAACAAAATCAAACAACAAGAGATGCACACTGGTAGATCAATTTTGTAACATTGCAATTAAAAATAATCACACTGCCACAATATGTACACACGATATCCAATGCACCTAGGTAGAGCAATAGATCGAAATGTATTTACCACTTAGAATCGCAATCACAACATGGAATCTGAGAGAAAGATCATAGTTGCTAAAAATATGAGCAAGTTGAACCATCATCTGAACAAGCTAGATAAAATACTTAAATAAAACCACTCACCTTTACAAGCTGGTCCTGTGCAACAAATCAACTTAACTTTGACTCAACAACCTTACCAAGTTTTGATACACCTCATGCCCTTGCTCAATGAAGTTTGTTTGACCGGGTTTCATGTCCCGAACAATGCTCTTGCTCTTCAGATCCCGAACCTTAACACTCTCTTGCATCGCAGCGAAAAGCCAATACCCATTCAGACTGAAGCATAGAGAATGAATACTAGCCCCAACATTTAGCTAATAAAGCCTCTTACCCTCAGCCAAATCCCATAGCAATGTCACACCATCTTTCCCACCTCCAATTTCCTCAATGCTTTCTGGCCTGCTCCCAACGCCTTCACTGTTGCTGCTAAACATTTGGAGAAAAGGAAATGGTTGCAGAATCGTAGTTCGATAAATCCAGGAGGAGAAAATTGGGGTAAATGGAAGAACGCCACCATCACCACCACTGAACTCCCTGATTTTCTCTCTCATAGCTCTCATCCCTCTCACCCGAAGCTTGCCCTTTCTTCTCTCGTTTTCCCTCCAGCAGTAGCCGTGAACTCACCATCCCCTTCTCTCATCTTCTTGCTTTTTTTTCTCTTATTTCTGCTATTATTCTCCTCTTCTTCATGCCACAAAGCCTCTTTCTATTTTTCTTTGTTTCTTCTACTCTCACTGACGGCTCCCTTTGCAGCAGCCTATAGATTCCTCTTGAAAACCCCTTTACGGAATGAAACCGTATCTCACAGCTCTTCTCATCTTATTGCTGCCCTCTTTTCTCTCCTAATTTTTCTCCCCCTGCAAATTCCCCTTCTACGAAAATCTGTCCCCACCCTTCTCTTTTCTCCTTTTGCTACCGCCTCGCACCCCTTCATTCCGAATGATCCCTCTTGCCTCATACTCACGGTGTTTTGGTGGGTTTAATGCCCACCCCTCAATTAAAAGACCTAGATACCCTCAACCTAGATCCTGATGACTAAGGACCTAAACCCACATAAGCCCATTAAAAATAAAACCAAAACCACTCCGAAAAAAAACCTATAAACCAAAAATGACCCGTCAAAAAATTTTTGTCTTATATATATATATATATATATATATATATATATATATATATATATATTGCTTTAATATTTTTACTTTTTTTTTTATATTTTTCAAAATAACCTAAGAAGCAAGAAAAACCCTAACACTACCTAAATGACAAAAATGCCCTTGATGGAATAGGGGCTAAAATGGGGGTCTTACAGATTACCCCTCATCGGCCAAAATATGAAGTAAATGAGGGCGAAGAACGAAAGACCGCATTTTGGTCCATGGGCCTTGCTCTAAATGGAAAGAGGGGGAAACAGAACATTCTAACAAGATATTCCGTCGAAGGAATTAACATACCTAACTAGGTGCTGACGAGGAAAAATGAATCTAATCGAGACACTTGACTAAGTGTTTCGACGAAAAAATAAAAACAAATTGGAACGCTTGACTAAGCATTTTGAGAAAAAACAAAACATTCTGACTAGATGTTCTATCGGATACCTGACTAGACGCTGATGAGGAAAAATGAATCAAATTGAAGCACTTGACTAAGTGTTCCGATGAAAAAGAAACATAATCAGAACGCTTGACTAAGCATTCCGACAAGAAACAAAACCTTTTGATTAGATGTTCCGTCGAAGGAATTAGCATATCTGACTAGGCACTGACGAGGAAAAATGAATCTAATCAGAGCACTTGACTGAGTGTTTCGAAGAAAAAAGAAATAAATCGGAACGCTTGACTAAGCATTCCAACAAGAAACAAAACATTCTGACTAGATGTTCCATCGGAGAAATCAGCATACCTGACTAGGCGCTAACAAGAAAAAATGAATCTAATTAGAATACTTGACTAAGTGTTCCAATGAAAAAAAGAAACAAATCGGAGCACTTGACTAAGCATTCCGACAAGAAACAGAACATTCAACTAAATGTTCCGTCGGAAGAATCAGCATACCTGACTAGGCTCTGACGAAGAAAAATGAATCTAATTACAACACTTGACTAATTTTTCCAACGAAAAAGAAAAAACAAATCGGAGAACTTGACTAGGCATTCCAACAAGAAACAGAACATTCTAACTAGATGTTCCATCGAAGAAATCAACATACATGACTAGGTGTTGACGAGGAAAAATGAAACTAACCACTAAGTGTTCCGTAAAAAAAAAGAAACAAAATCGAAGTGCTTAACTAAGCATTCCGACAAGAAATAGAACATTCTGACTAGATGTTTTGTCAAAAAAATCAGCATACCTGACTAGGAGCTGACGAGGAAAAATGAATCTAATCAGAACACTTGACTAATGTGTTCTGACGAAAAAAAGAAACAAAATCAGAGCGCTTGACTAAGCATTCCAACAAGAAACAAAACATTCTGACTAAATGTTCCGTCGGAGAAATCAACATACCTGACTAGGCGGCGACGAGGAAAAATGAATATAATTAGAACACTTGACTAAGTGTTCTGAAGAAAAAAAGAAATAGACAATTCTGACCAAGTAGTTCGACAAGAAACAGGCAATTCTGACTAGATGTTCCGTCAGAGAAATCAGCATACCTGACTAGGCACTAACGAGGAAAAATGAATCTGATCAGAACACTTGACTAAGTGTTCCGACGATTAAAAGAAACAAATCGGAGCGCTTGACTAAGCAATCCAACAAGAAACAGTTTGACTAGAAATTCCGTTAGAGGAATCAACATACCTGACTAGGCGCTAACGAGGAAAAATGAATCTAATCAAAACACTTGAATAAGTGTTCCGACAAAAAAAAGAAACAAATTTGAACGCTTGACTAAGCATTCTGACAAAAAATAGAACATTCTAACTAGATGTTCCATCGGAGAAATCAGCATACCTGATTAGGCGCTGACGAGGAAAAATGAATCTAATCAGAATACTTGACTAAGTATTACGATGAAAAGAAGAAACAAATTCCAAGCGCTTGATTAAGCATTTCGACAAGAAACAAAACATTTTGACTAGATGTTCCGCCGAAGAAATCAACATAACTGACTAGGCGCTGATGAGGAAAGATCAATCTAATCAGAACAATTGACTAAAGTGTTTCGACGAAAAAAAGAAACAAAATCGGAGCGCTTGACTGAGCATTCAACCAAGAAACAGAACATTCTGACTAGATGTTCCGTCGAAAAAATCAGCATACCTGACTAAATGGTGACGAGGAAAAATGAATCCAATTAGAACACTTAACTAATGTGTTTTGATGAAAAAAAGAAACAAAATCGGAGCGCTTGACTAAGCATTTGGACAAGAAATAGAACATTCTGAATTGATGTTTCGTCAAAGAAATCAGCATACTTAACTAGACACTGATGAGGAAAAATGAATCTAATCAGAAAACTTGATTAAGTGTTCTGATGAAAAAAAGAAACAAAATCAGAGTGTTTGACTAAGCATTTCAACAAGAAACAAAACATTCTGACTAGATGTTCCATCGGAGGAATTAGCATACCTGACTAGGCACTGACGAGGAAAAAAATATAATTGGACCACTTAACTAAGCGTTTCAACGAAAAAAAGAAAGAAACAAATTGGAACGCTTGACACCTCATGCCCTTGCTCAATGCCCTTGCTCAATGAAGTTTGCTTGATCAGGTTTCAAGTCCTGAACAATGCTCTTGCTCTCCAGATCCCGAACCTTAACACTCTCTTGCATCATAGCAAAAAGCCAATAGCCATTCAGACTAAAGCATAAAGAATGAATACTAGCCCCAACATTTAGCTAATAAAGCCTCTTACCCTCAGCCAAATCCCATAGCCATGTCACACAATCTTTCCCACCTACAATTTCCTCGATGCTTTCTGGCCTGCTCCCAACTCCTTCACTATTGCTGCTAGACATTTGGAGAAAAGGAAATGGTTGTAGAATCGCAGTTTGATAAATCCTGGAGAAAATTGGGGTAAGAGGAAGAACGCCACCATCACCACCACTGAACTCCTTGATTTTCTCTCTCATGGCTCTCATCCCTCTCACCTGACGCTTGCTCTTTCTTCTCTCGTTTTCCCTTCCAACAGTAGTCGTGAACTCACCATCGCCTTCTCTCATCTTCTTGCTTTTTCTTCTCCTGCTATTCTTCTCTTCTTCATGCCACAAACCCTCTTTATATTTTTTTCTTTGTTTCTTCTACTCTCACTCACGGCTCCCTTTGCAGCAGCCTATAGATTCCTCTTGAAAACCCTTTACAGAATGAAACCCTATCTCACAGCTCTTCTCATCTTATTTTGTTCTTCTTTTGCTGCCGCCTCTCACCCCTTGCTTCCGAATGAGATCCCTCTTGCCTCATAGGGTTTTTTGGTGGGTTTTATGCCTACCCATCAAGCAGAAGACCTTGATACCCTCAACTTAAATCCTGATGACTGAGGACCCAAACCCACATAAGCCCAACAAAAATAAAACCATGTTGAAAAATAAATAAAGTTTCAAAAGGTGTTTAAAATTAAAATTCAAAATTTTGTTTTTAATTTTTAGAAAAAAATTAATTTAAATTTTGTTTTGAATTGGATATAGATATGGATATGAATATGTATAGGAAAATAAATATGAATATGGGTGTAGATATATACATATTCATGTATACCCTTTAGGAAGAGTGGTGGCTTACACCTTTTGGTATGAAGAAGTGTACCTATACCCTTTGGTAGTGACCCTTAAAGAGGCTTTTGTCTTCTATAAATAGAAGATTGTTGTCGATGGAATCTTGCAAGGTAGATTTCTCAAAACATATAATATGAAACTCCTAATGAGACATTGGAGTTCCTTCAGAAACAAGGGTTCCCTGAGATACTGCCCACTATAACTATCTTCCCTTCCGCTGAGATAGGCACCAAAAGAATCTGATAAAAGACAATAACAATGGGTTAAACTCAAAGATCAGAAGTTTTCTTTTAATCGATAAAAATCCGATCCCTTTCATTTGATGTCCTCTTGTTACATATATAGATTCAATAGGAAGCTTCACAAGCAAGCTCCTCCATACCTATCACTATTTCAATCTTCAGTTACCTAGAGTATAGTAGGTTCGTGTGGCTACGACCCCCTAGGACAGCGCTAGGATGTCCTGTCAACCGCTTACAACTCCCCTCGATCTTCTTCGACCCCCCTTTTAAGCTATATCTCACATACCTCCTGATGTCTGTTTCTGTCCTTACACTTTTACTAAGTAATGGTCTGACTTTATGCTGATTTGGTCCATGCTATGGCGTCTTGGCCGGTCAAGTCAGCATGCCTTTTATTTATGATTGTTGTCAGTATTTTTTAGCATTAATGGCAATCCATAAATGACCCAACTACCCACATCAATCTGTCATATCTCATCTGAGTCAGCATAGAGGGTCGAACATGAGTTCCTTTTGATATTTTCCGTCATGTCTTCCTTCCCATCCCTAATCCCTTAGATGCACGCCACGTGTTCTTCTCCCAAAGATCATCCGAAGTTCTCTTCCTACGGTCAGATTTGGTATCAACTATTAATTTTTCCCTAACAAAGATGTTGCCTCATTCCAAATCACTCAAGATCTGAATACAAAAATTCATGTCTCTCCTCCTTCTCCTTCCAACTCTCTCTCTCTCTACTCTAATTTATCGATAGAGTCTCTATTCCATCCTTGTTTTAAAGTATTGTTAACCTTAGCTGTTGAGTCTGCATACACCTGACAGTGAGTGCACACTGGGTAGGTGTCTTACTGAATGGTTGTTTTATCTTGAAGGTTGGTTTATGGGGACCTGTTGCACAATATAAAGGGCTAAAACAGCCTTAAAGGAGAGTGTACCAATACAACTCAGCCCTAATTGATTACTTGCATTAGATCGTATTAGGTATATATCTATACTCCATTATATTACATTATATTGATTGATTACATAATCATATGGTTTGATATATGATATTATATTTAATATCATATGGTTATTCAATAGTCTTAAACAATATATTTTCCTTGTGATGCTATTATTTCCTACAGCTCTTAAGATTATGGTTTAATTTAAGACTTTTATGCATGTGGGATAAGTACAATATGTATAGATCAGGTTAGGATTTGTTTTCCTTTTCCTGAATATTGGAAACTACCTATTGATGGATTAGAATACATACTCTCTCTTTTTGCTTGTTCTCGGTAAAGATGATTTATTTTTCATTAGCCATTTGATGAGGTTTGTGCATACGAGACGTTAAAACCTACCACGAGTCATAGTTCAGTTTTATCAATGAATTTTAACACATAGATAGATGGAGTGGCCGCTGTAGATATGTTTTTAATCATAACTTTGTTTGTCCATTAGTGGAGATGGATAGAAAAGTATTCTTGGTAAAACATATTTATGACTTCGATTTTGCCATTTTCTTGTAAATCTAGTAGCTACTAGTCCAGAACAAGGTTAAATGAAACTCCTCATCACCGTGTTGTAGTCGTTACCCATTAGTTTCAGAAGGATGTATCAGTTCTTGTGATTTTATAACAGTTACACGTTTAATTGGTGTGTCGTTTTAGAAACTGTCTTTCACTTCATGAATGTGTTTCATAAAAGATGTACTGATTGCCATCTAAGTACTTGTCAAATATTTTTGAAGTGTGTTGAACGACACCTTTTTTCCCTCTTGGCCGTCATTCCCGACACTTTGCATGAATTGTTGTCTCTTTTATTAATAAAATCAAGAGGGTCTTTCCAATTGTTATTGTGAGTTACGATTCATCATGGTCTACATGTCATTCAGGGCAGGTTAGTTTGGAGATCGTAAGTTTTTAAGATTGTGATTCTTTGGGATCTCGAAAATAGTGTATTTGAAACATGGCTGATTGTATCGTTTCTCTATCTTTCTATTTTGGCTTACTATGCAATTTGTGCGTAACTCTTAAATCCGATTTTTATTTTTGCATCCCACCTCTTCATATTTGTTAAGTCACCATTGATGTAACTGTTGAGATCAAGACACCAGACAGGAAAAATTATGTCTTTCCAATCTTGCATCGTTTGGGATATTGATTTGCGTAAAAAATTAATTAATTAATTTTATTGATGGTTTCAATGAGGTGTCTTGACTATGGATTCAAATCGTCTCCTCCTGTACTTCAGGGAGGAGGAAGACGCCCCTGTTGGATGGTCGACACGTCGACACCCAGTCGACAAGCCGAGCCGTCAGGGGGTGTCGGCTAGGACGTGGGGCTCCGATTTTCCCAAAAACCACGTATCGATCATCTGACGGGAGCGTCTCCCTCCTCCCTGAAGTAGAGGGAGGAGACGATTCAAATCCCTTGACTATAGACTAGAATCTATTGACGTCAAGACCAGATCTATGTATGGACCTAAGGTTGCTTTGTCGGTTTGGAATTGTGGCCTAGTCTCCCAACCGGTGGGACTTGTTATTGGTATTTGTTATATTGTCTTTCAAAAGAATTGATATTGGTATTATGTCTTAAAAGGAGGTTATTTAAATGATAAAATAATCAATTTAACAAGAATTCTATGGTTTTATGACCTGGTTGGTGGGTGGAACCATTTGTTTTTTTCCGAAATATGGATCACCTAAATATTTTCAGGGACCAACCCAGTTAACTAGCAAATTCCATACCGAGTTAACTTAATCCACTAAGTTGACTCATTAATGTTAGATTTATGTGGGCTTAATTAATTACCTAAACTAGTTAATTCAGTGGGAATCTGATTGACACGGTATAACTGGTTTGATTTGGTTTGTCACATGGTATGAGATAGGTTTGGTAACCCTAATTCTATTGTGGGAAGGGTTTTAGGGTTACATCTGTATTCTATAAATACAGGGTTAGAGTCCCCACAACCACAGTTAATCAGTTCTCTGCACCCATTAGTAAGAGATGTCAGGATATCCTCTGGAGGCTGTGGAAGACTGTAGTCGAGGGATTTCGATCAAAGTTTGGAGTGTTGTAGAGCACATATGGAATTGATATCTTCACTGACAGGTATATCTTTATGATTCATAATTAATGGCTTCTCTATTGTGTTCTATGGTAACTGTATGGATGGAGAATGAGTTTCTTTGAAACCCTAAACATATAATTTTCTAACAGTTGGTATCAGAGCCAACCATACAGACCTAGAATCTATGGAGATCGATTATAAAGTCTAATAATGAATGGTCAAATTAAAAGAGAATTTTTCTCAAGTTTTGGATCGAATCTCGATCAGATCTGTCAGAGTTTTCTATCGACGAAATTTTTTTCGACCGACAAAATAAGTCAAGCAATATATCGTTGGAAAGGTCTCGAAGAGACGGAGCCGGCGATATAAAAATCACCGGCATTGGCCGCCGAACGGGCCGGCAATCGTCGGTGGAATTTGAGAGTGGATCTCACTCGCGGGTGGGAAAAAAAAAACTGGCGGCGCCGATTCGTAGCCGATTTGACTCGGCTAGAATCGAGAACCCTAGCCCAGCCGAAGGCAGCCGGGGCAGGGCTGGGGGCAGGCTAAGCCCAGCCATCCTGGCCCGGCCCAGGTTTAGGGCGAGCCCAGCCCAGACGTAGCCAAGTGGATCAATCCGAGGAACCCAAATGGGTCGAACCGGTAACTCGAAAACAGACCCGGATTACCCAACCCAAAGACCCGAAACATTGACCCACATATGTGCCCCGAAAACCTGGATTTTTGACCCGATGGCCCGAATATCTGAACCAGATAACCGGTGGTTGAACCGTTGGGTCCAGGCCTTGGTTCGATTTGCCCCTAAGCCGTGTGGTTCGGCCTGGACCAAAGTAAAAGTAATTTAGAAAAAAAAAAGGTGGAGGATAAAAGTGGAATATTTGGTTCGATTCAAAGAGCCAAACCGATTCTGATCAGACCAAAACGAACCGAACCA
The DNA here is from genome assembly GCA_028583415.1 of Protea cynaroides. NCBI lineage: Eukaryota > Viridiplantae > Streptophyta > Magnoliopsida > Proteales > Proteaceae > Protea > Protea cynaroides. The sequence goes on along the minus strand of CM053270.1, from coordinate 51,744,257 downwards.
AACCGACCCAGGCAGAATTTTCTTGTAAGGGCCTGTTTGGCTTCTGGTTTTGATAAAAAAAACATTAAACAGTGATTCTGGGAGCTAGGAAGGTCGGATTGACCTTTGGTTTGTTTCGTTGGACTTTAATTTTAATGCTCTTCAATCTGATATATATTTTGATACATTTTGATGCATTGAAAAATATATTGTTTTGGAAAAATGTCCTATGGGAATTCGATTTGTAATATTTTTGCTGATTTTTCCTAAAGTTATTGTACAAAATTGATTGATTGAGCTAATGTGCATATTTATATGAATGTTTAAACTTGTAAAATTGTATTTTAAAGCATTCATGGTTAAATAAATATCCCACATAAGCTGCAATTTAGGATTTGTTCATATCATTGTGGAACTTGGTGTGACCACCAAAGTGGCAACCTTGTTTTATTATGATGTGTTCAAATTCTACAATATGTGTTTGTAAATGCTTCAGTTTTGATAATGTTCACCCAAATGTGACATTGTCCAAGTTTATTCAAATTATGATTTATAGCTATTGTGTAAGGATTATGGTGTGACCACCAAAGTGGCAACCTTAGTTATATCATAATATGCTCAAATCTAGCATTTATGCATTTACAAACTACTGTAAGGAAATATAGTGTTCACACAAAAATGACACTAACATAAACTCTCACTTTTATAGATGCAGCAAAGAATGACACTGTCCACCCAAAGGTGGTGTTGTCTAAGATTATAAAGAATGACACTGTCCACCCAAAGGTAGCATTGTCAAAGAAAATAAAGAACTCATGCACATGGTTGAAGGATTGTGGCTTTAGGGATCTTCATCCACCCAATGGTGGTGAGATTTTTGAAAGTCATTATCTCTTCGCAGTTATTGCACAGATATTGAGAGGACATGTGTGTGTAGTTCGGTTGACTTTTCAAAGATATTAATTAGCTTGCACATGTTATGTATATATATTCTTGCTAGCTAATTTTATTTGATATTAATCGTAGACTTACAATTATTTACATTGTTGTGGACATGTAATGATTAAATATCTTAAGATGCCTCTCTGGCTGTTAGTTTTATGAATTGACTTGAAAATTGAAAACTAGTCTAGGACTGTTTAACCTAGATGTACTCAACAGAAAAAATTGTATTATGATCCTTAGGGTGTTCAGTCCTTAAGATCAAGTAAATCAATGTTCAGATGAGGAACATTGGTAAAGGATATTTTCTGAGAAATCCAAAGAAAGATTTAATTTTTTTAAGAAGGGGCAGAGAGATGTTTTATTACTCAAGTCCATCAGTATCAGTTTTTTTTTATGATAAGAGATGGTATTCGAAATGTGAGGAAGTACAAGGTAGAGCTGTTAAGTATTAATGATAAGCTCAAGGATAAGTGAATATTTATAGGTTCATTAAAACCTATGTAGGTGACATTTTAGACTTTTCACTTCCTCACAATAATTGTATAGTCAGATCCTAGTGACCTATAGTACTCAAAAATATAGTGAACCCTAAAATGAAAGAATTAAGGATAAAAGTTCAAAGAAAAGAGAAAAATATGAATGCCAATGTCATAGTGCATAATATATACCCAGACAAAGACAAGTTGTAAAAGGGGTAGGAAAACTCATAGAAAGAAAATATTTTTTCATGGAATAATCAAAAACTTTATGACAAATAATTAGACATTAAGAAACTACAAGATAAAATGGATCTAAGTAGAATAATATTCTTATAAAGTGACCCAGAAGGGACATGTAAAGAAAAATTTATATAGCTGGATAGCTTAAGTGAAAAAGGAATAAGAATTATGAAACTTCTGAGCAAGAAGGTGCAGTATATTGGATACTTAAGCATTAATCGTAGTCTGAACCAATAAAAGTAGTTAAACTGTATATTGTAATCTTTCACCCTGGTCATAAGGGTTTATGACTGTTGTCCAAAGAAAGATTAGAAAGAATAATATTTTGAAATTCTTCTTCCAAGGTTTATTACATGTATATATGTGAGAATTAATTAAAAGAGAAGATGACAAGATTAAAGTAAGTAAAGGTTATTCACAACTAGGATTTATTGGATACTTAAGCATTGGATACTTAAGCATTAATCGTAGTCTGAACCAATAAAAGTAGTTAAACTGTATATTGTAATCTTTCACCCTGGTCATAAGGGTTTATGACTGTTGTCCAAAGAAAGATTAGAAAGAATAATATTTTGAAATTCTTCTTCCAAGGTTTATTACATGTATATATGTGAGAATTAATTAAAAGAGAAGATGACAAGATTAAAGTAAGTAAAGGTTATTCACAACTAGGATTTATTGGAATTGATGGACATCGAGATTTCATCTAGGACTTCTTGTCACAGTTTAGTCTATGGTTGTTTTTTTCAAATAATGAAAAATTAAGGTGGAAAATTTTTTATTAAAAGAATTGAAGCTATTGGATCTGAATGAGAGAGCTTTGGGAGACCATATGATACTGGTCTAATTCTGATAAATTTAAGCAAGTGTTTACAAAAGCCTAAGAATGTATTTGACCCTGTAAGGAAAGAATTGATATTGCAGCCTATATTATTAATATAATGCATAGTTAGTCAGTTCCAGTTTAAGTTATCTTCATGTTTAAAACTGTAGAATTGACATGGTTTCATAACACTCGTATGAGAGTGATTATTTTAGGACATTGAGTTGTCATATTATGAGATGTCAAAATAGGCCCAAGAAACTTAAAGTTTGATGAGACCACTTGAAAATGGGTGTGAAGCAACCAGTTGGGATACCAGAAATGCTACTAAAGTGTAATGAAATGATTATAAAAATATTCATTAAGATCGATGCTTCAGCCATAGTAGTAGAGCCAGATGAGGCAATGAAGAGATATACTGGACCATGTAGATCTGTGATTTTATCCAATCACATATTGTACTTTAAAAATAGATATTTTTGGTGATGGACAAAAATGAAGATCCCAATGATTTTGAACAAGTTGTTAGTAATGAAATTGCTCTTGAATGTTTAATGATCATAAATGATGTGTTGTTGTCTATGAACAATAATGAGACTTATAATTTTATGCTTTTGTCAATGAGCGGTGTACTCATAGGCTAAAAATGGGTATACAAAAAAAATGTATGATTCCAGTGGGAGAATTGATTGCTACAAAGTAAGATTTATAGCAAAGTGGAATCAAACAAAGGGAAGAGAAAGAGAACTTCAAATTTTGAGGTTTATTTTGGAGTTGCATCAGGTAGATGTAAAGATTATTTTGATCAAAGAAAATCTTGAAGAAAATATTTATATATTTTAATCACAAGGTTTTGTGGTAAGGATAAAGAAGATATATTTTGTACTCTTATAAAGTCAATCTGTGGATTAAATAGGTATCCAGATAATGGTATTTAAAGTTTGATAGGGTTGTATCTTCTTTCAACTTTGTTGAGATTGTCATTGACCATTGTATATATCTATAGGTCAGTGGGAGTGGATTCACTTCCTTTTCATGTGTGTTGATGGTTTTCATTGGTCTGTAGTGACATGGTTTACTAGTTGAAATCAATGTTTTTCTGTCTGATAACTTCGACATGTAAAACTGTATGAGCAAGTACCTTTGTACCTAAAATTGAGTTTGCTCGTGACAGGAAAAATAAAATTCTGAATTTATCTCAAAGTATAAATATTGTTCGTATTTTCGAAGGTTCGGTATGCATGTATAACTAGTAAGTTGCGGATGCTAAGATCAGTAAAGAAGATAAATTGACAGAATTGTAGACAAAAAATGATACTGAGTATTAGCATCTATAATGTGTAGAGAGCTTGATATATGTTTAAGGTTGTAATCTTTTCATATAGCCTTTTCATTGAGTGTCATAGGATGTTTCAGTTGGATGCTGGTATAGCTTACTCGACAACGGGGAAAAAAGAAGGTCATGCGGTATATGCAGAGGACCAAAGATTATATGTTCATTTATAGAAGTAGTGACACTCTAGGCTATTTTGATGTAATTTATAATGATTATATTGATGACAGAAAATCAACTTCAAGGTTCATTGTCATGGTGATAGGGTTTTGTAACTCTAAGTAAAGATAACAAGCAAGATATCTTGTGTGAAAATTTATTCTCTAATTTGGAGATTATAGACTCCACTTCTAAATCTATTGAGATGTATTCTGATAGTGGTTCAACTGTGTTCTTCTCAAAAAATAATATGAAATCTAGTATTTCAAAGTATAATGGAGATCGAATCTCTTCAAGTAAGAAAGATGTCAAAAGATTTTATATCGTTGTAGATTCTCAGACGAAGGTTTTGTCAGTGGGAGTCTTTAAGGGACAGTATATCCAATATAATAATGGATGAAAACAAATAATTTTATCAGAGGTTTAAGTGGTCAAAGATCTGGGAGGGAGTCTCTAGATATGCTTAACCAGTGGGAGACTCTTTATGTTTATACTTGTGTTTTCACATTGCTTACTGTGCTTGATTGTATTGCTCATGGTTTGATGGTACAATTTTTTTGTAACTATGATTTGTTTACATTAGCATTTGCGTTATTGCTATTTTGCATACATAGTTATGTGTTTGACATGTCACAGATATGAGGCAGTATTTAGCCAAAGTTTCAAGGCAGTATTTAGCCAATAGATGAACAAGACAGTATTTAGCCAGATATATAAGGCAGTATTTAGCCAAGATAAGAGGCGGTATTCAGCCATACAAATAATGACGATAAGTCAAAGTGTGGTATTAATCCAAGCTAAAGACGCTTTGCCATGAGAGGATAATATCAAAGAATAAAGGCGGTGTCTAGCCAAAGTATGGTATTATAATTCTGGAATATTTAAATACCATGTTATATTGCCCATAAATTTTTTAGGGTAATTTTGATTAAGGATCTTTAATCAAGTTTGGACTCTCATGGGAGTTTACTTTCATGCATTATCTCAGGCGATTCATGTATTGAGTAGACCGCTGTTGTGGCTGACAGAAGTTTGTACACCATATGTTAAGGTGTATTATACGCTGTTGCTTGCATTGGAAAGCTTGATGGATGTTTCAAAGTTAGTGACGATTTAGTGTGTTGGATTCCGTGGCCACACTGGTTGATGATAGTTTTGTAATTAATATAGCCCAAGTGGGAGATTGTTAGATTTATGTGGGCTTAATTAATTACCTAAACTAGTTAATTCAGTGGGAGTCTGATTGACACGGTATAACCGATTTGGTTTGGTTTGTCACATGGTATGAGATAGGTTTGGTAACCCTAATTCTATTGTGCGAAGGGTTTTAGGGTTATATCTGTATTCTATAAATACAGGATTAGAGTCCCCACAGCCACAGTTAATCAGTTCTCTGCACCCATTAGTAAGAGACGTCAGGATATCCTCTAGAGGCTGTGGAAGACTGTAGCCGAGAGATTTCGATCAAAGTTTGGAGCGTTGTAGAGCGCATATGGAATTGATATCTTCACTGACAGGTATGTCTTTATGATTCATAATTAATGGCTTTTCTATTGTGTTCTATGGTAACTGTATGGATGGAGAATGAGTTTCATTGAAACCCTAAACACATAATTTTCTAACAATTAAGCCATGTATAAATATAAGGTCGTGTTTGGATTCTGATTTCAGTTAATTGGTTATTTGGTTTCAAAAATAGCGTATGAGAACTATTTTGGGTTGTAATTGTTCTCTTAGATTCATTTTTAAGAATCCTGTTTTTTCTTATATGGGACTTTTTCACTAGATAAAATGCATTTGGTGACATTGAATATTTTGTTGGCTCTTAATGCCATATTTACAGTTTTACCATAAAGCATTTTTGGCTTTGTCGTCTCATCATAAAATCAAAAGATGGAAGATAAGATATTATATATTTATGAAAATTTGCTTATACTCTCTTGTGGCCACTCTTGTTTGTGGTTCAGTTTATAACCAAGCTAGCTACGATAAGTCTAATCTGGCGGCATAATTAAATAATTTCTTAAGACAAGTTGCATTATATGAAATAATGCAAGTTAGTCGAAAGATGCATGTTTGTGAAAAAAGTATAAGTGTTTACAAACATTGACTTGTGTATGTCATGAGTAGTTTGTATATATATAATCACTTTTGAAGATAGAATAGCAACAATCACTCTTGGTTTGAGCATGTGATATGTGAGTACGGTTATGGTTTTTGCATACACCGTTAAGACGCCGAATGCTTAATCCTTGTACTGGTTGCACACTTGGAGCATAACCGGTTGTCTTATGTGCATGGTTGTGTGGTGTTTTATTTTACCATTGATTTTATTTCCTAGCTTGCCTTAGGCTTGTTCAGCTTATATGTTGGTTGGACTGAAGGGAATTTGACAAATAAATTATGAAAATATTTTTCTATGGATTATGGAATCTAATTGTTTATTCTGTTTCATAATTGAGAAAATATTTATTTTAACGTCATAAACTTTGGACCTTTATTAAGGTAAAATAACAGGATATATTATTATTTTATGATGCATTATTAGTTGTCAAGAAGGAACGTTGATCGTGTTCCATGTGTATTATATTTATAGATAGCATATATAAATTGAATGTTTGTTATTTGCATATGGTCATGAAAGGTTGGAAATTTCTTGATTGGACTTGAGAAGTCTAAAGGTTGACAATCAATGCCTTGAGACTAAATTTATTTGATCTGGTTAGGCATCACATGTGAAGTGATGTGTTTAGTAAGACATCTAATCACCTTGTGTGAGTATTGGTGTCATTCTAAGGGAGCATTCCTTAAAGAATAGCTCTAACCCGTTTGTCTTGACTTATATGAAATGAGTTTGCATGGATTTTAAAAAACAAATAAAATGAAATAGAAGGGTTAAAAGATAAATGATTACCTAATACAGACAAAGAAAAAACTAGATCGGGAAATAGGTTGATGTGTATTTAAATCATTTACTTTGATTCTGTTTGACAAGCCATGAAAACCGATAGTGAATTTTGATTTTGTGTTATCATTATTAATAACATAGTTAATGATTGTTTGATTTATGATTTATTATTTATCACATGATTATGAGGTGCACTGTTTATATAGAAAATTTAATTGTCATATCAAATATTGTTTCATGTACTTAGAAAATAAGTTAATTGTTAGTTAAACAATTGGTTTGATCATATGACTAAGGCTCATAATTGCCTAGATATTAATCAGTCTAAGTGAAAGGCATTTAAAAGTTGCAGAACCAGAACAGTTGGCCTAATCAGATTTGAATATGAGACTCTTAGTATATTGATCATTTTAAGAGACCATTAAGGTCCTCAAATGAGACAACCAAAATGCGTAGATATTATTAATAATAGATATGGTAGATCAAGAAAAATGTTGAATATGGTTAATATGGAAACATAAGATGCAAGGAATTTTACATGGATAAATGAAATGATAGTTTACCTTATGCATGCTCAGAGTTCTTATAAGATTGAGTATAGAAAAAAAAAACCTAGAAATGTGGGGGTTTTGTAAGAATACATATTGCTGGTCAAACTCGCTAAAGAAAGAATAATGATGTCAAAATAGAATTATTAATATCTATTGAGACATAGAATCTAGAAGACAAGCCTAGATTTGAAAAAATCACCTTGATTCAAAGGGAGTTGACCATGATAGTGGTAAGATTCCACTATTGATGGTCAAGTATGACTACAAAGTTAAGCCGGGATAAGGGTCAATGACTAAAAATCTCGATAACAGGTATGTGATGAAAATCAAAGTTGATTATGTTACTTTAAGAAGTAGATTTAATGGCAAAAGATTACAAGTAAGATAAATATGACTTTGCCGGGTTTATAAAATGTCTAAGGATATCTAAGACATGTAGGTCTTAGGTGGTTATACAATATGTCTGGAGAAGCTAATGGAATAGCGTATTTTTGACATAACTCAGTACTGGGAAGTTTTGACTGCTATAATTATTTAGCTTCTGACCACTAAGGTGGTATACATCTAAAGGAATGAGCTTGAAGCCCGTAGCAATAAGTCATGTGATAGAAACCCAACCTATATGATAAGAGATCCCTGTAATTAGATTCAATAGGTAATAAAGAAGTCACATAGATGACTTGTTTAGTACTATGATAATATTGTTCATTCTAGTTAGATAGTAAAGTAGTACTCACCACAATGATCAGAGGATGATCTCAAAGATTCTTAATTAAGCCAAAGTTATCCCAACAAAATGTGGGGGTGTGTTAACTGTGGTGCACACTGTGGGCTGACCTTATTGAATACTTCCAATGAGAGTTTTAAGGGCGAACTCTCATAAACATTCATGAACCAGGATAGGGACAAGTCCAGTTTAAAAATATTTTCACCATTAAGGGATTATCGAGGGTTGAACTGTAAAAGGTGGCTGATAGGTCAGTCGGCTACACCAATGAAGAAAGGTTCAAGGAGCGTTGCTTCATCCGTACTCTGTAACGTGGCTTATCAGACCTAGTGTAGGTTTAAGTCAAAAAACTTGTAACGATGTCACTTATAGTTCTCATAAGCTTAACAGTCTGATTTCGATTTTATCAATCTTTTTGAAACTAGTGGGGGATTGTTGTTTTTAATATCGAAAAACAAATAAAGTTCCAAAAAGCTTTTAAAATTAAAATTCAAAGTTTTGTTTTTAATTTTAAGGGAAATTTAATTTAAATTTTGTTTTGAGTTGGATATGGATAGGAAAATAGATATAGATATGGGTATGGATATATACCTATTCATGTATACCATTTAGGAAGGGTGGTGACTTACACCTTTTGGTATGAAGAGGTGCACCCATACCCTTTGGTAGTGACCCTTGGAGAGGAACTTGTCTTCTATAAATAGAGGATGTAGCCTTATTCCAAATCATTCAAGATTTGAATGCAAAAATTCATATCTCTCCTCTTTCTCCTTCCAACTCTTTCTCTACTCTGATTTATCGATAGAGTCTATTCCATCCTTGTTTTAAAAGATTGTTAACCTTAGCCGTCGGGTCTGTATACACCTGACAGTGAGTGCACACTGGGTGGATGTCTTACTGAAGGGCTATTTTATCTTGGAGGTTGGTTTGGGGACCCGTTGCACCCTATAGGGGGCAAACACAGTCTTAAGGAGAATGTACCAACACGACTCAATCCTAATTGATTAATTGCATCAGATCGTATTAGGTATGTGTCTATACTCCATTATATTACACTATATTGGTTGATTACATAATCATATGGTTTGATATATGATATTATATTTAATATCATATGTTTATTAAATAGTCTTAAACAATATATTTTTCCTTGTGATGCTATTATTTCCTACAAACCAAAACCACTCAAAAAAAAAAAAAAAAACCTATAAACCAGAATGACCCCAACAATTTTTTTTTTCTTTTCTACCTTTATACAAATATTTTTGTTTTAATATTTCTATTTTTTTATATTTTTCAAAATAACCTAAAAAGCAAGTAAAACCCTAACACTACCTAAATGACAAAAATGCCCTTGATGGAATAGGGGCCAAAATGAGGGTCTTATACAACCATTGAAATCTGCATCAAAATATCTATCATTACTACCATATACAAGTACGTAGTCTTTTGTCTTTTACAAATAACGCAGAACCTTCTTAGCCACTGTCTAGTGAGCATTTCTGCATCTGACAAAAACCATCCCATAACACTCACTACAAAGGCGATGTCAGAATGAGTATAAACTTGTGCATGCATCAGACTCCCTACCCCAGATACATAAGGCTTGTCTGCCATAGACCTTCTTTCAATATCATTCCTGGGCACTGTTGCTTGTTAAATTTGTCTCCTTTACTGATAGGTACTTCTCCAATTGAATAGATAGACATTTTGAATCTCTTAAGTACACGATCAATGTAGGACCTCTAAGACAACCCTAGTAGTCTGTGATTTCTGTTATGCTTGATCTCAATTCTGAGAACAAATGAGCTCTCACCCATGTCTTTCATCTCAAAATTTCTAACAAAAAATGCTTGGTCTTTATAAGTAACCTCATGTCACTACTAGCTAACATGATATCATCAACATACAAGACCAGAAAAATGAATTTGCTCCCACTGATCTTGAGATATATATATATATATATATATATATATATATATACATCTCTTACGTTATCAAAAATGCTGAAAGAAGATATAATTTGGTCAAACTTTAGGTTCCACTGTTTGGAGGCTTGTTTGAGACCATAAATTGACTTATTGAGCTTGCGAATTCTTTACCTTTTTCCCCAAAACCTTCTGGTTAAAGCATGTAAACTTCCTCAGTTAAATCTCCATTGAGAAATGCTATGTTCACATCCATTTGATGTAACTCCAAATCATAGTGTGCTACTAACGCCATGATAATCCTGAAGAAATTCTTCAAGGAGACTGGAGAAAAAAATCTCCTTGAAGTCAACTCCCTCCCTCTATGTGAATCCATTAGCTACCAACCTTGCCTTGTAGCATTCAATTCTTCCCTTGGGGTTACACTTTGTCTTGAATACCCATTTGAAGCCTATGGGTTTACACAAATCAGGTAGATTCATACGTTTCCAAACTTTGTTACTCTCCATAGATAATAACTCATCTTTCATTGGCTGCTAACCACTCTGGAGCATTGTTACTACTTACAGCTTCCTGAAAACTGGTGGGGTCCTTTAAATGACCAATATTAAAATCACCCTCGGTTAAATAGAGAATATTATCCAAAGAGATAGCATTTTTACGTTGCCATGTGACCTCCTCATTGCCTTTACTTGCTCTGCAATCAATGTAGGAACTTCATGTTGAACTGGTATCTCTGCTGCTGCAACATCTACTGTCTCAAGTATAATTTCATCATGCTCTACTACAGGAAAAATTGAATAACGAGTCTCAGTGCTAACTTCTATGAGGATCTCATCAAACTCTAGATTTCTTAGTTCTAGCAACTCACTTAAGTCTTTGATAAATCTGGCATGAGCAGTTTCAACTATCCAGTTGGTTGAAGTGGGGCTATAAAACCTGAACCCTTTTGATCTCTCTGGATAACCCACAAAATGACAACTAACTGTCCTGAGATCAATAACCCTTTCTTGAGCATTATTTAATCTTGCCTCTGCTCTACAACCCCAAAAATGTAAATGGTTCAAACTAGACTTCCTTCCAGTCCATAACTCAAAAGGTATCTTTGAAATAGACTTATTAGGCACCCTATTGAGAATATAAGTGACAGTTCTGATTGTCCCCCCGAATAATGACTCAAAAAATTGGTGTGGCTAATCATGTTGCTCATCATATACTTCAAAGTCCTATTCCTTCTTTTTGCAACTCCATTCTATTGCGAAGTACCTGGCATCGAATACTGAGAAATAATGTGCTGCTCTTGTAAAAACTTAGCAAAGGGGTCCAAGTGTTGCCCATAATCACCTAGTTTACCATAATACTCTCCCTCTCTGTTAAATCTAACAACTTTAATTTTTCTTGACAAAAAATTCTCAAAATCTACCTTGTAAATCTTGAAAATTTCTAGCAAACTAGATTTTTCTAATATCAAATAAACATAACCATATTTGGAGAAGTCATCAATGAAAGTGAGAAAGATTCGGTGGCCTCCCATGGATGGTGTAGGAAATGGACCACAAATGTCAGTGTGAATCAACTCCAACAACTCCTTGCTGTGAATAGCTTTCTTCTTTCTTGTTCTGGTCATTTTTTCCTTTATATAATCTACACAAACTAGCATGTTACCAAGATTTAAGGGTCTCAAAATGCCATCCACCACAAGTTTTTTCATTCTCTTCACAGAAATATGCCCTTAACGCCTATGCCAAAGAATTTAAGAGTTTTTGTCTAGCATAGAGCGATTGGTACTCACATTCATAACTAGAGAAGACACAAAATTTAATTTGTAAATGCCATTATCAACTACTCCATTACCAATCAGAAAAGAGTCATAGGATAAAATAAAACCAACTTTATTAAATTAATGTTGTATCCTTTCCTGGTAAGTCTTGAAACAAAAATTAAATTTCTCCTCATAGAAGGTATATAAATAGTATCTTCCAAATCCATAAAAAAATTTAAACTTAAAAAGATTCTAAGTACTCCTATGGCCTTAACTGCAACCTTTACGCTATTCCCCATGAACACGCTTATCTCATCCTTGCTGGGTGTTAGGAGAAATTCTCACGTCACTAACAAGATGGTGACAGCTGGGAGGAGATGATCCACCTCAGCACCTCCAAATAAGTCTAAGAAGACATTCTTATAATTCTTAACAATGGATAAGGGCAAAAAAAGTCATTTATCCCGCTTTATGAGGTTATTTTGGTCTTCACATTCAAAATTAAGGGTAAAAGCAACATTTGGTAAGAAGCACTATTCACTATAAATACTAGGAATCCCAAGAATTCAGGTACACTGCATTTAATACTCTTTCCTAGGGTTCTCTGTATAACTCACACTCCATGAACCCGATCTAAACCTTTAAATCATGTCATAACAGGTCTTCCAATCATCACGGGGCCAGCTCGTTCGTACAAAAATGGACCAAATTATGATAAAATTCTATACCAGTCTATGGTACCGATCGATGATACCGATCGACCGGTATGTCTGCGAGGGCAGACTAGTTAGATCCGAAAACGGATCTCTGCGGGTCTCGCTTGTCAAATCTCGAGCCTAGGGACTTTCCTAATGTAGGGAAACTTCCTAAACTCCAACCTAGTCTATTTAAGGACCATTAAACTGCCTTAGAACTCTTTGATTGTTTCTCACAAACCCTAGAGAGGAGAAATAGATCGAAGAAGGAGAAGAAGCTAAGAAAGGAGGGAGAGGAGCCGCCGTTGGACGAAGAACACCATAGTTGTGAACCAACGGTAAGTGCTTGAACTTCTCTCTAAGTTAAGCATTATAGATGATTAATCATGAATTGATCAATACCATGCAAGGTGAGGTATTGATCTAAAACCCTTAAATTGCCGTCAAACCCTAATACAGTCGATAAACCCTAGATTCGCATTCTAGGCTAAGGATCATCGAAACTAGGACTTGAATGGAACATGAAACAACTCTAACTCATTGCTCAGGCCTAGAATGCATAGGAGAAACCCTAGAACCAATAGTGAGTGATCGACGGAAGGCGAACACCAAGTTGGTGGTCTTCCGGAGGCATCCCGGTCGACCATACCGGTCGCACCATATGCGACCGGTACTATGACTGGTATCTCTCAGGAGCTGGTCTGTGGGGGACCGGTCGACCATACTGGTCGCACCTTTCCCCACAGTGCAGCGACCGGTACCTACGATCGGTATGCACTGTGAGGGGTATATTTTGATCCAGTTGGTTTTTTCGACCAACGTAAACCCTAAGAAATTAATTCTAATTCAACCCTAACATCGTGTACGACCTTGTGATATCGAGTTTGGATTTTGTGACGCGGAGCAAGCTAGCAATCAAGCGTCAAGTAAGGGAATAGGACCTAAACCCTAATAACTTAATAATAGTAAAACATTGTTAGTAATTATGATTCTGTGGAATGGTGTTTATGCATACTCGCATGTCATCTTTATTTTTAGTTATTATATTATTCATGCATACTCGCTATGCTAGGATATGATTGTTTTCGTTGGTGTGTGGAATGGAAAGGGCTGGGGTCTGGGATCATTCCTCACACTAGCACCTTTTCGTATCGCTTCTGTCTTAGCATGCTTGGTGCGGGTAGGGTATCAGGGGGAGGAAGTGGCATTGTGGTCTCCGGCCTAGCCACTAGACTTGAGCCCTATCTCTATGCTGTAGGGAACTGTGCTGGGATAGGTCCTACTATGATGACATATAGGATTGGTTAGTTGCGAGCCTAGTTTGCAAGCCCTCGCCAATAAGGACTTACGTGTTGGTATGGGTAGGGCATCAGAGGAAGTATTGGCGGTGTGTGATCCAGACACTTTAGCTCTATCTCTATTCCATGGTGGGTGCATGTGGGACGATAGTGGTGTTTGATCCATTGGACGGATTCACACACTTGTGTATAAAGGTGCGGTGACCGCCAATCCTTTCTATAGCACATTGCAAATTTAAAACCAGACCATAATGTGAATGTTACTCATGCATGTTTCTTGTTGCATTGTCTGATTTTCTTACTGAGCTAAGTTGTGAGCTCACCCTTGTATATATACATGTTTTTAGATGTTGATGCAGGTTACACTGTCAAGGACTACATAGATGCTCCAGTGTATGGAGGTGCTATTACCTTGGAAGTGCAAGCAGGGGAGGATAAGCATGACGCTTTATGCAAGTGCCCTTTCTGCGTGTACCTCTAGGATATTTGATTTGTTTATTCTATTTATTTTCAGTTGGATTTATGAATCATGTAAAGATATTTAGTTATGTTTTGGTACTTGGAATAATTGGTTAATTTACTTTATTTATCAATAGAAGTACTCGTTCATTTAATTTAAGACTTTCACTGTATTTAATCGTATTCTGATTATGGTTATGTGCAATGATTTGTATAAGTGGATACGATCTTATTGAGATCCTGGTGTGAACCGTTGGTTCAATGGCGGTTCACTCACACTTCTGGTTCAACCAGAATTGGGGTGTGACATTCTCGCTCTAACACCTCGGATCAAGAATCTCTCACTTACCCCATGTAAATTTAAGTGGGCTCAGATACCGGGCCCATAGACTGTTCACAGATCCCTAACTTAAGCATCAGAGTGGACCCAGGGCCATAGGACCGCCTCTTCCTTGTTGTTTTGTGTCTTGCAGGTCTTATCAGTACGGTGGACCCTGGATATGGATTAAGGATAAAACAGTTTGGCGCCCATCATGGGGCCCTAAGTGATTCCAAGTTTGAAGATTGACGTAAGGAGAAAATCATAGGAAGACACGAGTTTTTGGAGAACGATGAGTCATATAGTGAACCTTAATCCACCAGCAATTAATCCTCTAACTTTAAACCTTCAGAAAATCGGCAGGGCAAACCCCCGACAGACTAGAGAGAAGGGTAAAAGAGCCGCCAACCCAACACGCACATTGGAAGCATATGTTAGTTACAAGTAGTTCAATGCCATTGTGCAGCAATTGGAGATCATGATGAGGGCCCTGTAGGGATCTAGACCCTTGTCGCGGAAGCCATCTCCCGACCCCTATAGGAGTTATTCCCCCGTTCAACCCCAATACACATGTCGACCACCATCTGGAGCCCCCTCGCCATAACTAAGCTAGACAACCAAGGAATAGGGTTGGTAAGGGTGGGGGAACTGGCTCTACATCGTAACACAACCGTATACCCATTAGAGAAAGGCTCGGACCATTACCAAGGGTCACGGTCAACCAAAATGAGGAAATACTGGAAGAGCCCTTAATCCCACAACTCGTACCCCTACGAGAGGTTGACATGGGTGCGAATGACAAGGGGTAGCAGCAAGAATTGAAGACCGGTTGGTACTTCTGTAGTAAAAGGTCAAGACCATGGAGAAAGCGGGTGCCACACTAAAAGAGGAAAGAGACTATTCAACGGATAATCCTCTTACTGATATCCTCATGAGAGTTCATGCCACCAGTATACTCTTACGACGGTTCCACTGACCCAGTTAAACATTTGAACAATTTTGTATGTGCAATGGTGCTACATGCGAATCTAGATGCCATCATGTGCAAAGCTTTTCCCCTCACCTTAAAAGGCGTAGCAAGGATGTAGTTCAACAACCTACCCCCAAGGTCAATTGATTCATTTAAGACAATGAGCAAGCTATTCCGGATGCACTTCCAAGGGAGTAGGGTATAATGGAAGACCACCACGCACCTTATGAACATGAAGCAAAAACCAAGTGAATCTCTGCACGCATTTCTGGCCAGATTTAAGCTAGAGGTACTCCAAGTGTAGGATATCAAAGATCCAGTCCATTATGCCACCCTGAGAGCGGTTGTCACTAATGAGAATCTCCGATTCTCCATTGCAAAGAAGGAGCCAGCAGACCTTCAAGAACTATTGGCCCAATGCGAGAAATACGCTACGGCGAATGAAGTCTATAAGGCCAACAAAGGTATCCCCAATGCTCCAAGTAAAAGAGAGGACAAGGGAAGGGACCCAGGATGCCCAGGGGAGCACAAGATGTTGATAAGAGAAGAAGCCAAAGCCCGAGGGGCCATGAGGAGGTTTGATGATTATACTCCTCTGAATCGCCCACTTGGGGATGTCTACACTGTCATTGCAAAGGATGGAAATCTTTAGAGGCCCCAAAGATCGTGACTGAGGCACGGAGGAGTAATCCAAACAAGTTCTATTGATACCATCGTGACATGGCCATACTACCTATGAGTGTTGGAACCTACAGACCGAGATAGAAGATCTCATTAGAAGAGGATACTATGGTCAGTATGTCGACCATGATGCACCTAGGATACAAGCACCTGTGCAAGAAGATCGGAGGATGCCACCTTTACCACCTCGTGAAAGAACTCCTGTAAGGGAGCCAAGAAGAGAAGTAAGAAGAGAGGAAAGAAGAGAAGTTAGAAGAGAGGAGAGAAGGGAAGAGAGAAGAGAACCTTCGAGGGAGGATAGTAGAGGAGGAGACAAGTGAGGATATAGGGACTAGCGTCATGAGCCTGTACCACGACGTCAAGATGAAAGGCAAGAAAGAGGTCCGACCCTTGCTAATAGGGATGTTGGAGTTTTTCTCAGTCGATTTTCTTTTGAGCTCGACCTAGTCCCACAACAGATACATGAGAAATGAAGGATCCTCAACTCCTTGGAGACCAAAGGTAGGCCCCTATTAAGAACTGACCCTCAGATTGCTCGGCAACGTCAAGACCAGACTCGGCCTCCTCCACAGCACTTGGTCTTCGATCCGCCAGAACCTTGCATAAATTCACCCTTCAACCTAGTAAAGGCCATTAAAGTTGCAGAACCAGGGTACGTTCTGCCCGCAAGGGTTCAGACGTCAGAAATACAAAGTCTCAGCTTGGCACAAAAGAACGCAGTTGGAAATGACCGACCCCCTTTAACCGAGGTGGCCACTTAGGCCTCGGTAAAAAACTTAGAGTATGATCCTTCCAAAGAAGGAAGAAAAGAAAGGACCATCACTGGTAGGCCTGCAGTAGGCAACACATCCTCAAAGGTACGAAAAGCCTATGCGAAGACTGTTAAGTCTATAGAGTGGCCAGGGAAAAGAGCCCGCATAGGGGACTTCTTGACCTTCAGCGGTGAAGATTTATGTGGATTGGAGGACCCCTATAAAGGCGCTATTGTCATTACCATGCGGATTGAGGATAGCGACATACACAAGATAATGGTTGATACCAAAAGCTCTACGAACATAATTTATTGGCAAGCCTTTTAGCGCATGGAGATTTCTCCCGAGCGTTTACTTCCGGTCAACTATCCTCTTGTGAGTTTCTAAGGTGACTTTGTCCCAGTAAAAGGCTTTATTAGACTCCCAATTTGAGTAGCAAAATATCCTTGAGAGTCAAGGGTCATGATGAACTTCTTGGTGGTTGATGTCTCTTCTCACAATGCCCTACTAGGAAGGTCCGGCCTGTGTGCCCTTCGATTTGTTCCCTCTATATATCATCTTGTGATTAAATTCCCCACTCCTAAAGGAGCTAGAGAATGCTGAACTGATTAGATGGTTTCGCGTAAATGTTATTTAGCTGAGCTCATGTATTACAAGAAGCCGGCACAAGCTTTGTCCATCCATATAGAAAACATGCAGGACAATCCCAAACAACAAAGGGGAACCCTAGCCAAGGACCTGGTCAGAATTCCCTGAGCAAGGCAGACCCAGAAAAGATGGTCCAGATAGGTTCCACATTGGTAGAACCTTAGAGGACAGAGTTGATAAGCTTTCTATGTAACAATGCAGACATTTTTGCTTGGTCGACGGCGGATATACCTGGCATACCAAGAGAAGTGGTAGAACATTGCTTAAGTATTGATTCACAACATCACCCCATATGGCAGAAGAAGAGATCATTTGCCCCAGCTCGGCAACTAGTCATTAACGAGGAAGTACAAAAGCTGTTGAAAGTAAACTTCATCAGAGAAGTAAGTTATGTAGAGTAGATCTCAAACGTTGTCATGGTCCCTAAGTTAGGGGGTAAATGGCGAATATGCATCTATTTCTTTGACCTGAACACTACCTACCCCAAAGATTGCTTCCCTCTTCCTCGCATCAATCAACTTATCGATGCTACCGCTGAATATGAGTAGTTGAGCTTCATGGATGCATATTCCAACTACAATCAGATAAGGATGCATGCGGCCGATGCCAAGAAGACCGCCTTCGTCACTAAAAGAGGATTGTTTTGTTAAGATGTCATGCCCTTCGGTCTTAAAAGTGCCGAGGCCACATATCAACGATTCGTCAACCAAATCTTTGGGGAATAGATCGAAAGAAATGTCGAGGTCTATGTTGACGACATGCTGGTGAAAAGTTTGGCAGGAAGTAATCACGTCAAGGACTTAGAGGAAGCATTTGGTGTTCTTATGAAGTTCCAAATGCGACTAAACCTCGCAAAATGCACTTTCGGCGTCACTTTAGGCAAATTTCTCAATTCATGGTCTCCAGCCGCAGTATTGAGGCCAACCCCGAAAAGATCTCGGCCATCCTTAACATGCCAGCCCCTACAAAAATAAAGCAAGTCCAAGAGCTAATAGGGAGAAT
Organism: Protea cynaroides; assembly: GCA_028583415.1. Classification (NCBI taxonomy): domain Eukaryota; kingdom Viridiplantae; phylum Streptophyta; class Magnoliopsida; order Proteales; family Proteaceae; genus Protea; species Protea cynaroides. The sequence continues at coordinate 51,725,599 of CM053270.1, read as the reverse complement.
AGCTGCCCTGAGCCGATTCATGTTGAAGTCAGCTGATAAATGCCTCCCATTGCGAGGACAAATATGAGAGGTGATCTCGTCTTCCTCGAGATTTTTGAAAATTTATTTGGAGTCGCTACCTAGACTAAGGTCTAGGAACTCTAAAATGTACTCTCATCCCAAAGTAAGACTTCAATCGACTCATAATCCTTAGATCAGCTTTTTGATCCATCAGAGATTGGGTCAGCATCGAGATACGATTATGGGAAGGGGTTAGGCACCCAAACTTCCCGATTGAGATTAGTCTCCTATGCCTTTCCTATGCTAGACTTTATCTATTAAATTGAACCAAATCAAGTGGTTTGATATCATTGAACCAAATCTGGATTCTTCTAGATTGCTTACGTATCTCGAACTTCTTCTGAAAATTAGGTTCACCATCATAGTTCAGGTGAAATTAAAGTTTATGGCTATGATTTATGCTTATACATTATTAATTTCATTGTTCAAGTTGAAGTTTATGCTTGAAAGGCTGAGGAATCCTATGGATCAGGATCTGGATAGTCTATGTGGATCGATAGATAGTCCTAATGGATCTAAGAATGGATAACCCATTTGGGTTGAAGTAGATATCCCTAGTGGGTAGATAGTTCATGTGGACCGTAGATCCGAATTTGAAGATTCTCCCAAAATTACCTACATATCCTAGGGTCTACCTTAGGAATCAAAATCTACGTAGTTCGATCATCGGATAAGAATCCAGGTGAAGATTGGTTGACCCATGTGGGTTTGCAATGGATAGTCCATGTGGACTAAGGTAATCCTAGTAGATCTAATGTGAATATCCTAGTGGATCTATGGATAGTTCATATGGACTGAGTTTTGGGATCGTATTTGAAAATCTTTCCAAATTGCCTACGTATTCTAGAGTTTGCCCTAAGAATCAAACCCCGTGTAGTTTGAAAATTGGGTTCAGAATCTGGTTGAAATCTAGATAACCAGTTCTGGGTTGGAATATGGATAACCCCTTCTGGGTTAAGGAATTTGGATAACCCCTTCTGGGTTGGGAAAAATTAGAATTTCCTAAAGGATGTGGATCCTTCCTAAAATATGATTGCAATAAGTCACCCATCTACGTAAACCTATTTTAGGCATGTGCAAGGGGTTGTGATTGTTCTAAACTACCCTTTTATCTTAGCTCTAAATTTGGTAGATTAAGCTAAGGATTCTCTTTCTTTGTTAAGACTTTATTATTTTTCATTATTCCCTTTCCACAAAGGTAGGTGCCTAAATGCATGTCCCCACACCTACACTGTCTTCTAGAAGTGTGCATATATGGTATTTTGACTAGGGTGTTGCACAAGATAAGTTATTGCTGAAATTAAATATTCTATCCAAGCACGACAATTATGACATTTTTGGTAGGATTCACATATGTGGTAAGATTTAAACATGGCATGTAAATATATGCAATCTACCAAATATAGCAAATATACTTTTCAAATATGGTAAACATGACAAACATGGCAAGAAATATCTTACTTATCAAATATGACAAATATGCATATGATATCAAATATGGCAAGCAATCTAACAATTATGTGCCAAAATGGTAAGAAATGGTGCAAAGATGCCAAATTAGTGATTATGTTAAAATTGGCCAAATATGCCTTCCATGTACATATTTGTAACTATTCAAAACCCCATCTCCAAGAGTCCAAATCAGTCCCAAGACACATCAAATCGAAGGTCTTCCAGAGACCTACAACTTCTCTGAAGATGTCAGAACCAAACTAGGCCTTCTTATTAGTCCAATTTAGCTCACTAGATTCTGCTAAACAAAATAGGCTAAACTGGTTTCAAATCCAAACCAGTAATGAGAAGATATTCATGAAATATTCTGTAGGTCTTTAAAAAATATTCTATGAACATGAAAATATTTAAGATTGCTAGAGCTAACTTTTTCCCTCTTTAAGTGAGTCCAAACTAGGTCTCAAAGGCCCTCTAACACATTCATTAACATGAAATTTCCTATAGTGTGTTGGTTTCTGTCGACCTGAGGTAGATTCATCACTTGAGACACTTTTTGTATCCGAATGAGTTTCAAAATATGTCCCTAGAAAGAGGACTCAAAAAATCTTAACTTTTGTTCCAATGGAAAAAATCCCAGAAAAGGGCCTAAGTAAGTCAAAATTGCACCCCAAGTGAGGGAATGCGCACTGGTGGAATCTGTTCCAAATTGTGACCAATCATACAAGAAAATCCATATCAAATCAAATTCATAATGAAAATACAATCTACTAACTGGAGTAGATTCCTACCTCATAGATCTAACTATCCACGTTTTTATTATATTCAAAACAATGATTTTTTATATTGTAAATATCAATATATAGTCATGCATAAATTTTTCCTATATTTTGACAAAACAGTGACTAGTATGTATTCCAAAAATCATATCAAATTGAATAAAAATCTAACAAATATGAGGCCAGTGCCCAAATCTAGATATTTCCATATATACAACTTTTATATAAATTATAAATTCAAATTATGGATGTATGACCTTGTTCTAAGGCTCTTAACAGGGTTGGTCTGTACTATATCCGAGGTAGGTAGCAGCAACTTTATGGATTTTTCTCATGGCGTTAATCAAACCCAATGAGGCCGAATTTTGTATGGGATATTCCTCCCATACGACAGGATTTCTCATAAATTTTTGGGCTTCAAATTATACTAAAATATGCATCATTCATATCATGCAAATTCGGGTTCCACATCTGGATTTTCAGATCTAGAATTTCATAAAAAAATTATTTGAATAAGCAAACCATCAAAGAATGAGCCCAAATTTGGAGGGCATACATAATATATCATGGGAAATCTATAAAAAAAAAAAAAAATCAAATCATGATTCTTATGGTGAAAAATTGCACAGGAATGAAATCTCATGGAAAAAACCATGCTCGCTCATATTTGGCTATTTAGCATACAAGCTCTATGGAAGCCATTGATGGAGGATGTTGGAGGTGATTTACCTGGTCCCAAGAGTGGGTGAGAAACCTTGTTGGAGGTTGGTGGAGGTGTGGAGATGAGTCTCTTTCCTTCTTCCTTTCTTCTTCTTATTCCCTTTTCCTTTTCTTCTTTCTCTCTTTCTCACATCTCTCTCTTATTCTTTCTCTTCTTAACGAATTTGGGGAGAGGAGACTTTCTTAAGTTCGATAGAGTCCCTCACATGGGACTCTCAAATTTGCATTTCATCTTGATAAATATTGAATTTCCAAAATTAAAGTAAAGAGATTTGTTTCCAAAACCATTCATGCCAAGTGATAAGCCACTATTGGCCTCCCTTTTAACTTTTTAAAGGCACATGGAATATTCTTTTTATTCTTTCGTTTCTATTTTTTTTTATATTTTTCATATTTTTTTCTTTTTTCAAAAAAAAAATGCCAAAAACCCTAACCCTATCTCTTGTCCATGGTTTTAGAGAGAATTTCTCTCTCCAAAATCTCTCCAAAACCGTGGGAGAGAGAATAGGAATCTTTTTTTATTTTATTTATTTGTTTTTCTTTTTTTTTTTCTTATTTTTCCCTATTTTTTTAAATTACTAAAATTAGCCTAACACTATCTCTCCTATAGTTTTGGAAAGATTTTCTCTCTCTAAAACCGTGGGAGAGAGAGAGAGAGAAAATGAATTTGTTTTTATTTTATTTGCTTTCCTTTTTTTTTTCTTCTCTTTTTTCCCTTTTTTGTCTTTTTCTTGTAAACTCCACCCTTTCTCTCATCACATATGGACCACCAAGGGGATGACATAGAATCTTTCAGTGCCATGTGCCACTCTATGTGACACCTTGGGATGTGCTAGGTGACTAAGCTGGTTGACTGGGTATGAACTGAGTTGACTGGGTTTGACTGGGTTTTGACTGAGTTGATCGGGTTTTGGATGGGTTTTGACCAAGTTGACTAGGTTGACTAGGTCTTGACTTGGTTTTAACTGGGTTGGCTGTTTAACCACTTCTGACCAAGTTCGATTGGTTAGCTTGGCTTGGATTGGTGCAATTTAACCATGTGCATGATATTGTGCAGAAATTTGACCCTAAATGGCTCTAGAAGGGGCCGATATTGGCAGTACTGTTTTAGTTAAACATGCTCGGGCCGGTGTAATTTCAAGATGGGTGATCCTTTGGGAAATCATTTTTTGCACCTTCTCTAATTCTTTTGAAATTTTAACTAGAGATGTTGACAACTCATAATGGCCAAAAATGGGCTCTATGATGAAAAATGACGTTGGATGAGTTAGAAAAAGACAAGTTTGACCTCCGCGGCACCCATAGGTGCAAATGGGCTAAAATGAAAAGTATGGACCTGGGACCACAAGGGAAGGTCTAGATTGACTTTATATGGGCCAGTTGACTAGATTTGACCCAAGATTGATAAACTTTGATCAAATGATCAAAGTACCCCTAGAAATGGACAGTGATGGGTTATAGGCCTGGGAATGACTTCAAAAGATCCAAATATGGCATTTTGACTTACCAGGGGAAATGTAACACGGGGGATCTATTTATGGAAACTTCCTTACCTAGAGGGGAAATGACACGCAGGGGATCTATTTATGGCAGGTAAAAGTTCCTAATGTTAGGGGATGACATAGGTAAACCCTAAAGTGACTAGTGAAGGTTGTTAGAGATTGATAAGGAAAAACTGGGGTGCTTACAGATGCCCCTCTTTAGCTGAGATTGTTCTAATTGAGGGCTAAAGACAAAAGAACCATATTTTTTTATATGAGTGATTGCTTATTAGGCTGCACTTAGGGTATTTTTCCCTAAATTGCCTACGTATTCCAGGAGTGGTATGGAAATCAAGCCCAGAACATAGTACGACTGGCAAGACGATTGGCTATTCTTGGAATGTTGGTGGCTATTCTTCTTACAAAAAGCTAGGCTATGAATACAAGGCTCATTTGTAGACTGAGAACCTCTTCTCGCTGAGCTAGGACTCATAACGCAAGGTATGCGTGGGCTTGAACTAGACTTGACCCATTTGTAGGCTGATAAACCACTTCTTGTATGAAGCTAGGTTGGGAATACAAGGCTCATTTATAGGTTGGGAGCCTCTTCTTGCTGAGCTGCAACTCATAACGCAAGGAGTACGTGGGCTTAAACTCGACTTGATCCATTTGTAGGTTGATATACATCTTCTTGTATGAAGCTAGGCTGTGAATACAAGGCTCATTTGTAGGCTGGGAACTTCTTTTTACTTAGCTGAGACTCATAACGCAAGATACGCGCTGGCTTGAACCCAACTTGATCTATTTGTAGGGTAATAAATATCTTCTTGTATGAAGCTAGACTGTGAATACAAGGCTGCTTACACGAGCTTGGGCTCGGCTTTGATTTGTCTGGATGGAGGGCTTGCTGTCCATTCTTTGGTTGAACTACGATTCTTTTGATTCACCTTTTGGGTTGAGTACCTGCACTTGTTAGAATAGTGAAAATCACATAGGTAGTATATTAAAGTAAAGACCCTTGTTAGAATGATCATTCAAAGTGGAGTGGGAAAACGAATGTTCCTTTATTGAATTTAAAGAGACATTGTTTCTGAAAGCAAATGAAACACACTGGAATTAAAATTCCCTAAAGTGCTATTGGTTTCTTGACTGGGATAACTCTAGGGAGTGTTCAATTTTGTTTGATTGTTCCATTCTCGAGCAATGGTATCAACCAAATCTGATGTTAACTCTCTAGGAGGTTCACAATTGGTCATTTCTTACTATGCTTGTTGGCATGTTGAATTGCTAAGGTAGCCTTGTTGGGGAATAGAATGAGGTATGAGTCAACCTCATGATCTGGACATGTGAACTGTTCTCCGTATCTGTAACAACCTGCTCTTGCTTCCACTAAGTGCATTTCCATATGATATATGTTTTGGTTATTCCTTTGAGGTGGTTAAAGCAATCTATGTCCATCTGATAAGCCATATGATCTACTTTTTCTACCAATTGATAGGGGTTAAGGATTATTGCTTCGAATTCCTCAACCAATCCTAACCTTTATGTCAACCAAAGTTGGAGTAGGTATAGTGACCCGTTGAAGTTGTTCAGTTCGTACTAATCTTGATGAGTTGCCATGAAGTCAAGGCCTTTTAATGTCTCAGCCAGAATTGTAGGGATGATGTTTAAACCTTGTCCCACATGTTTGATGAGATCTATGATGATTGGAGATTCAGTGTCTGTGTGACTTCATAGCAATAGCTGGACTATGTTGTAATAGAGGTAAACACATCTTCTTTGTTCCTGTGCTTCTTTCCCTTTGGGACTTGTACGAGTGACTCAATCATGCGCTTTATCATTAGTTGCTGATCCTGTACAAAATGACACATTTCTTTCCTGTCCTAGCTGAAAAAATCTTGTATCTCTTGCTTATAATCCTTTTTTGGAGACGACTTGAAAATCTTTCGCTTGGGCGTATACAGGAGGCAAGCTCTGAATTCTTCCATAGTTGGGCATACCTTGACTTCTCCCATCTTGAAGACATGAACTATTGGATCCTAGCATCGAGCGACTGCTTTCAGTAGATCTGAGCATAATTTTATTGTTGTCAACTGAGGAAGGGCATCCAGTTGAAGCTTTGGTAGAAAAGAGCTATCCTCTGTGAACTCAATACGCTAGCTCCAATTTTTAGTGTTTTATCCATCCCTGTAATTCTGTTCGATAGATCGACAGGTTGTCAACCTTCCGGGTACGACCTGTAGGAATCCCGACATACAAACAGAGGTTAAATAATGAATATTTGGAATTCTCCTAAATTGTAGTTGTTTAGATATATTGAAATGCATTTAGTAGATTACACATGAAATGTATACATATACATGACTCTGTCTGGATCTTAAGTACTTAAAACTAGAGACATGATGAGAGAAAGTGAAGGTCCAAATAGGATCGACAAGAAACTGTCCAGGTGGGTCTGCCGCTTAGAGGAGTTTGTGGTTATTTATGTAGAATGAGCTTGTCTTACCAAGAAGACCCCATTTATTGGTTTGAAAAAGGAAGGGCTTATTGGAATCTTGGGACGTCGTTGGATGTAATGAACGATAAATAAGAGTTCCAGCCAGATTTTTACTCTATATTTTCATAGATTGACCTGCTCACGAGAGACTTTGTCAGATGATATGAAAGATGGGCTTTGATGTGTAACTCTTGGGAAATTTGTCGGATAGATGGACGGTTGATGGACGGATGAAAGAGTCTAGCCAGAAAAACAAAAAATTCTTCTTTTGATTACGATGAGAGTATAAACTGTCTCTGGGTGATAGGATGTTGTACCTCGTTAGAGAATCCGATCAATCATGTTGGTAAGTTCTTTAAATGACTGATGCCTATTGTTGGTGTCAGCAAGTGAGAGAGAGGCCTTCCACACCCTCCGTTTTTTTGGGAGAGTGTAGAGACTACACATAGTATCACTTTACTTGATCCAAATTGGTCGAGTATTGTAACTCGATGCCATCCATGTTAACGAGTCGAATAGGTTTCCTGGGTAGGATTTCCTTTACCACGAACGGTCCACTCCAATTAGGGTGGAACTTGCCCCTAGGGTCATGGATAAGTGCTCTTTGCTCCTTCAATAGTAGGTCTCCGACTGTCAAGTGACGAACGCGCACCTTTCTGTTAAAATTTGCTACCATCCTTTGTTGGTATTTCTTTGCATTATCGGTTGTCTTCATTCTTCTCTCATCAATGAAGTTCAGTTCATCATATCTGGATTGTAACTATTCGGCTTCTGGAATCTTGCACTCCATCAAGACTCTCAGCGATGGCACCTCTATTTCTACTGGGAGGACTACTTCCATACCATATACTAGTGAATAAGGTATTGCCCCAATGGATGTTCTTATGGATGTTCTGTATGCCTAGAGTACATAAGGTAGTTTGTCTGCCTAGTCAACATTAGTCTTTGCTATCTTATAGAGGATAACCTTGACATTTTTATTGGCTGCCTCTGCGGACGATAAGGAGAAGACCAGTGCCTTTTGATGTAAAATTTGTCACATAAATCTTGGACTCTCTGTCACACCCCAATTCTGCACCAACCAGAATGGTGTGATGAACCGTCAAAAAACCAATGGTTCAACCAGGATCTCGTATAGGTTATCCCCATTTTTGTTAAACCAAAACACATTCCACATTAATCAGAGATAATAAAGTAAATAGCGAAAGTCTTACAGATAATGAACTGAGGTCTAGTCACGATAAATAATTAATATTCCATTTATCTCCAAGTAACCAAAACATAATTTAATACATATTACAAATATCCAAATACGAAAATTAAACACTAAGCGTATTCATAGTTGAAGCCGCTAACTAATCACAATAGTCCTCCACAGCTTGCTCATCATAGTCGCCACCTGTTCATATGTTGGCATATTGATAAAATCTTCAACCGTAATACCTGCAACATCAGAAACTAAAATAATTACACGCGCGAGGGTCAGCTCTCCAATTTGAGCTCAGTGAGTAAACAAAACAATGCAACAAAACATATGCATGCATTCAATTCATATCTTTGGTCTGGTTCATAAGTTTGCAATGTGCAATAGAAAGGATTGGTGGCCACCGCACCTCTATACACAGGGTGTGTAAGCCCACCCAACGGATCAAACACCATTGTCGTCCACATCCACCCCATCATGGAATAGGGATAGAGCTAAAGTGCCCGGATCAAACACCGCATAACACTTCCCCTGATGCCCTACCCATACCAACACCTAAGCCCCTGTTGGCGAGGGCTTACAAACTGGGCTCGCAACTAACCAATCCTAATGTCAAACAATGTATCCAAGGCCTCACCCCAGCATCCCTCAATACGTCCATAGAGATAAAGCCAAGGCCCCCCGACAGAGTCAGAGACTACACGGTCCAAGACCACCTTCCCTGATGCCCTACGACGTAATAGTTCTGCTAAGGTAATGGCGATACGACGATGTCAGTGGACAAGACGTGAGTAGTGATAGAGCTAAAGTGTCCAGATCAAACACCCCAATTCTGCACCAACTAGAATGGTGTGATGAACCGTCAATAAACCAATGGTTCAACTAGGATCTCGTATAGGCTATCCCCATTTTTGTTAAACCAAAACACATTCCACATTAATCAGAGATAATAAAGTAAATATCAGAAGTCTTACAGATAATGAACTGAGTTCTAGTCATGATAAATAATTAATATTCCATTTATCTTCAAGTAACCAAAACATAATTTAATACATATTACAAATATCCAAATACGAAAGTTAAACACTAAGCGTATTCATAGTTGAACGCTCGCTTAACTAATCACAATAGTCCTCCATAGCTTGCTCATCATAGTCGCCACATGTTCATATGTTGGCGTGTTGACAAAATCTTCAATCGTAATACCTGCAACATCAGAAACTAAAAGAATTACGCGCGCGAGGGTCAACTCTCCAACTTGAGCTTAGTGAGTAAATAAAACAATGCAACAAAACATATGCATGCATTCAATTCATATCATTGGTCTGGTTCATAAGTTTACAATGTGCAATAGAAAGGATTGGTGGCCACCGCACCTCTATACACAGGGTATGTAAGCCCACCCAACAGATCAAACACTATTATCGTCCACATCCACCCCATCATGGAATAGGGATAGAGTTAAAGTGCCCGGGTCAAACACCGCATAACACTTCCCCTGATGCCCTACCCATACCAACACGTAAGCCCCTGTTGGCGAGGGCTTGTAAACTGGACTCGCAACTAACCAATCATAATGTCAAACAGTGTATCCAAGGCCTCACCCTAGCATCCCTCAATACGTCCATAGAGATAGTGTAAGACCCGTACGCCACGAACTTGGTCTAACCTTACATTTCGTGTCGTGACCCGTCTACATATGATGGTCGAGCCAAGTGGACCAAGTGTGTGAAGAAACCCAAGACCCAGTATGAAAATTTGCTCAATAATAGTCAAAATGAGGGTAGGGTCGCATGCCTAAACAGGCAGGTCCGACCCCCTCATCGACCCCCTTATCGTCCCCCAGTATTCGGGAAAAACAGCACGAACTGAAAATTCGGAAACTTTCCTAATTTCGATTGGAACCTTTCCTAAACTCAATGGGACTTATTTTGGGAGGTTTTACTCTATAAAGAGGACGTCCCTAAGCCTGTTTCACTCCTTTTACAACCCTAATTGGATTGAGAGAAAGAGAAGAGAATGAAGAAAAGAAGAAGAGAAGCAAGGAAGAGAAGAAAGCAAAAAGGAGAAGAGTTGCAGAGAAGGAGTATTCTTTTCAGGTATGGATACTAATTCCATGAGTTTCTACAGACCTTAGGTTAGATAATGAAGAGAGTATGATCTCGGAGAATCCCAAACCATCAACCCATGGTTAGGTTTTCATGGAAAACCATGGGGAAGTCATGAAAGCCATTTAGGTGAATGAATGATGGTTCTAGGCCGTAGAACATGTGTAATATGGACTGTAGTAGCAAGCCATAGGACCCCAAACACGAAGAATGGACTGAAAGTAGAAAAATCAACAAAACCCACAGGGGGTCACACAGGGGGTCGATGGCCAATCGACCCTACTAGACCCTGAGCATCGACCCCCAGTGTTCGGGAAGTCCAGAATAGATCATGACTCCGACCCTACCTCCGACCCCCAGTTAAAAACATGGTTTTTAAATTCAGAATTAATTCTAATTAAATTCTATTGACTTTGTTAGGTCTTCTAGCAATATAATGACAATATAAAGGTGATTTTAAAGCTTGAAAGAGGATCTATTAGCAAGCTAAGGTGAGGGAACAAGGCCTAAAAAAATTGGTTAATAACAAACTATTTTTATTTCTTGACTCCAATACCATGATTGATTCTATGCGTGTATGCTTGAATGTGTATTTAACATGTCATCCAATATTCCTGCTATTACTGTTCATGCATATCTAATTTCATTTATTTATAACATGATGATGGTGATGATGATGATATGAATAGGCATGTGAATGTTTGTGTTTGGCTGGTGTACATGGTGCGAGTAGAGATGGTATTAACCGGTACTTCGACGCCGTTCTCATCGGGGTATATTGTGCCATGGTCTATTCAAGTCATGTCCACTAAGCAAGTGTTAGTGTGTTTGATGCGAGTGGAGCATTAGGGGGAGGACGTGGCATTATGGTTCAGCCTGGTCACCAGACTCTACCTCTATCTCTACTCAAGTCTTGTCCACTAACATCGTCGTATCGCCATTACCTTAGCGGAACTAATATGTCGTAGGGCATCATGGGGGGGACGTGGCATTGTGGTTCAGCCTGGTCACCAGACCCTAGCTCTATCTCTATGGATGTATTGAGGGATGCTGGGGTGAGGCCCTGGATACATTGTTTGACATTAGGATTGGTTAGTTGCGAGCCCAGTTTGCAACCCTAGCCAGCAGGGGTTTATTTGTTGCTATGGTATCAACCGGTACAGCCATGCCGTTTTCATGGGATGTATATTGTGCCATTCTGGGTGCTGTGGGCGACGGTGAGAGGTTCATCGGGCATATCCACACTCTCGTGCATAGAGGTGCGGCGACCACCTATCCTTTCTATAGCACATTGTAAACTTATTTATCAGACCACATATATGAATTGAATGCATGCATATGTTTATTGCATTGTTTTGTTGACTCACTGAGCTCAAGTTGGAGAGCTGACCCTCGCGCGCGTAATTCTTTTTAGTTTTTGATGTTGCAGGTACTATGATTGAAGATTTTGTCTACACGCCAACATATGAACGGGTGAAGGCTTTGAATGAGCAAGCTGTGGAGAACGAACATGGTTCGTTGAGCGAGCATTTCAACGGTGGATACGTTTAGTGTTTAGATCTCGTATTTGGATATTGTAATATGTATTAAATTATATTTTGATTACTTGAAAATGATTAGAATATTAATTATTTATCATGACTAGACCTCAGTTCATTATCTGTAAGACTTTCGTTATTTATTTTATTACCTCTGATTAATGTGGCATTTGTTTTGGTTTATCATATGTGGGATAGCCTATTGTGAGATCCTGATTGAACCGTTGGTTTATTGACGGTTCATCACACCATTCTGGTTGGTGCAGAATTGGGGTGTGACAACTTGGTATCAGAGCTCTCTCAGGCCTTCCCATAAAACCTGAATACTTCCACTAGAGTCCATGAACCGAGTTAGGATAAATTAAAAGCTTTAATACAAACAAACCATAAGCACATGTGTTGGTTGAGACAGAAATTAAACAAGACGATAATGTACATATAAAAGGTGGAACCATATATATACACTCAAACAGAAAGAGAAGACCAAAAAATTATCCTAATAAATAAATAATATAGGTATTATTTATAAGTTGGGTAGTTATCCAAGTATACAAGGATATAGTACAGTAGCAAGAAGGGAGCTTCTGTAAAGCAGAAAAGTGAATACCGAGTTGGTACTCACAAGATGTGAAACTCGATGTATGACAAAGGAAGGAGAAAATGGCTAGTAATGCCTAATTCCCTGCAAAAGTAAAGGAAAAGATCTCGGGCCGAATCCAACAGAGATAGGAGAATAACGGCCCTACATTAAGAATAAGAGTAACTACAAGAAGATAAAGCTATACTCTTGGGTGACGTGGAGATTCAGAGTGAGATCCATTACACGCTGATCCATTACCCGCTGAGCATTAAGATGAGGTTACAACTTGACCCCACCACTATCTGGGTCGAGAACGAGTAATGAAAAACTTATCTGAGTTGATAATCAGATTAGAGCGAATCAAAGGAGGTGAACAACCAGACCACTCCAGCCAACCACCTGGACTATTAAGTACCTTGGTTATGGTTGTCATAAACTTGACCCAATAAAATACATGAGCAACAACAGATGAAACCGACTATGCAAGTTGCTATGTAAATCACTACCCAAGTTGCTGATGCTACATCAACACCTCTGGGTCAAACCAAGTATGGTACCAATTGGTAGCATCACTATACCCCAACACCTGTTAGCTATAACATAGTGCCTACCACACAGTAAGTCCCAGTAATGCACACCCCAGTGCAGAAGTTTGGTGCACAACAAGCAGTGTATCAAGGTGGTTAACCTTATCAGCCACCGATGTATGGGATAGTTGCATCATGACAGAATGATCCGACAAGGATTGAAGAATGTCTTCTGAAGATGATACCTCAGACATTTTCAGCAAAGGATCAAATCTATTGTGGCCATGTAACTAGATATGTTTATATAGGATGCGGTGCATTATTGATTTACTCTTATGATTATAGAGGATGCACATACCAGATTTTAATTTCTCATACCTTGACAGGATACCTTATTGATTTAACCGGTCAATTGGAGTTATATATATTATTTCTTTAGTATTAGTCCTGATTATACCAATCTGAGCCACTCTCATGATCGACAACATGAACAGAGATATGAACTGAATGAACAGTTAAATGTTTAATCATGTTGAGCGTACATCTTTTTGATTTTACCTGATTTACTGATGTACAAAAACCTTCTCCAGATTTATTCCTATAGTGCCTTGACCAATGGAATTATATATACTCAATAAAACCTGTAACCATGAGGTTGAGAACTGTAAAACCTCTATTTTCATGTATTTGGACCATCGTGCAACTTGATGATCTTTTGATGCCGGTTGGATTGCCATAGATTTACTCATGATCCTTTAAACCTAGGTTCACTAGATAAGACAAGTGTCCTACATCATACTAAATTGGAAGAAGGAAATGAATTGTTTTGGATAAACATTCTGATTCTTACATTTCTCGACATCCATTGATAAGATGTTTAGTGATAATGAAATTATTTGAAAGGAAGATGATTAAATTCAGATAAGATTTTATAGCCAAGAGACCTCCGATGAAGTAATGGAGAATCTATTTTGAGATTTCTAAACGGGTGGAAATGAATCAAGTCTATAAAAGAGTGCATGTGACAAAAGTGAGAACTATCAAGGGTGGCCAGTAAAGAAATAGATAGCACTCTAGTGGAGTTAAAGATGGCTATATCGGTATGAATTTTGACAAGGTAGAAAATTCTTAAAGATAAATCTAAGAGTGGATACAAGGATAAAGTCATGGCATAAGTAGTACTCGATAATTGAGTTATGCCCAATGTTGAGGGATATGATTAAGTAAAGACCAAAATAGTTTGGCTGAATTAATGAATTTATAAGCATATACCCTAATGCTTATAGATAGACTTGGGATATGAAGTAACAATCACAAGATATTTTCGAGGTATATGAAAGAGAGAGCAAGGTAGAACAGCAAGGATAAAAGAAATAAAAGCTAATGAGTGCAATATGAGATTTTGATGATAGTCTTTGAAAAATTAAAAGAGATGAAGGAACTAGACAAGCTCTTAAGACCTTATACCAGATTTTGTTAGTTCAAGCCCTTTGGACTAGATGTTGTATGGGATGAGTGTTATGAATAATGTCCAAATCATATGGATGGATAGAATTTGGATGCAACCTGAGTCGACTTGAGATGGTAGACCTTGATATCATCTTGGGAATAGACTGGTTGTCTCAACACTCTACAAAGTTGTTGTGTGCATATAAGAGATTATCATTCAAGAATAAAGACGGCATATAATTTAGTATTATTGGAAGTATGTTGCCTAAGAAAAGAAGGTTGATCCTCTCTATGCTAAAGGCAAAGAGATGCTTTGAAGAGAAAGAAGTTGGATATATGGTATCTGTGGTATATGTTACCAAAGAAGCACCACAGATGGAAGATATTAATGTGATGCATAAATTTTCTGATGTGTTTCCAGGAGACTTACCTGGAGTTACCATCTGATCGTGCGACCGAGTTCGTCATTGACTTGTTACCAAGGACGATACTTGGGTCAAAGGCACCTATAGAGTAGTTTCTATGGAGTTGAAGGGATTGAGACTCAACTATGGGAGTTATTAGACAAGGGTTCTAATCAGCTAAGTATTGCATCACGGAGAGCGCCAACGCAACTCGTAAAGAAAAAGGACGGTAGTGTCAGATTATGTATAGACTACCGGGAACTAAATAAGCTCACAGTCAAGAATCGATATCTACTACCTTAGATCGATGACTTGTTTAAACAGTTGCAAGGAGCAAGGGTATTTTCTAAGATTGATCTTCAGTCAAGATATCATTAGCTGAAGAATTTTGGACAGAAATATCTCGAAGATAGCTTTTAGAATCGGGATTGGCCAATTATGATTTTTCGATTTTGACGTTTGGATTAACCAATGCCCTTACATCTTTTATAGAACGGATGAACTGGGTGTTTCATAACATGTTGGACACGTCGGTCATAGCTTTCATAGATGATATTTTGGTTTATTCCAAGAATGAAGCAACTCATACAACGGAGCTTAGAACCGCTTCACAACAGTTGAGAAGTGAAAAGCTTTATGCCAAGTCCAAGAAATATGAGACCCGATTAAACAAAGTGATCTTCTTAGATCACGTACCATCATAAAAAGGGATTAAAGTGGACCCTATTAGGATAAAAGTAATCATATGGTGAGAAACCCCTAAAGAACATCGTGAAGATCAGAAGTTTCTTGGGTTTAGTTGGTTATTACAGACGATTTGTAGAGGACCACTCTAAGATCGCAAAACCTATTACCAAGCTAACCAGGAAGGGAGAGGAGTTTAATTGGACTGACAAGTGTGAAGAATGATTGATATCAGCTCCCATCTTGATCGTTTCGGCACCAAGGAAACTTTTTACCCTATCCATCGAAGTTTTCGGATTGGATCTAGGATGCGGGTTGATGTAAGGTAAATAAGCGATTTCATATGCTTTAAGAAAACTGAAAGAGCATGAGACAAGTTACCCAACTCATGATTGGAGTAAACAATTGTGATTCATGCAATCAAGACTTGGAGAGATTATTTAAACGGAGAAAAATTTTAGATTAGATCGGATTACAAGTGTTTTATTTATCTCTTCATTAGAAAGAGTTGAACATGAGGATAAGGAGATGGTTAGGAATACCTGAAGGATTAAGACTGTGATATTCAATGTCATCCAAGCAAGGCTAATGTAGTAGCTAAGGCCTTAAGCATAAAGGGAATTATGAAGTCCAAGGAAGGACTCAATATAAATGCTGTCTTATGTTTCGCAGCAATAGATTTAGATTTGGAAGAAGAGTAACATAAAATAGAAACTCGTGATGATCCAATTGAGTAAGAACGTATGGAGGGACTTAAGGAGCAATAATTCCTCGCTTGCGTTCATTACATTAAAGATCATCTCGGAATTGATGAATGAAGTAAAAATAGTAATTTTGTTAGATCTGTATATAAGAACGGTGCAAGAAGATTTAGATAAAGAAAAAAAAACCTAACCCTGAATTACTTTGGATGCGGAGACGGTACTCAGATACAGAGGTAGAGTTTGAATACCTGAAGAAAAAGATTCAGATGTCACGAAGAGGATAATGATAAGAGCCATTGTACTCAATATACAATACATCCTGGAGTACCAAGATGTATCATGACCTGAAGAGATTGTAATGAGGAATGATAACAAAGGTGGTTAGTGCGTGTTCCAGTGTCTGAATTATCAGCAAGTAAAGGCTGAAAGACAAAGACCAACATGGCTCACAATAACAACTATCGGAGCCAGTCTGGAAGTGGAACTGCATTACAATGAACTATGTCACCGGTATACCACTGATTCCTAAATTGGTTGACGCAGTTTGGGTGATTGTTGATCGCCTTATGAAGATAGCTCATTCCATTGCTATACGACCTTGGTATGCTTTGGAGCGGCTAACTAATCGATATGTGGATAATATCGCCAGATTGAATGGTATGCATGAGAGCTTAGTGTCAGTCAGAAGCTCATGCTTTATTTCAAAGTTTTGGGAGGATCTGCAGAAAACAATGGGGACAAAGTTGAAGTTTAGTACCGTATTTTACCTTAAACTGATGGATAGTTGGAGCGGACTATACAGATCCTAAGAGATATGCCCCAAGTTGTGAAATTGATTTCAAGGAACGTGAGTTGAGAAGTTACCGTAAATTGAAGTTGCTACTAAGCTACCATGTAAATGTCACCTATAAAGCATGGTACGGTAGAAATGTCAAACCCCTCTATTTTGGAATGAAGTCGGTGAATGAAGAATTTTAAGACCTAAGTCTATGGAAGAAAACTATCGAGTGGCAGACAAGATCAAAGAAAAAGGGCCAGGATAGCTCAAGATGTCAGGAGAGACACCAAGACCTTGAGTTCACCATAAGTGACAAAGTGTTTTTGAAGATATCACTTATGCGCAGTTTGAAACGATTAGACAAGAAGGGAAAGTCATATTTTATATATGTGTTGGATCTTATAAACTTTGGAGAGACGTAGAAAAGTTGCATATCAATTAGTGTTACCGCTATCCATGTCTAGTGTGCATGATTTATTTCGTGTGTCTCTATTGAAAAAGTACATTGGAGATCCATATCAAAGGTATTGACCACGGAATCACTGGATTAGATAGAATGTTTGACTATTGAAGTGGTACCAGCCTAGTTCACTAGTGGGAAGGTACAATGTTTCCAAAGCTGGGAGAATTATTATATGAAGGTAACCTGGCAAAGACAAGACGTGGAGAAGAGTGCATAGGAGGAAGAAGATGCAATGCAGAAATAGAATTCCCACCTATTGACTCCGAAGTAAATTCAAAATTTTGAGGACAAAATTAATATTAAGGAGGGGGAAGTTGTAAGATCCGTACGTTCAAATTTCGAGGACGAAATTTCTTTTAAGGGTGGTGGAGTTGTAACACCCGCACGCCACGAACTTGGTCTAACCTTACATTTTGTGTCGTGACCCGTCTACATATGATGGTCGAGCCAAGTGGACCAAGTGTGTGAAGAAACCCAAGACCCAGTATGAAAATTTGCTCAAAAACAATTAAAATGAGGGTAGGGTCGTATGCCTAAACAGGCAGGTCCGACCCCCTCATCGACCCCCACCATCGACCCGTGACCAGGGGTCGCAGGGGGTCTCGGATTGTCCGACCCCTCATCGACCCCTAGTATTCGAAAAACAGCACGAACAGAAAATTAGAAAACTTTCCTAATTTCGATTGGAACCTTTCCTAAACTCAATGGGACTTATTTTGGGAGGTTTTACTCTATAAATAGGACGTACCTAAGCCTCTTTCACTCCTTTTACAACCCTAATTGGATTGAGAGAAAGAGAAGAGAAGGAAGAAAAGAAGAAGAGAAGCAAGGAAGAAAAAAAAGCAAAAAGGAGAAGAGTTGCAGAGAAGGAGTATTCTTCTCAGGTATGGATACTAATTTCATGAGTTTCTACAGACCTTAAGTTAGATAATGAAGAGAGTATGATCTCGGAGAATCCCAAACCATCAACCCATGGTTAGGTTTTCATAGAAAACCATAGGGAAGTCATGAAAGCCATTTAGGTGAATGAATCATGGTTCTAGGCCGTAGAACATGTGTAATATGGACTGTAGTAGCAAGCCATAGGACCCCAAACACGAAGAATGGACTGAAAGTAGAAAAATCAACAAAACCCACAGGGGGTCGCACAGGGGGTCGATGGCCAATCGACCCTACCAGACCCTGAGCATCGACCCCCAGTGTTCGGGAAGTCCAGAATAGGGGGGGTTGCACCAAGGGTCGATCATGACTCCGACCCTACCTCCGACCCCCAGTTAAAAATATGGTTTTTAAATTCGAAATTAATTTTAATTAAATTCTATCGACTTTGTTAGGTCTTCTAGCAATATAATAACAATATAAAGGTGATTTTAAAGCTTGAAAGAGGATTTATTAGCAAGCTAAGGTGAGGGAACAAGACCTAAACTAATTGGTTAATAACAAACTGTTTTTATTTCTTGAGTCCAATACCATGATTGATTCTATGCGTGTATGCTTGTAATATGCATTTAACATGTCATCCAATATTCTTGCTATTACTGTTCATGCATATCTAATTCCATTTATTTATAACATGATGATGATGATGATAGGAATAGGCATGTGAATGTTTGTATTTGGCTGGTGTACATGGTGCAAGTAGAGATGGTATCAATCGGTACTTCGATGCCGTTCTCATCGGGGTATATTGTGCCATGGTCTATTCAAGTCATGTCCACTAAGCAAGTTTAGTGTGCTTGATGCGAGTGGAGCATCAGGGAGAGGACGTGGCATTGTGGTTCAGCCTGGTCACCAGACTCTAGCTCTATCTCTACTCAAGTCTTGTTCACTAACATCGTCGTATCGCTATTACCTTAGCGGAACTAAGATGTCGTGGGGCATCAGGGGGGGGGGGGACGTGGCATTGTGGTTCAGCCTGGTCACCAGACCCTAGCTCTATCTCTATGGATGTATTGAGGGATGCTGGGTTAAGGCCTTGGATACACTGTTTGACATTAGGATTGGTAAGTTGCGAGCCCAGTTTGCAACCCTAGCCAGCAGAGGTTTATTTGTTGGTATGGTATCAACCGGTACAGCCATGCCGTTTTCATGAGGTATATATTGTGCCATTTTGGGTGCTGTGGGCGACGGTGAGAGGTTCATCGGGCGTATCCACACTCTCGTGCATAGAGGTACGGCGGCCACCTATCCTTTCTATAGCACATTGCAAACTTATTTATCACACCACAGATATGAATTGAATGCATGCATATGTTTGTTGCATTGTTTTGTTTACTCACTGAGCTCAAGTTGGAGAGCTGACCCTCGCGCGCGTAATTCTTTTTAGTTTTTGATGTTGCAGGTACTATGATTGAAGATTTTGTCTACACGCCAACAAATGGACGGGTAGAGGCATTGAATGAGCAAGCTGTGGAGAACGAACATGGTTCGTTGAGAGAGCGTTTCAACGGTGGATACATTTAGTGTTTAGATCTCGTATTTGGATATTGTAATATGTATTAAATTATGTTTTGGTTACTTGAAAATAATTAGAATATTAATTATTTATCATGACTAGACCTCAGTTCATTATTAGTAAGACTTTCGCTATTTATTTTATTACCTCTGATTAATGTGGAATGTGTTTTGGTTTATCATATGTGGGATAGCCTATTGTGAGATCCTGGTAGAACCATTGATTTATTGACGGTTCATCACACCATTCTGATTGGGGCAGAATTGGGGTGTGACAGATAGAGCTAAGGCCCCCCGGCAGAGTCAGAGACTATACGGTCCGAGACCACCTTCCCTGATGCCCTACGACGTAATAGTTCTGCTAAGGTAATGGCGATACGATGATGTCAGTAGATAAGATTTGAGTAGAGATAGAGCTAAAGTGTCCGGATCAAACATCGCATAACACTTCCCCTGATGCCCCACTAGCATCAAGTACACTAACCACACACAAAGATTCACATGCCTATTCATAGCATCATTATCATCATCATGTTATAAATAAATAGAAGAAAATATACATGAACAATATTAGCAGGAATATTGGATGACATGTTAAATGCACATTACATGCATACAAACATAGAATCATTCATGGCATTGGACTCAATAAATAAAAATAGTTTATTATTAGCCAATTAGTTTAGGTCTTGTTCCCTCACCTTTGGTTGCTAGGAGATCCTCGTTCAAGCTTTATGAATCACCTTTAAAATCACTAGAAAGACCTAACAAGTCGATAGATTTTAATTAGAATTAATTCCAATATATTTAGACCAACAGAAATTGTAGGGTCGCAGGGTAGGGTAGTACCTAGGGTAGCAGTTTCTGCGACCCTAGGGTGTTGGGTTGGACGTGGGGTCGGATACCATTCGACCCTACGTGCGACCACACCCTCCCTGGAACTTCCCGAGGGCACGTGGTCAATCCTATGGTCTCGTAGGGTTAGATATCATTCAACCCTACGTGCGACCATACGTATTCTGAGTCGACCTTTCATTTTAAAGTTCATTCTTTCTTGTTTGGATCCTTTGGCTTATTTTCATGGTCCATTCTATGATTGTTCTATGGCTCAAAACTATGATTTTTACACACTTTCCATTGTTCACAATGATTTCCACCATGGATTTGATTGGAATTTATCCATGGATCGATGATTTGGGTTTCTCCTAGATCATATCCTCTTCATGAACTATTCTAGGCTCTTAAACAAATCATGGAGAATGTATTCATACCTTAGGTTTGCTGAGATTTAGAGTTTTCTCTGAATTTCTTCCTCCTTAGTCTTCTTCTTCAATTCTCCTTCTCTTCTCCTTTTCTTCCTTCTCTTCTCTTTCTCTTACTTTCAATTAGGGTTCTAAAAGGAGTAAAAGAGGCTAAGGGACGTCCTATTTATGGAGGAAAATCCCCCAAAATAAGTCCCATTGAGTTTAGTAAAGATCCCCTTTTGAATTAGGAAAGTTTCCTAATTTTTGATTTTTGTTGTTTTCGTAGGGTCGGACGTAGGGTCGGATGTAGGGTCGGATAATCCGAGACCCTACGTTTTAAAACATGCGACCCCACGACCAAAAACATGGGTTGGACTTCTGTTGAGGTGGGGTCGACCCTACCTGTTTAGGCATGCGACCCTACCCTCATTTTGACTATTTTTGAGTTAAATTTCATATTGGGTCTTGGGTTTCTTCACGCACTTGGTCCACTTGGCTCGACCATGATATGTAGACTGGGCACGACACGAAATGTAAGATTAGACCAGGTTCGTGGCGTGCGGGTCTTACAACTCCACTACCCTTAAAAAAAATTTCATCATCGAAATTTGAACGTACGGATCTTACAACTCCCCATCCTTAAAATAAATTTTATCCTCAAAATTTGAATTTAGGTGGAAATTCTATTTTCGCATTGCATCTTCTTCTTTCCATGCAATCTTCTCCACGTCTTGTCTTTGCCAAATTATCTTCATATAATAATTATCCCAGTTTTAGAGATGTTGTACCTTCCAACTAGTGAACTAGGCTGGTACCACTTCAATAGTTAAATCTTCTATCTACTCCAGTGGATCAGTGGTCAATACCTTTGATATGGATCTCCAATGTACTTCTTCAATAGAGACACGCGAAATACGTCATGCCCACTAGACACGAACAGTGGTAATGCTAATTGATATGCAACTTTTCTAGATCTCTCCAAAATTTATAAGGTCCAACACATATATAGGATACCACTTTCCCTTCTTGCTGAACTGCTTCAAACCATACATAAGTGATACCTTCAAGAACACTTTTTCACTTATGGCGAACTCATGGTCTTGGCATCTCTTCTAACAATCTTGAGTTGCCTTGGCCCTTTTTCTTTGATCTTGTCTGCCACTCGATAGGTTTCTACAATGGACTCAGGTCTTAAAATTCTTCATTCACCAACTTTATTCCAAAATAGAGGAATTTGATATTTCTACCGTACCATGCTTTATAGGTAACATTTACATGGTATCTTGGTAGTAAATTCAATCCACATATAGCTTTGTTAGCGGCTCCAAAGCATACCGAGGTCGTATAGCAATGGAATGAGTTATCTTCCTAAGGCGATCAACAATCACCCAAACTGCGTCAACCGTTCTAGGAGTCAGTGGCAAATCAGTGACATAGTTCATTGTAATGCAGTTTCATTTCCAGACTGGCTCTGATGGTTGTTGTAGTAAGCCATGTTGGTCTTTGTCTTTCAGCCTTTACTTGCTGATAATTCAAACACTGGAATACGCACGAAGCCACATTTGTTATCCTTCCTCTTTACCAGTACAATCTCTTCAGGTCATGATACATATTGATACTCCAAGATGTCTTGAATATTGAGTACAATGGGCTCTTATCATTATCCTCTTCATGATATCCGAGTCTTTATCTTCAGGTATTCAGAATCTACCTCTGCATCTGAGTTCCGTCTCCGCATCCAAAGTAAGTCGGGGTTATGTTTTTCCTTCTCTAAATCTTCTTACCCCGCTCTTAGATATAGATCTAACAAAATTACTACCTCTACTTCATCTATCAATTCAAAGATCTTTAATGTTGTGAACGCAAGTGAGGAACTATTGCTCCATAAGTTCATCCATAAGTTCTCGCTCAATTAGATCATCACGAGTTTCTATTATATATTACTCTCCTTCCAAATCTGAATCTATTGCTGTGAAACATAAGACAGCAATTATACTGGGTCCTTCCTTGGACCTCATAATTTCCTTTTTCTTTAAGGCCTTAGCTACTACATTAGCCTTGCTCGGGTGACACTCAATATCACAGTCTAAATCCTTGGGTAATTCCAGCTATTTTTATCCTCATGTTCAACTCTTTCTGGTGAAGAGATAAATAAAACTCTTGTGGTCCCATTTAATATAAATTCTTCTCCGTGTAGATAATTTCTCCAAGTCTTGATTGCATAATTCATCACCGGTAATTCCAAGTCATGAGTAGGGTAATTCTTTTATTGCTCCTTCAGTTTTCTTGAAGCATATGCAATCACTTTTTTACCTTGCATCAACCCGCATCCTAGATCCAATCAGAAAGCTTCGATGTATAGGGTAAAAGGTTTCTCTAGTTTCGGAACGATCAAGATGGAAGCTGATATCAACCTTATTTTTAGAGTTTGGAAACATTCTTCACACTTGTCAGTCCAATTAAACTCTTCTCCCTTCCTGGTTAGCTTGGTAAGAGGTTTTGCGATCTTAGAGTGGTCCTCTACAAATCGTCTGTAATAACCAGCTAAACCCAAGAAACTTCTGATCTTCGCAATATTCTTTAGGTGTTTCTCACCATATGATTACTTCTATCTTAATAGGGTCCACTTTTATCCCTTTTTATGATGCTATGTGATCTAAGAAGATCACTTCGTTTAAGTCTCAAATTTCATGGACTTGGCATAAAGCTTTTCCATTCTCAGCGGTTGTGAAGCTGTTCTAAGATCTGTTGTATGAGTTGCTTCATTCTTGAAATAAATCAAAATATCATCTATGAAAACAACGACCGACGTGTCCAACATGTCATGAAACACCCAGTTCATCGGTTCCATAAAATGTAAGGGTATTGGTTAATTCAAACATCATAATCAGGAACTCACAATGTCCAATCTCGATTCTAAAAACTACCTTCGAGATATCACTATCCAAATTATTCAGCTGATGATATCTTGACTGAAGATCAATCTTAGAAAATACCTTTGCTCCTTGCAGCTGTTTAAACAAGTCATCGATCTGAGGTAGTAATTATCAATTCTTGATCGTGATTTGTTTTGTTTCCGGTAGTCCATACATAATCTGACACTACCGTCCTTCTTCTTCACGAATTGGCGCTCCCTGTGATACAATACTTAGCTGATTAGAACCCTTGTCTAATAACTCCCGTAGTTGAGTCTCAATCCCTTCAACTACATAGGAACTACTCTATAAGTGTCTTTGACATAAGTATCGTCCTTGGTAACAAGTCGATGACGAACTCGGTCGTATGATCAGATGGTAACCCAGGTAAGTCACCTAGAAACACATTGGAAATTTATACATCACATCAATATCTTCCATCTGTGGTGGTTCTTTGGTAACGTATACCACTGATACCATATATCCAACTTCTTTCTCTTCAAAGCATCTCTTCCCCTTTAGCATAGAGAGGATCAACTTTTACTTTTTAGGTAACATGCTTCCAATAATACTAAATTATATGCCGTCTTTATTCTTGAATGATAACCTCTTCTATGCACATAACAACTTGTAGAGTGTTGAGACAACCAGTCTATTCCCAAAATGACGTCAAAGTCTGCCATCTCAAGTCGATTTAGGTTGCATCCAAATTCTGTCCATTCATATGATTCGAACATTGTTCATAACACTCATCCAATACAACATCTAGTCCAAAAGGGTTTGGACTAGCAAATCTGGTATAAAGGTCTTAAGAGCTTGTGTAGTTCCTTCATCTCTTAGTTTTTCAAAGACTATCGTCAAAATCTCATATTTTGAAAGAAACTCATTATCTTATCCTTGCTGTTCTACCTTGATCTCTCTTTCATATACCTCGAAAAATATCTTGTGATTGTTACTTACTTTCTTGCTCATGCACTCTTTTATAGACATGAATCATATCCTTTCATTTAGTAATCTCGAAACAAATCTTTCATTACTTTATCTGAGGTTCATTGGTTATAGCATTTAATCTGAATCCAATCATCTTTCTTCCAATAATTCCATTATCACTAACAATCTTTTCAATGGATGTCGAGAAATGTAAGAATCAGAATGTTTATCCAAAAGCAATTCATTTCCTTCTTTCAATTTAGTATAATGACGAACACTTGCTTTATCTAATGAACTTAAGTTTAAAAGATCAGGAGTAAATCTATGGTAATCCAACCGGCATCAAAAGATCGTTAAGTTGCCCGGTGGTCCAAATACATGGAAGTAGAGGTTTTATAGTTCTTAACCTCATGGTTACAGGTTCTATCGAGTATATAATGCCATTGGTCGAGGCACTATCAGAATAAATCTGGAGAAAGATTTGGTATATCAATTAATCAGGTATAATCGAAAAGATGTATGCTCAACATGATTAAACATTTACTGTTCATTTAGCTTATATCCCTGTTCATGTTATCGATCATGAGAGTAGCTCAGATTGGTATAATTAGGACTAATACTAAAGAAACAATATCTATAACTCCAATTGATAGGTTAAATCAAGAAGGTATCCTATCAAGGTACGAGAATGAGAATCAGGTATGTGCATCCTCTATAATCATAAGAGAAAGTCAATAATGCACCGCATCTTTTATAAACCTATCTATTTATATGACCACAATAGATTTGATCCTTTGCTGAAAACATTTGAGGCTTCATCTTCAGGAAACATTCTTCAATCCTTGTCGGATCATTTTATCATGATGCAACTATCCCATACATCGGTGGCTGATAAGGGTAACCACCTTGATACACTGCTTGTTGTGCACCAAGCTTCTGCAATGGGGTGTGCGTTACTGGGACTTCCTGTATGATAGGCACTGTGTTATAGCTTACAGGTGTTGGGGTACAGTGTTGATACAAAGTGGTACTGTACATGGCCTGACCTGGAGGTATTGGTATAGCATTGGTAACTTGGGTAGTGATTCCCATGGCAACTTGCATAGTCGATATCATCTGTTGTTGCTCATGTATTTTGTCTGGCTAAATTTATTATAATCGTGGCCAAGGTACTTGGTAGTCTAGGTGATTGGCTGGAGTAGCCTGGTTGTTCACCTCCTTTGATTTGCTCTAATCTGATTATCGTTAATTAACATCTGCTCAGATGGTTTTCATTATCTGTTCTCAACCCTGATAGTGGTGGGGGGGGTCAAGTTGCAACATCTTCTTAATGCTCAGTGGGCAATGGATCAGCGTATGGTGGATTTCACTCTGAGTCTCCACTTCACCCAGGAGTATAGCTTAATCTTCTTGTAGTTACTCTCATTTTTGGTGTATAGACATTGTTCTATTATCTCTGTTGGATTTATCCTAAGCTCCTTCCCTTTACCTTTGCAGGGAATTTAGGCGTTACTAGTCATTTTTCTCCTTCCTCTATCATACATCGAGTTTCACATCTTGTGAGTACCAACTCGATATTCTAATTTTTTGCTTTATAGATGCTTCCTTCTTGTTACTATATTATATCCTTTGTATACTTAGACAATTGCCCGACTTATAGATAGTACCCTATATTATTCGTTTATCAGTATAAGTTTTGAATTTTCTCTTTCTGTTTGTGTATATATATCGTTCCACCTTTTATATGTACATTATTGTCTTTTTTTTTTTATAGTTCTGTCTCAACCAACACAGGTGCTTAGGGTGTGCTTGTGTTAAAGCTTTTAATTTATCCTAACTCAGTTCATGGACTCTAGTGGAAGTATTCAAGTTTAATGGGAAAGGCCTGAGAGCTCTGATACCAAGTTGTCACACCCCAATTCTGTACCAACCAGAATGGTGTGATGAACCGTCAATAAACCAACGGTTCAACCAGGATCTCGTATAGGCTATCCCCATTTTTGTTAAACCAAAACACATTTCACATTAATCAGAGATAATAAAGTAAATAGCGGAAGTCTTACAGATAATGAACTGAGGTCTAGTCATGATAAATAATTAATATTCCATTTATCTCCACGTAATCAAAACATAATTTAATACATATTACAAATATCCAAATACGAAAGTTAAACACTAAGTGTATTCATAGTTGAATGCTCGCTTAACTAATCACAATAGTCCTCCACAGCTCGCTCATCATAGTCGCCACCTGTTCATATGTTGGCGTGTTGACAAAATCTTCAACCGTAATACCTGCAACATCAGAAACTAAAAAGAATTATGCGCGCGAGGGTCAGCTCTCCAACTTGAGCTCAGTGAGTAAACAAAACAATGCAACAAAACATATGCATGCATTCAATTCATATCTTTGGTCTGGTTCATAAGTTTGCAATGTGCAATAGAAAGGATTGGTGGCCACCGCACCTCTATACACAGGGTGTGTAAGCCCACCCAACGGATCAAACACCATTGTCATCCACATCCACCACACCATGGAATAGGGATAGAGCTAAAGTGCCCGGATCAAACACCGCATAACACTTCCCCTGATGCCCTACCCATACCAATACGTAAGCCCCTGTTGGCGAGGGCTTGCAAATTGGGCTCGCAACTAACCAATCCTAATGTCAAATAGTATATCCAAGGCCTCACCCCCCAGCATCCCTCAATATGTCCATAGAGATAGAGCTAAGGCCCCCTGGTAGAGTCAGAGACTACACGGTCCGAGACCACCTTCCCTGATGCCCTACGACGTAATAGTTCTGCTAAGGTAATGGTGATACGACGATGTCAGTGGGCAAGACTTGAGTAGAGATAGAGCTAAAGTGCCAGATCAAACACCGCATAACACTTCCCCTGATGCCCCACTCACATCAGGTACACTAACCACACACAAACATTCACATGCCTATTCCTAGCATCATTATCATCATCATGTTATAAATAAACGAAATTAAATATGCATGAACAATATTAGCAGGAATATTGGATGACATGTTAAATGCACATTACACGCATACAAACATAGAATCATTCATGCATCGGACTCAATAAATAAAAACAGTTTATTATTAGCCAATTAGTTTAGGTTTTGTTCTCTCACCTTTGGTTGCTAGGAGATCCTCGTTCAAGCTTTATGAATCACCTTTAAAATCACTAGAAAGACCTAACAAGTTGATAAATTTTAATTAAAATTAATTCCAATATATTTAGACCAACAAAAATTGTAGGGTCGCAGGGTAGGGTCACACCTAGGGTAGCAGTTTCTGCGACCCTAGGGTGTAGGGTCGGACATGGGGTCGGATACCATTCGACCCTACATGTGATCACACCCTCCCTGGAACTTCTCGAGGGCATGTGGTCAATCCTGTGGTCTCGTAGAATCGGATATCATTCGACCCTACGTGCGACCACATGTATTCTGAGTCGACCTTTCATTCTAAAGTCTATTCTTTCATATTTGGAACCTTTGGCTTATTTTCATGGTCCATTCTATGATTGTTCTATGGCTCAAAACTATAATTTTTACACACTTTCCATTGTTCACAATGATTTCCTCCATGGATTCCATTGGAATTTATCCATGGATGGATGATTTGGGTTTCTCCTAGATCCTATCCTCTTCATGAACTATTCTAGGCTCTTAAACAAATCATGGAGAATGTATTCATACCTTAGGTTTGCTGAGATTCAAAGTTTTCTCTGAATTTCCTCCTCTTTAGTCTTCTTCTTCAATTCTCCTTCTCTTATCCTTCTCTTCCTTCTCTTCTCTTTCTCTCACTTTCAATTAGGGTTCTAAAAGGAGTGAAAGAGGCTAAGGGACGTCCTATTTATAGAGAAAAATCCTCCAAAATAAGTCTCATTGAGTTTAGGAAAGGCCCCCTTTTGAATTAGGAAAGTTTCCTAATTTCTGGTTTTTACTGTTTTCGTAGGGTCGGACGTAGGGTTGGATGTAAGGTCGGATAATCTGAGACCCTACGTTTTAAAACATGCGACCCCACGACCAAAAAATCATTGGTTGGACTTCTGTTGAGGTGGGGTCGACCCTACCTGTTTAGGCATGCGACCCTACCCTTATTTTGACTGTTTTTGAGTTAAATTTCTTATTGGGTCTTGGGTTTCTTCACGCACTTGGTCCACTTGGCTCGACCATGATATGTAGACTGGTCATGACATGAAATGTAAGGTTAGACCAGGTTCGTGGCGTGTGGGTCTTACACTCTCCCTCTGAAGTGTTGTCCTTAATCTGAGATTATAGAATGAGGCATCCCATGACGGCATATGATGTGCTCTTGTAGAAATTTGCCACTTTGTTTGTTATGAGCTTGGCATATGAATGTGCTTCTACCCACGTTGTGAAATAATCAATGGCAACCAAAATAAACCCATGCCCATTTGAAGCTTTAGGATAAATCTTTATGATCACCTCTATGCCCCAGGTTGAGAAGGGCCATGGAGAACTGAGAATGTGAAACTCTACTAGAGGCACATGTATCAGATTAGCGTAGATTTGGCATTTGTGATATTTCCTCACAAATTCTGCGCAGTCCATTTCCAATGTGTTCTAGTAATATCTCATCCTATGGTTCTTCTTTGCAAGCATTCTAGCATTGATGTGAGGTCCACATAGTCTTTGATGGATTTGTTCAATGATGTTTTATGCTTGTTCATCATCGACATATACTAGCTGTATTCCTTCGTAAGACCTTCTGTATAAGATATCTTCGTAGAGTATGAACTGAGAGGCATATCGTTTGAGAGATTTCTTCTCACCTGTTTTGGCTTCTGCTGGATATCTTCCTCCTTAATGAAATTTATGATGGGAGCGAACCATGGTCATCCATCGATTATTAGTGCATTCACTTCTTCCAAGTAGACTGGCCGCACTCTTTTCTCTTTGATTAGAGGTTTGATACGTCCCAAAGGGTCATTTCCAATCATTAAAGCCAGGGCAGCCAATGCATTAGCATACTTATTGGTATCTCTTAGGGAGTAGCCAAATTCAACTTGCATAAAGTTCTGAGCCAAGGTTATTGCATAAAACTTCTGAGCCAAGGTTATTGCACATTGTTGGTAAGGTATCAGCTTCTCATCTTTGGTTTTCAAGCCCACTCTGACTTGGTAGAAAACAATTGATGAGTCACCATAGACCTTCAATCTGTGGACCCCGATGGCCAAGGCTGCTTTCAGTCCCATGATACATGCTTCATACTTTGCAAAGTTATTTGTACAATCAAAGTCTAATCTGAATGAAAATGGCACAAATGTTCCTTCTGCATCTATGAATAAGATGTTGGCCCCACAACCCATATGATTTGCTGCTCCATCGAAGAACAATATCAATGTGTCATTCTTCCCCTCTTCTTGGGTTGTGTGGACTTCATTATCTGGGAGCACATCTTCTAGATGTCTGAGGTTATCTTTGACTAGTAGAGCTAATAGATGTTCTGCAATTACACTCCCCCTGATGGACTTCTGTGTAGTGTATGTAATGTCAAATTCGGACAACAACAGTAGCCATCTAGCCAACCTCCCTGTCAAGCTGGTTTCTCGAACAAATACTTTAAGGTGTCCATTCTAGAAATGAGTATGATCTTGTAAGATAGCATATAATGTCTCAGTCTCTTTGTTAACCAGACTAGAGCTATGCATGTCTTCTCCAGCTGTGTATAGTTGACCTCGTAGCCTAAGTTTCTTACTCAGGTATTACACTGCCTTTTCTGTCTTTCCATCTGTATCATGTTAGGCTATCATTGATCCCATAAAATCATCTAGCACTGACGGAGTAGTGGTCTACTCGGTACTGGTGGGGCTAATACTGGCGGGTTCAACAGATAAGTCTTGACTTTGTCGAAAGCCATCTGACATTGAGGGTTCCATTCTTTAGGATAATCCTTTCGGAGTAGCTTGAAAATTGGTTCGCATGTTACAGTGAGATGTACGATAAACCGATTGATGTACTGAAGTCTTCCCAAGAAACCTCTCACTTCTTTTTCTGTTTGAGGAGGTGGCATTTCAGAGATGGCTTTTATCTTGGTTGGGTCAATTTCAATCCCTCTTTGGTTGACCATGAAGCCTAGCACTTTGCCTGCTATTAACCCAAATACACATTTTTGGGGGTTGAGCCTTAGCTTATATTACTTGATTCTTTCGAAGAACTTCCTTAGCGTTGGGATTTGACCTTCTCTGGTGAAGGACTTTACAATCATATCATCTACATGCACACCTGTACCTCCTTATGGATCAGGTCATGTAAGATTGTAGTAGCCATTCATTGATAAGTTGCCCCAGCATTCTTCAACCCAAACGGCATCACCTATAACAATAGGTGCCCCAGTCTATCATGAAGGCGGTTTTCTCCTTGTCTTCAGGTACCATCTTTATCTAATTATACCCTGAGAATCCGTCCATGAATGACAAGAGAGCATGTTTACTGTGTTGTCTACTAGGATGTCTATCTTTGGTAGTGGAAAGTCATCCTTAGAACTAACCTTATTGAGGTTTCTATAATCGATGCACACCCTCAATCTTCCATCCTTTTTAGGTATGATGACCACAGTTGCTAGCCATTTTAGGTATTTTGTGACCTCTAGGAATCCAGTGTCAAATTGTTTCATGATTTCAGCTTTGACCTTGAGGGTCCATTCAGGTCTTAACTACCTCAGCTTCTACTTATGTGGCCTTGCATTTGGGACTAAATGTATCTTGTGCTGTACAACTTCGGGGTCTATGCTGCGTATATCCTCATAGGACTAAGAAAACACTTCTTGGAACTCCTTCAGTTGTTCTGTCATTTGCTTGGCTTCTTTTTCTGTCAAGGTAGCACTGATCTTTATCTCTCGAGGTTGCCCTGCTAAACCGAGGTTAGTCATTTTGAAGTCTTTGTCGACAGGTTGAGCCTTCTTCTCCTCTAAGGCTTGGATGGATTAATATCTTAGGGGGTGGTTCATCATTTTCATCATTTTCAAAGTTAGAGTTAAAAGAAAAAGGAAAGGAAGAAGTAGACATAGTGTAATTCAAAACATCATCTTTATTCATGTTCAAAAGCAGAGGTACAGAAGAGGAGGTTCTTAGTAGAACGGAATCAAAGCTTGGAAAAGACTCGACCTTATCTAAAGACTCAAAGACTCTAGGCCCAGACATGGCCATACTATGTGGAACACATGGCAACCCCTTTGGGTAAACAAAATTATCATAGAAACTCCAATTTGGGATTGTTCAGTCGACGGGGAGGGTGAAATGTTGTAGATCGGGACACCTATCTTGGTCTTCACCGGTGAGCATCATCACTTGATCATCATCGAACAGGTTGCCGATGTCGATCGTTCCCATTTCATAATTCTAATCTTCATCCATCTCTTGGATCTTTGTCCGCTCAATCTCTTCCCAATATATGGTACAATCATGGAATATCTCGAATCTGGGTACATGTCTTTGAAGGTGCATGTTGAACCAAGGTTCTGGGAACCCGCAATAGATGTGGTCATAACCTTTTTTGACAAAGTATACATTAAGACTCTTTGAGTACTGGACATCTTCCATGTTGCTTAAACTATCAAAGCTCACTTGATAAACCAGTTGATTGGTTCAATGAGGTTGCCACTTTCTAATGTTCTGGCTTGCTATGCTTATTGAACTATTACTGAACTGGCTATAATTTCTATAATTCCTCCTCTCGAGCCTCTCGAAACCTTCATTGGCCCACCTATGTTTCTGCTCTATCTGCATTAAGTCTTCTTCTATGGCAATGTACCCCAATCCAAATCTATACTCATTAATCAAAAGAGATAAGAAATCCGCTTCACCTTATTGGTGAGAACCAAGACCCACACTTGGAAAGTGACACATGTTAAGTAATTAATGAAATTAAAAAGGGGAGATGTGTACCTATAAGATATGGCTTAGTTGTGGCCATGGTGTTACCGATATGGAATCCTCCAAGAGGGATACTTTGAGATGCTTCTGCCATGGGATGAAAGTCCAAATGTGTCACCCCACTCTATAAAATTGACATCATAATATGGGAGAGGGTGGTTTGCTACTGACTCTTGTATGGTTTGAACCATGATCTCTCCTAAATCCAGTAGGTCTTGTATAATGTGCCTCAGAGTAAACCATTCCTCAGTATCGTGTCCATGCTGAAGGTGATATCTACAGAATAGATTTATACGAAAATTTACTGGAAGTGGATTTGTAGGTGGTTGAGGGTCAAGCACCGTCAACTTTCTGGCTTAAACCAATTTTTTGAGAACTTTGGACCGGGTTGTGCCCAAATCTGTGAACTATCTCTTAATTCTTCTTTGGGGAGGAGTGCAGCTTGAATTCCCTAAGGACAACAGATTATCATTTATATTGGCTATCTACTTCCCTGACTAATCTCTTGACCTTCTTGGTAGGTGTATCCTTTCGCTGATTATCAGACCTTCCAATGCCCTCATATCCCTTAGTATCTCATCTGCTCGATTCAGTCTATTTCTGAACAAATTATCTTCTTCCATAGAGTCTCAGATGATGGGAGACTTCTGATCGACTTGAGGCTTCCTTCTCATGGCTTCCCCTCTGTCTGTAAGCATGGGCCTCTGGTACGGTGCAATCCATTTAGGAGTACTTGATTCATGCGGGAGTGGTGTATATTCAACTTCCTCCATCATTACCTGACTCTATAACTGAGGGTGTATACTTTTGATCATAGAAATCAACATGCTCATGGCCTCCTCTATTTTGGTCATCCTAATTTCCATTACATTCTGGGCTTGGTACGAACTATCTCTCATGGTTTTAGTAGGGCTCTGCAGGGTAAGACAAATGGGTTCCAGTGTATGAATTTATGATAGCCTGTGTGAGACCCGCACCCTGAATCCTCTACTAACTCGGATTCCTCTTGTGTTAGGTCTCAACACTCAGATTGGCGGGGCACCTAACATGGATCAAATGAATACATCCGAACCTTAGGTGAGTCTCTATACCCGTACGTTGCTATGTAAGTGAATTAGGGAGGACCGAGAGTGGCCCTATAGGTATCCCAATGCATGGGAGCTTTTCTACTGATCGGGGGGCTACAATTTGGCCTAATCGGAGGCTCTACCAGATGGAACACCACCCGACAGCTTCTCCCCAGTTAGTGTGCCAGAAACAAGCGTGTGAGACACCCTCTCTCCTTCGGATTTTATTAATAGGGATCCCAGTCCCTTATTTCACTCCCTTGACCTCGGGATTTATGGAGAAGGCTTTGGGATTTGTGAATGAGCTCAACTTGTGCCCTAATCTCTCGCTTGTAAGGTAACTCCACCTTACTCTCTCCTTCTCTTTCTTCCCTTCAGCACTAATGGTGGGTCAATGGAGTTACTCCTTCATTAGTGACCACCATTAACGAAGGAAAAACCTAAACCCTAAAACTGTAGGTGGTTTACCCATAAAAGAGAGTTCATATCTCTTTCTCTCCCTTCCAGCAAGGTTGGCAGGTTAATGGTAGGACATTCTATCATTAATGGCTACTATTAATGAAGACCAAGAACAAACCCTAGAAATAGGTTGTTACCCACCCTCTTGGTGGGTATGAAATGAACCATTAGCGATTCAAATCTCTACCCATAGCTTGGAAAGATGATTCCTATAGACTCAGAACCATAGTAGGATGGTCGGAAATGAAAGGCCCCAGAGATGGAAGGCAAGAACTCTAGTTCAAGTGATTTCCACACTCGCTCTGGATGATGCACACCGGGGGCTTATCCTCTAAGGACATCAGATGTCACACCCCAATTCTGAACGAACCAGAAATTTGATAACCGTCATAAGAAACAACATGTCAAGCCAGGATCTCATAAGGCCTTGCCAACAATCCAAACCAAATACACATCCCACAAAATCAGAGATAATAAAGAAAATAGCGAAAGTCTTATTAATAATGAACAGAGATCTAACATGATAAATAATTAAATGATCAAGTTATCTCCAAGTAACCAAAACATAATTAATATCTATTACAAGTATCAAAATAAAAAAGTTAACCACTAAGCGTAGGCATAGTTGAAATACTAGCTTGACGAGTCATACTCGTCCTACACAGTTTGCTCGTGCATAGCCACCACTTATCCATACGTTGGTGCATTCATGTAGTCTTCAACCATAACACTTGCAACATTAGAAATTAAAAAGAATTATGCGAGCAAGGGTCAGCTCTCCAACATGAGCTTAGTGAGTAAAAAAACAATGCGCAAACATATGCATACATTTAATTCATATCTTTGGTCGGATATAAGTTTGGAATTGTGATATAGAAAGGATTGGCGACTACCACAACTCTATACACGAGTGTATGAATCTGCCCAATGGATCAAAAATCATTGTCGTCCCACAAGCACCCACCATGGAATAGAGATAGAGCTAAAGTATTCAGATCAAACACTACCAATACTTCCCCTGATGCTCTACCCATACCAGCACGTATGCCCCTACAGGAGAGGGCTTGCAAACTAGGCTCGCTACTAACCAATCCTAATGCCGTCCAAATGTATCCATGGCCTTACCCCAGCATCCCTCAATACTTCCATAGAGATAGAGCTAGGGCCCCCCGGTAGAGTCAAAGACCACACGGTCCGAGACCACCCCCTGATGCCCTACGACGTAATAGATCCGCTAAGGTAACAATGATACGACGATGTCAATGCAAAACATGGTTTAGGGATCACACACCCCTCCCCAAACAGTATACCAACCGCACTCACAAACACAGGCCTATTCCTATCATCATAAACAATAGAGTAGAACAATAAAATAAATATACATAAACAAAAATAGCAATAATATTGGATGACGTGTGAGATGCACATTATAAGCATACAAGCATGGCATCAATCATAGTATTGGATAAATAGAATAAAAGTAGCTTGTTATTATCTAATTAGTTTAGGTCTTGCTTCCTCACCTTTGATCATAGTATCGATCTCTTCTAAGCTTTAGAAATTAACTTGTACTAGTTGACAACCTAGAAAATTCATAAATTTAGCTTAGGGTTTGATGGTATTAAGTTACAATAGTCTAAAATTGAGTTTGGCCTTAAAATAGGCTTTCTAAAATTGTGTGGTCGCACATCATGCTTCCACACATACATCCACAAGCCTATATATGTTTTATGAACAAGGATTGATTTGACTTCCCCATCTAGCTACTGACGATTGGGGGGTAGGTCCTGGTGGGGAAGTTATAGACACCTTTCCATACTTTGTATCTGGAGTACTTCACCACATTTCCTAACCTTGGTAAGCTTCCCGAGAGTCTGTGGTCGACTGTGTAGACACACATCATATTTTCATTAATATGACCACACAACTTACTGGTTGTGTTCGAAGGTCTTTCTCAGTCTATCATTTGGTTCATTGTTGGAGCCTTTTCTAGGGTCACTCTACGGCCTTATTCATGGGTTTTTCCATCACAATTTATTCCCTAACTTATTTCCATGGTATCTCTTGAGATTTAAATTGAGAAATCTCATGATCTCAATCACATATTAGGTCCAGGTCATCAATTCATTATTGGGAGACCAATACCAACCATCCTATACCTACAGAGATAGATTTCGTACCTTTACCCCTTCAATAGAGAGGGATAATAGCCTTTTCTGCAACTTTTCTTCTCCAAGCCCCCTTCTCCTTTCCTTCTCTCCCTCCTTTTCTTCCTCTCTTAGGTTTAGAGTTTTGGAATTGGTTCTAAAAGAGTGAGAGAGACTAAGGGACGCCCTTTATATAGGGAAAAAACCTCCATATAGAGTACTCTATCAACTAGGAAAGAGATCCCTAAAATTTATAAAGTTTCTAAACTCGGAATCAATTCTAAGTTTGCGTGGTCGCATGTGTGGTCGTAGAACCCATGCTGCGACACAAGGCAAAAGTGCTGCCACACAACCAAAATTTGACTGACCTCACTTTCTGACTGTGTGGATCAACCACACAATGCAGGTTATGCTTCTACTCAATTAAAATTTGACTGACCTCACTTTCTGACTGAGTGGTCAACCACACAAGGTAGTTTATGCTTCCACTCAAATAAAATATACTATTTTTGGGTTAATTTGCTCACCTAGCCTTGTGGTTTCTTCATACTATCGATCTGCTCGAGCCGACTATGATAGGAAGACTGTCACGACACAAGAACATAAGGTTAGATCGGGTTTGCGATGTGTGGGTCTTACAACTTCACCACTCTTAAAAGAAATTTCATCCTCGAAATTTGCACGTATAGATTTTACAACTCCTCCTCCCTCAAAAGAAATTTCGTCATCAAAATTTGGATGTACCTTTTGAATCGAATAGGTGTGGATTTTATTTTCGAATGATGTATTTTTCTTCCCATGTAATCTCTTCTACATCTTGGCTTTGCTAAGTTACCTTCACATAATAAATATCCCAACTCTAGGAATGTTGTACCTTCCAACTGGTGATTTACGCTGGTACTACTTCAAAAGTTAAGTTGTAAGATCCGTACGTGAAAATTTCGAGGATGAAATTTCTGTTAAGGGTGGTGGAGTTGTAAGACCCGCACGCCACGAATCCGGTCTAACCTTAAGTTCTCGTGTCGTGACCGGTCTTCCCATCATAAACGGTTCAAGTGAACCAATTGTATGAAGAAACCACAAGATGAGATAAGCAACAAGTCAAAGTTAATTAGTGTGGTTGACTGTTTAAGTTTGTATGGAAGCAACCAGTCAAAAACTAAAAACCAGTAAATTTTGGATGCATGGTCGCATTTTGAGGGGTATGGTCGACCGTATGGTCGACTAGGTTGAGACCGCACAACGTGTGGTCGCATGTTTTGGTTTGTATGGTCGACGGATTATGCGACCACACCATCGATCGTACGAACCCAGAACCGACTCTGTGATATGGAAATTTTCCAAATCAAAGGGGATCTCTTTCCTTATTGTAGGGGGACTCTACATGGAACTTTTCCCTCTATATAAAGGATGTCCCTTCAATTTATTTTACACTTTTGGATCGATCTCAAACCCTACGCCTAAGGGAGAAAGAGAGAGGAGGAAAAGGAGAATAAGAGAAGGGGAGGAAAGCTTGGAGAAGGGTTTTGCAGAGAAAAGTTTTATCTCTCTACAACAAGCTTAAGGTATGGACTTGACTATATATGGTAAATCAGA
The DNA here is from genome assembly GCA_028583415.1 of Protea cynaroides. Classification (NCBI taxonomy): domain Eukaryota; kingdom Viridiplantae; phylum Streptophyta; class Magnoliopsida; order Proteales; family Proteaceae; genus Protea; species Protea cynaroides. The sequence continues at coordinate 51,687,445 of CM053270.1, read as the reverse complement.
TAGAATAGGTTCTTTTCAAGCTGATATGTAGAACCTAGTACAACGATTTCGGTTGTATGTTTTCTATGGGAAACCATAGAGAATAGGTTAGGGATAATGGATGAGGAAAAAACTATGATTTAATGACATAGACTGATCGTAGGAGGAACCTTATTGTTGAGCCCAGAGGAGGAACTCGTATTGGAAGTAAAAATTAGACCATACTTCGTATGGCCGCAGCTATGGTCGACCATAGGGTGACCAGTGAGTCGACCAAAACTATTCGGGAAGTTCCCAGAAATCGTGTGGTCCCACATGCGGTTGCATGTAGTGTGACCATAGGATCTATCGTACGTCGTATGGTCGCGTATATTGAGACCATAGGGTCGATCGCAGGGATCGACCATATGATAACAACAAGTATATTTTGAGACTAGACAAGGATTTTGATTAATGTAACTTAGTACAATCGAACACTAACTTAAATACATTAATTGTTTAGGTTCCCAATAGATTCAAAGTGATTTTCAAAGCTTGGGAGATGAACAAACATTAGACAAAAGTGAGGGAACAAGACCCAAACTAATTGAAAAATAACAAACTGTCTTACTTTATTTGTCCAATAAAATGAATGTTTCTATGTTTGTATGCTTGTAATGTGCATCTTACATGTCATCCAATATTACTGCTATTTCTGTTCATGCATATTTATTTCTGTCTATTTATAACATGATGGTGATGATGCTAGGAATGGCATGAGATTGTATGTGTGGTTAGTGTGTTGGATGCAAGTGGGGCATCAGGGGGAGAACGTGGCATTGTGATTTAGCCTGGTCACCAGACTCTAGCTGTCACACCCCAATTTTGTACCAACCAGAATGGTGTGATGAACCGTCAATAAACCAACGGTTCAACCAGGATCTCGAATAAGCTGTGTCCGTTTTCTTAAACCATACACATCTACAACAAAAATTAGAATAAATACATGATAGTGGAAGTCTTTAATATTAAATGAACTGAGAGTCTAAAGATGATATCATAAATAAATTATCTTCAAAAAAACTAGGACATAAATTAAAATAATTTAATCAATTACATCGTCTGTATAACTTAAACAAAATCTAATCGAAAACACATGAGTTGCACTCGCATAATAAATCATGTGACTCCATCATAAATCCTGCATCCAACGCCGCTGCATGCCCGTACGTTGGAGCATTCATATAATCTTCTACTGTGGTACCTGCATCATCAACTAAAAATATTCGACGTCGAAAGGGTGAGCACACATCACGACTCAGTGAGCAAACAAAACAATGCAACAAATATATGCATGCATTTAATTCATATCTTTGGTCTGGTTCATAAGTTTACAATGTGCAATAGAAAGGATAAGCGGCTGCCGCACCTCTATACAAGAATGTGTGGAACCACCCAATAGATCAAACACCATTGTCGCCCCCACATGCACCCACCATGGAATAGGGATAGAGCTAAAGTGCTTAGGACCGCACCGCATCACACTTCCCCTGATGCCCTACCCATACCAACACGTAAGCCTCTACTGGCAAGGGCTTGCAAACTGGGCTCGCAACTAACCAATCTTAATGTCAAACAGTGTATCCAAGATCTTACCCCAGCATCCCTCAATACGTCCATAGAGATAGAGCTAAGGCCCCCCCGGCAGAGTCAGAGACTACACGGTCCGAGACCACCTCCCCTGATGCCCTCCGACGTAATAGTTCTGCTAAGGTAATGGCGATACGACGATGTTAGTAGACAAAACTTGAGTAGAGATAGAGCTAGAGTCTGGTGACCAGGATGAACCACAGTGTCACGTCCTCCCCCTGATGCTCCACTCGCATCAAGTACACTAACCACACACATACATTCACATGCCTATTCCTAGCATCATCATCAATATCATATTATAAATAAACAAAAATTAAATATGCATGAATAGTAATAACAGGAATAGTGGATGATATGTGATATGTACATTACAATCATACAAACATAGAATCATTCATGATATTGGACTCAATAAACAAAAATAGTTTATTATTAGCTAATTAGTTTAGGTCTTGTTCCCTCACCTTTGATTGAGCATAGATCCTCGTTCAAGCTTTATGAATCACTTTTAAATCACTAGAAAGACCTAACAAGTCGATAGATTTTAATTAGAATTAACTCTAATATATTTAGACAAAAAGAAACTGTAGGGTCTCAGATAGGGTAGCACCTAGGGTAGCATTTTCTGCGACCACAGGGGTAGGGTCACAGGTAGGGTAGCACCTAGGGTAGCAGTTTTTACGACCCTAGGGTGTAGGGTCGCATGTGGGGTCGGATACCATTCGACCCTACGTGCGACCACACCCTCCCTGGGACTTCCCGAGGGCATGTGGTCGATCATATGGCCTCGTAGGGTCGGATATCATTCGACCCTACGTGCGACCACACGTATTCTATGTCGACCTTTCGTTATAAAGTCCATTCCTTCATGTTTGAATCCTTTGGCTTACTATCATGGTCCATCCTATGATTGTTCTATGGCTCATAACTATAATTTATACACAATTTCCATTACCCACCATGATTTCCTCCATGGATTCCCTTGGAACTTGTCCATGGATGGATGATTTGGGTTTTTCCTAATCCTATGTTCTTCACAACTACTCTAGGCTCTCTTATTCAGGTAGGGAATTAGGTTCATACCTTAATTCAGAGGTTTCTCTGAACTTCCTCCTCTTCCTTAGTCTTCTTCTTCAAGTTTCCTTCTCTTTCTCTTTCTCTCACTTTCAATTAGGGTTCTAAAGGAGTGAAAGAGGCTAAGGGACGTCCTATTTATAGAGAGAAACACTCCATAATAAGCCCCAATGAGTTTAGGAAAGAACCCCCTCGGATTAGGAAGGTTTCTTAATTTTTGGTTTCTGACTGTTCTCGTAGGGTCGCATGTAGGGTCGCAGAATCCGTCGACCATACGATTTTTAGTCATGCGACCCCACGACCAAAAAGTCATGGGTTGGACTCTATTTGAGGTGGGGTCAGTCATACCTGTTTAGGCATGCGACCCTACCCTCATATTTGACTGTTTTTGAGTTAAACTTCATACCTGGTTTTATGGTTTCTTCACGCACTTGGTCCACTTGGCTCGACCATGATAGGTAAACCTGGTACAAGATGGTAAGACCGGTTAGTTTGATACAGGTCTTATAACTCCCCCCTTTATTAGAAATTTCATCCTCGAAATTTATACATACCTTTCGAGTCGAAAAGGTGAGATATTGCATTCGCATAGCATTCTCTTCTTCCTATGTGATCTCTTCTATATCTCGGCTCCTCCAATTGACCTTAACATAATAAATGTCACGATTGCGTAGATGTTGAACATTTCGGCTGGTGATTTCAGTTGGTGCTACTTCGAATGTCAAATCATCAGTTAGATCTGGTGGATCCACTGTCAAAACGTGTGTTGGATCTCTGACGTATTTCTTCAATAATGAGATATGAAATACATCATGCACACTTGACATAGATGGTGGTAGTGCTAACTGATATGTCACACCCCAATTCCGTACTGTTCAGAATGGTGTGATGATCCGCTAATAAACCAACGGTTCAACCAGGATCTCAAATAGGCTGTGTCCGTTTGCTTAAACCATACACATCCACAACCATAATCAGAGTAAATACACAATAGCGGAAGTCTTAAATATTAAATGAACTGAGAATCTAAATGTGATAATCATAAATAAAATATTCAATTATCTTTAATTGACTGAGACATAAGTAAATAAAATAATCAATTACATTTCCTCAATAATCCAAATAAAAATCTAATTGAAAACGCATGAAAGGCATTCGCATGATGAATCATCCGTCTCCATTATATCTTCTGCGTCTATCGTCGCAACGTGCCCGTATGTAGGAGCATTCATATAATCTTCCACGGTTATACCTTCATCATCAACTAAAATATTTGAATTCGAAAAGGGTGAGCTCACATCACAGCTCAGTGAGCAAACAAAACAATGCAACAAACATATGCATGCATTCAATTCATATCTTTGGTCTGGTATATAAGTTTGCAATGTGCTATAGAAAGGTTCGGTGGCCGCCTCGCCTCTATACACAGGGTGTGTAAGCCCACCCAATGGATCAAACACCATTGTCGTCCACATCCACCCCACCATGGAATAGAGATAGAGCTAAAGTGCTTAAGACCGCACCGCATCACACTTCCCCTGATGCTCTACCCATACCAATACGTAAGCCCCTGTTGGTGAGGGCTTGTAAACTGGGCTCGCAAATAACCAATCCTAATGTTAAACAGTGTATCCAAGGCCTCACCCCGGCATCCCTCAATACGTCCATAGAGATAGAGTTAAGGCCCCCCGACAGAGTCAGAGACTACACGGTCCGAGACCACCTCCCCTGATGCCCTACGATGTAATAGTTCTGCTAAGGTAATGGTGATACGACGATGCTAGTGGATAAAACTTGAGTAGAGATAGGGCTAAAGTGCTTAGGACCGCACCGCATCACACTTCCCCTGATGCCCCACTCGCATCAAGTACACTAACCACACACAAGCATTCACATGCCTATTCCTAGCATCATCATCATCATCATGTTGTAAATAAACTGAATTAAATATGCATGAACAGTAATAACAGGAATAGTAGATGACATGTGATATGCACATTACAATCATACAACCATAGCATCATACTTGGTATTGGACTCAATAAACGAAAATAGTTTATTATTAGCCAATTAGTTTAGGTTTTGTTTCCTCACCTTTGATTGAGTGTAGATCCTCTTTCAAGCTTTAAGAATCACTTTTATATCACTAGGAGAACCTAACAAGTCGATAAATTTTAATTAGAATTAATTCCAACAATTTTAAGCTTGTTGTATTGCTAGGGTCGCAGGTTGGGTCACAGGTAGGGTAGCAGTTTTCTGTGACCCCAGGGTGTAGGGTCGGTCATAGGGTCGGTTACCCATCTACCCTAGGTGTGCCCACAACCTCCTTGGACTTTTCGAGAGCATGGGGTCGATCCTATGGTCTGGTAGGGTCGATTTCCAATCGACCCTACGTGTTACCACACGTAGTTTGAGTCGACCTTTCATCCTACAGTCCATTCTTTCATGTTTGGATCCTTTGGCTCACTTTTATAGTCCATTCTATGATTGTTCTATGCCTCAAAACTCCAAGTTACACACTTTACTTTGTTTACAATGATTTCCTCCATGGATTCCATTGGAATTTATCCATGGATGGATGATTTGGGTTTTTCCTAGATTCTACCCTCTTCATGAACTATTCTAGGGTCTTACATAATTCATGGAGAATGTATTCATACCTTAGGGTTGCCGAGATTCAGAGATTTCTCTGAATTTCTTCTCCTTAGTCTTCTTCTCCAATTCTCCTTCTCTTCTCTTTCTCTCACTTTCAATTAGGGTTTCAAAAGGAGTGAAAGAGGCTAAGGGACATCCTATTTATAGAGAAAAACCTCCCAAAGTAAGTCCCATCGAGATTAGGAAAGGATCCCCTTGAAATTAGGAAAGTTTCCTAATTAAGATTTCAGTCTGTCATCCTAGGGTCGATGCTAGGGTCGCAGGACCCGTTGACCCTAGGGTCTCAAGTCATCCGACCCTAGGACTGAAAAGTCATGGGTTGGACTCTGTTGAGGTGGGGTCGACCCTACCTATTTAGGCATGGGACCCTACCCTCAATTTTACTATTTTTGGTCAATTTCATACCTGGTCTTGTGATTTCCTTCACGCACTTGATCCACTTGGCTCGACCATGATAGGTAGACCTGGTACAAGGTGGTAAGACCGGTTAGTTTGATATGGGTCTTACATGATAAGCCACTTTTCCACATTTAGCTAGAATCTCATATGGCCCGACATATCTCGAACTTAGCTTCCCTTTCTGTCCGATTTGTTTTAAATCTCGCATAGGTGACACTTTCAAGAATACCTTATCACCTACAATAAATTCAAGGTCTCGACGTCGAGTCTCTGCATACTGTTTCTGACGATTCTGAGCTGTTCTAACTCTTTCCTTGATAATTTCGACTACTCGACAAGTCTCTTCAACAAACTCTGGTCCAACAATGCTCCGTTCTCCAACTTCATTCCGAAGTAGAGGAGTTCGACACTTCCTACCATACAGTGCCTCTTAAGGTGACATCTGTATAGTAGCCTGATAGCTATTGTTATAGGCGAACTCGATCAATGGTAGTTTCTCGTCCCATGAGCCTTTAAAATCAATAACACAGGCTCGAAGCACATCTTCTAAAATCTGAATGGTACGCTCTGACTGTCCGTAAGGATGGAATGCAGTACTGAATTTCAGTGTTGTACCCATAGCCTTCTGTAATCCTTCCCAAAATTTTGAAGTAAAGCGCGGGTCTCTATCGGACACAATGCTTTCAGGTACACCATGTAATCTGATAATATTATCCACATATAGCTTGGCTAACCTCTCCAGGGTATACTGTGGGCGTATAGCTATAAAACGAGCTGTCTTAGTCAGACGATCTACAATCACCCAGACCGCGTCAACTACTCGGTGAGTCAATGGTAACCCAGTGACGAAGTCCATGGTGATGCAGTCCCATTTCCATGCTGGTTCTGGCAGTGGCTGCAACAATCCTACAGGTCTTTGCCGTTCAGCCTTTACCCTTTGACAATTTAGGCATTAAAACACGAATTTAGCTACATCTGCTTTCATTCCTCTCCACCAATATAATTTCTTCAGATCATGATACATCTTTGTACTTTCAGGATGTACCGAATAAGCGGTGGTGTGAGCTTCCTTCATTAGTCTGTGTCTAATGTCCAAGTTTTCCGTTTCAAGAACACATACTCTTCATTTGTACTTCAGTACCTTTTCATCATCCAAGGTGAACTCAGGAATAGTCCTACCTTTTTCGATGTCTTCTTGTACCGTTCTCAGATAAGGGTTTGATTTAATAGCGACTTTCACTTCATCAATTATATCAGGTACAATCTTCAATGTCGCAAACATATTTGAAAACCGATGAATAAACCCTTGGTTGGTCGATTCACCCGATGCATCTATCACGAACTGCCCCTTACCGTAATTGAATACTTTTTCCCGTAACACACATTGCCGCAGTCGTGTTAACCTCTCCTTGGGATTTTATCATTGCTTTTCTGCTTAGCACATCAACAACTACATTAGCCTTTCCTGGATGATACTGGATATCACAATCATAATTCTTTAATAATTCCAGTCATCTTCTTTGTCTCATGTTCAACTCCTTCTGATTAAAAAGATAAGTGAGACTCTTGTGATCTGATTTAATTTGAAATTTATCTCCGTACAAGTAATGTCTCCATATCTTGACAGCATGTACTACTGCTGCTAATTCCAAGTGATGAGTGGGATAGTTCTTCTCATGTGTCTTCAGTTGTCTTGAGGCATACGCAACTAATTGTTCTCCTTGCATAAGTACACATCCTAAACCCAATCCAGACGCATCAGTGTATAAGGTAAATGGTTGTCCTGGAATAGGAATAGTCAAGATGGGAGCAGATATCAATCTAGCCTTCAATGTTTGAAAACTTTTCTCATATTTATCAGTCCAAAAAAACTTTTCTCCTTTCTTAGTCAAACTGGTAAGAGATACGGCAATTCTGGAATAGTCTTCCACGAATCGTCGATAATACCCAGCTAGACCTAGGAAACTTCTAATTTCTACAACACTCTTAGGTGCTTCCCACTTCATAATGGCTTCAATCTTGCTAGGATCCACTTTAATTCCTTCAGCGGATACAACATGGCCTAAGAAAGCGACCTCATTTAGCCAAAACTCACACTTTGTAAATTTAGCGTAAAGCTTCTCTTTACTTAGTCGCTGCAGAGTGGCTCTTAGATTCATTACATGAGTTTCCTTGTCCTTGGAGTAGACCAATATATCATCAATAAACACAATGACTGACGTATCCAACATATCATGGAATACCCGATTCATGAGTTCCATAAAAGTTACAGGTGCGTTAGTCAATCCAAAAGACATGACTAAAAATTCATAATGTCCGTATCTTGTTCTGAATGTTGTCTTTGGAATATCACCTTCCTTAATCTTCAACTGATGGTATCCTGACCGAAGATCAATCTTGGAGAACACCTTTGCACCTTGCAACTAATCGAACAAGTTATCGATCTGAGGCAATGGGTAACGATTCTTGATTGTCAGCTTATTCGATTCCCGATAGTCTATACACAGTCGAATGCTACCGTCCTTCTTCTTTACAAACAATACTGGCGCTCCCCATGGTGATTTGCTAGGTCTGATATAACCCTTGTCTAATAATTCCTGTAACTGTACTTTCAATTCCTTCAGTTCACTAGGAGCCATTCGATAGGATGCTTTAGATACTGGTGCGGTTTCGGGTATCAGATCTATAACGAACTCTGTCACTCAGTCGGGTGATAGTCCTGGTAGTTCTTCAGGAAATACATCTGGAAAGTCACGCACAACATCAATATCCTCCATTCGTGGTGCTTCCTTGGTGAGGTCGACCATTGAAACTAGATACCCAACTCCTCCTTTCTCGAGGCATTTTCTAGCCTTTAATGCAGAGAGGATGAGTTTTCGTTTACGGGGAAGTTTGGTTCCCGCAAAACTAAACTCTGCTCCTTCCTTGTCTTTAAATGTCAGCTTCTTTTCTGTACATAATAGGTTTACAGAATGCCGAGCTAACCAGTCCATTCCTAAGATAACGTCAAAGTCTGCTATTTCGAGTTGAATCAAGGTTGCATCCAAAATCTTCTCGCCGATAAGAACTGGACATGGACCATAATCTTTTTCTAATTCCACTTCTAATCCCATAGGTAATTGTACAAGCAATTTGTAGTCTAACGATCTGAGGGGTAGATTTAGCTTCTTTCCAAATGACACAGATATAAAAGAATGAGTAGCTCCAGAATCAAAGAGTACTCTAACGGGTATGTCATTAATAGGTACGATACCTGTGATTTGTTTAAATTTAGTCTACATGCTAACACAATGTAACACAAAATGAATGGTTTAGGTCATACCTGTGACCACATCAGGCGATGCGGCAGCATCCTCAGATGTAATCGCATAAACCTTGCCTTGTTGTAGCTGCTTCCTGGGCTTAGGACATTCCCTGGAATAATGTCCCACTTGATTGCAGTTAAAGCATTTTACTCCTTCATTATTTTGCTTTTGTTGTAGTTGAGCTGCTGGAGTAGTCTTGGTTGTAGCATTAAAGTCTTGAGTACGGAAGGGTTTGAATGTCCTTGTATTCCCTTCGTTGTATGAATTTTCATTTGGCCTTTTAATACCCCTATTTTGAGCAAAATAGCTTTCTTTCTGGCTCGACTCTATCACTCGAGCAATATGTACCGCTTCGTTGTAGACTTTCTTTTCCAGTCCCAGAACATGCTCGCGAATGCTTCCCCTAAGTCTCATGACTAACCTTCGGGTCTTAGTATTTTCCTCTTGCATGCTAGTGGGTGCAAAGAAAAACAACTCTTCATAACGCTATTGGTATGCGTCCACAGTCATTTGCCCCTGATATAAACTCAGGAACTCTCTCTCCATAGCATCTCTGAAACTTCTGGGGAAGTACTTCTCAAAGAATGCCTCTTTATAGATAGCCTAGGTCAATTGGGCGTGCTTGGTTAACAGATAAGTTCGAGTAGACTTCCACCAGTGGTGTGCATCGCCTTTCAGCTTGAATGTTGCACACAGTACTTTCTCCTCCTCATTTACCGTCATCATCATGAAATTTTTTTTTCCATTTCATCGATCCAATATGCTGGCCACAAAGGATCTGCTGGTTTACCATTATATTCTTTAGGCTTCATCTTCAGAAAATGCTCGATCAGTCAAGAGTGGTCCAACTGTAACTGAGCATAGGCCCCATACATAGGTGGTTGGTACTGGTAACTGCCTTGAGCTACCTCAGGATTCTGTACTGGAGCCTGCATAACTGGCGTTTGAGGTGCGTGGGGTACCGTGTTGCTTCCCCCTGGTACTGTGCTAGCCTGTCCGGCTGGCATAGGTGTCATATGTGCAGCTGGAAAAACCATTCCTATAGCAGCTTGCATATTGGCTTGCACTAGCTGTATTTGCTGCAACTGTTGTGCCAGGTTCATTACGGCTATAGCCAAATCTGTAGGTGGGACTAGCAAGTTTGTAGGGTTTGCCTGACCATTAGCTACTGGCGGTGTCGTATTTCGATTCTCTTGTACTTCAGGAACTTCATGGCTGTCCTCCCCCACAGGTGGTGGTGGTGGAATTGGGTTACGACCTCGTCTGGTCACTCTTCGCCTAGCCATTTCCTATTCAGGTGGTGGTAGCATCTGAAAACAATCATAGAACATATGAGGCAATCAATATAAGTTGTTCCCAAGTCAAAATCCAACTAATCAATATAAATTTCCAATTTTTCAAGTCATTCTGACAAAATCCTGTACTGTATTTTCCATCGTAAGGTGGATGGTAGGGTCGCTCCTTATGCGACCCTAGGGTATGCGACCCTAGAAACCCTGTCAGCTCACCGAGAGCCTAGGGTCGATCGTAGGGTCGGTATATGTCTGACCCTAGGTCCGACCCATGGTTTCTATCAGATCACCAAGAGCCTAGGGTCGATGGTAGGGTCCATCGTAGGGTCGCACATTTTGTCGAATTTTGCGACCCTACGATCCAAAATTAGGTTTTTAAACCTGATTTTGGATTCATTTCCTATTCTTTCTCTTTTCTTCCAACTCAACTTGCTTCCCCTAAGTTGCTACAGTATCGACCCCTAGGGTTTGGTGATTGTTTCTTCCGTTCACGACTCCCGCTCCTTCTCTTCAGGTATGCTCTCTACCGTTTCCCATTTTTAAGCTTTCTAAACTAGGTTTTCATCCATTTACATCATTTTCTTCAAATTAAAATTTTTCTAATCGTAAAAATTTAATTTTTATTGGGGGCTTTTGCTATTGGTCACCCAATGGACGAAAGCCCTCAAAAATATTTGAGTTTCATCGATTGGTTATCAAGAAACTTGAAATTTTCTATTTTTGACCTAATTTTTGAGATTTTTTGAATTTATTGAAATTTCTTCAAATTCGATCTTCCTAGATTAAATTTCCAACTGTATGAGCTTTGCAGGATGGTTTGGGACCTATGTAAGTCCTCCTACCCAGCTGTTTGGGTGAAAAGTAAGGCTTTTGGCCAAATCATGCCGTTATAATGCCAAAATTTTGAATTTTTCACCATATCTAATATCTTGTTTATTGTTCTGTGTCTTTGCAGATAGTATGGCCCGTACTAAGGTTCCTAGGGCTCATGATCCTGTTCGTTTTTGCTCCAACGAGGATGAGGCTCAGTATGCTCGCTATGAGCGTAAGAAAGTAGAAGGGGGTCGCTATGTAAACTTGGCTAGTCTAGCCTTGTTTAACGTGGAGGGTGTCTTTGGTGATATGGACTGGCTTCCTGTGATCACCTATGAGGCTTTACTTGTCCTGCTTTGGTGAAGCAGTTCTATTGCAATCTCCAGGTGGTGGGGGAACGTAATAATACAGAGAGAGGTAGGGAGCTCAGGATCTCCAGCTATGTAAAAGGGGTAGAGGTTTCATTTAACTGCCAACAGTTGGCTGATCTCTTGGGCATATCAAATGATGGCCCTTTGGTGTACTGTGCTCCTAAGGAACCCCAGTTCCTATCCTTGATGATGCATGCTGAGATTGATAGCCAGCTTCTTAAAGGTGATCACTGGGAGATGAAGGCGATCAACCTACGGTCAGAGCCTTGGGTGTACTGTAAGATCATTCAGCACAACCTAATTCCCCAGAGTGGCCATTATGATAAAATTTCTCAGTTGACCCAGTACGTCCTGTACTGCATTTGCACTAGGCAGTCTATCTGCCTTCTTTATATTATTATGAGGACGATGATCCGTGCTACGATGCTTGGTCAGTTAGGCAACCTGCCCTATGGACGACTGATCACTACTCTGCTCATACGCCTGCATGTTGACCTATTGGATGAGAGGATTCATGAGGATACCTTCTCTTCTAACATTGACTGGGAGGCCATCTGCAGGATGGGGATGCGAGATGCATAGGTCAGTGACGATGAGAGGAACGCTCTGGTGCGTCCTCGTACCTGGGTAGAGGTAGCAGATGCTGAGGCAGCAGCAGCAGCAGGAGCAGGGGTCCATGGGGGTGATGTTGGGGATGATGATCGTATGTTAATGGATGTAGACTCCATACCTCCTCATCACCACTACATTCTACTCGAACTGGTCCATCTCAGGCTCCTTCACACACTGTTGGTCCTTCACACCCACCATCTGATGATATGATGGGGTTACTGCATGAGATTAGAGAGGCTCAGCACGTGACTGATCTGAGAGTAGGAGAGCTTCTAGATGCTCAGCGCGCAACTGATGGGAGAGTAGGCAAGCTTCTAGATGCTCAGCATGCGTCTGATCAGCGGATGGCCGAGTTGATAGCTAGTCTCTAGACAATCCAGACTCAGGTGGCCTGGTTGACTAGAGTGTATGCTGAGGACAACGACAGAGAACGCGAGGCACCTCCTCCTCCAGCACCTCCAGCTCTATGATGTATATTTTTCTTTTTGTTTTTCTTTGTACTATAGAGTAACTGTCTGGATTGTGGACTGTACTCAGATTTGGATATGTATAAACGTTGCTTTTTATTTGATGTATATATGAAACTTATTTCTCCTTTTAATAGTGCATTATTCTCTTTCGTAATTTTGTCTCAAACAACACAGGTGCTCATAGTGTGTTATTATTACAGTTTTTAAATTTTTATCCTAACTCAGTTCATGAACTTTTTGTGGAAGTATACTGGTTTAATAGACAGGGCCTGAGAGCTCTGATACCAAGTTGTCACACCCCAATTCTGTACCAACCAGAATGGTGTGATGAACCGTCAATAAACCAACGGTTCAACCAGGATCTCGAATAGGCTGTGTCCGTTTGCTTAAACCATACACATCCACAACAAAAATCAGAATAAATACACGATAGCGGAAGTCTTTAATATTAAATAAACTAAGAGTCTAAAGATGATATCATAAATAAATTATCCAATTATCTTCAAAAGAACTAAGACATAAATTAAAATAATTTAATCAATTACATCGTCTGTATAACTTAAACAAAATCTAATCGAAAACGCATGAGTTGCACTCGCATGATGAATCATGCGACTCCATCATAACTTCTGCATCCATCGTCGCCGCATGCCCGTACGTTGGAGCATTCATATAATCTTCCTCTGTAGTACCTGCATCATCAATTAAAAATATTCGACGTCGAAAGGGTGAGCATACATCACGACTCAGTGAGCAAACAAAACAATGCAACAAACATATGCATGCATTCAATTCATATCTTTGGTCTGGTTCATAAGTTTACAATGTGCAATAGAAAGGATAGGTGGCCGCCGCACCTCTACACACGAATGTGTGGAACCACCCAATGGATCAAACATCATTGCCGCCCCCACATGCACCCACCATCGAATAGGGATAGAGCTAAAGTGCTTAGGACCGCACTGCATCACACTTCCCCTGATGCCCTACCCATACCAACACGTAAGCCCCTATTGGCGAGGGCTTGCAAACTGGACTCGCAACTAACAAATCCTAATGTCAAACAGTGTATCCAAGGCCTTACCCCAGCATCCCCAATACATCCATAGAGATAAAGCTAAGGCCCCCCGGTAGAGTCAGAGACTACACGGTCCGAGACCACCTCTCCTGATGCCATACGACGTAATAGTTCTGCTAAGGTAATGAAGATACGACGATGTTAGTGGACAACACTTGAGTAGAGATAGAGCTAGAGTCTGGTAACCAGGATGAACCACAGTGTCACATCCTCCCCCTGATGCTCCACTCGCATCAAGTACACTAACCATACAATACATTCACATGTCTATTCCTAGCATCATCATCATCATCATATTATAAATAAACAGAAATTAAATATGCATGAACAGTAATAACAGGAATAGTGGATGACATGTGATATGCATATTACAATCATACAAATATAGAATCATTCATGGTATTAGACTCAATAAACAAAAACAGTTTATTATTAGCCAATTAGTTTAGGTCTTGTTCTCTCACATTTGATTGAGCGTAGATCCTCTTTCAAGCTTTATGAATCACTTTTAAATTACTAGAAAGACCTAACAAGTCGATAGATTTCAATTAGAATTAATTCTAATATATTTAGACTAACAGAAACTGTAGGGTCGCAGGTAGGGTAGCACCTAGGGTAGCATTTTCTACGACTACAGGGGTAGGGTCGTAGGTAGGGTAGCAGTTTTTGCGACCCTAGAGTCTAGGGTCGCATGTGGGGTCGGATACCATTCGACCCTACGTGCGACCACACCCTCCCTGGGATTTCCCGAGGGCATGTGGTCGATCATATGGCCTCGTAGGGTCGGATATCATTCGACCCTATGTGCGACCACACGTATTCTGTGTCGACCTTTTATTCTAAAGTCCATTCCTTCATGTTTGAATCATTTGGCTTACTATCATGGTCCATCTTATGATTGTTCTATGGCTCATAACTATAATTTATACACAATTTTCATTGCCTACAATGATTTCCTCCATGGATTCCCTTGGAACTTGTCCATGGATGGATGATTTGGTTTCCCATAATCCTATGTTCTTCACAACTACTCTAGGCTCTCTTATTTAGGTAGGAAATTAGGTTCATACCTTAATTCAGAGGTTTCTTTGAACTTCCTCATCTTCCTTAGTATTCTTCTTCAAGTTTCCTTCTCTTCTTCTCTTCTTCTCTTCCTTCTTTTTCTCTTTCTCTCACTTTCAATTAGGGTTCTAAAGGAGTGAAATAGGCTAAGGGATGTCCTATTTATAGAGGAAAACACTCCATAATAAGCCCCAATGAGTTTAGGAAAGAACCCCCTCGGATTAGGAAGGTTTCCTAATTTCGGTTTCTGACTGTTCTCGTAGGGTCGCATGTAGGGTCGCAGAATCCGTTGACCCTACGATTTTTAGTCATGCGACCCCACGACCAAAAATTCATGGGTTGGACTCTATTTGAGGTGGGGTCAGTCATACCTGTTTAGGCATGCGACCCTACCCTCATATTTGATTATTTTTGAGTTAAACTTCATACCTGGTCTTGTGGTTTCTTCACGCACTTGGTCCACTTGGCTCGACCATGATAGGTAAACCTGGTACAAGGTGGTAAGACTGGTTAGTTCGATGCAGGTCTTACACTAGCCTTATCTCTACTCAAGTCTTGCCCACTGACATTGTCGTATCGCAATTACCTTAGCCGAACTATTACGTCGTAGGGCATCAGGGGAGGTGGTCTCGGACCGTGTGGTCTATGACTCTACCGGGGGACCTTAGCTCTATCTTTATGTACGTATTGAGGGATGCTGGGGTGAGACCTTGGATACATTGGATGGCATTAGGATTAGTTAGTTGTGAACCCAATTTGCAAGCCCTTGCTAGTTGCGAGCCCAGTTTACGAGCCTAGTTTGCAAGTGTTGACGGTGTGTAATCCAGACACTTTAGCTCTATCTCTATTCCATGGTGGGTGCATGTGGGATGACAATGGTGTTTGATCCATTGGATAGATTCACACACTCGTGTATAGAGGTGCAGTGGCCACCAATCCTTTTTATAGCACATTGTAAGCTTAAAACCAGGCCAAAGATATGAATTGAATGCATGTATATGTTTGTTGCATTGTTTTGTTCACTCACTGAGCTCAAGTTGGAGAGCTGACCTCGCGTGCGCAATTCTTTTTAGTCTCTGATGTTGCAGGTGTTACTGTCGAAGATTATATGAATGCGCCAACATATAGACACGTAGTGGCTATGGATGTACACGCTATGGAGGACGAATATGACTCGTCAAGCGAGTATTTCAACTATGTTTATGCTTAGTGGTTAACTTTCGTATTTTGATACTTGTAATAGGTATTAATTATGTTTTGGTTACTTGGAGATAACTAGATTATTTAATTATTTATCATGTTAGACCTCAGTTCATTATTAATAAGACTTCTGTTATTCACTTTAATATCTCTGATTGATGTGGAATGTGTATTTGGTTTGAATTATCGGCACGGCCTATACAAGATTCTGGTTTAAACCATTGGTTCTCATGACGGTTCATCACACCACTAGTTAGTCTAGAATTGGGGTATGACATAAGTCTTCTATCGACTCTGGTGGATCCGCAGTCAATACATGTGATGGATCTCTAAGCGAAATACGTTGTGCATACTAGAAATAGATGGCGGTAATGCGAGTTAATGTACTACTTTTCCACATCTCTCCAAAATTTTATAAGAACCAATATATAACTAGGACATAACAGTCCCTTCTTACCAAACTATTTCAAACCTCTCATAGGCGATATATTCAAGAATACTGTGTCTCCTATAGCGATTTAAGGTATCAACGTCTGTTATCCGCATACTACTTTTGGCGATCTTGAGCTGTCCGTATCCTTTCTTGATTAAGTCTACTACTTGACCCGTTTCTTCAACAAACTCAAGTCTTACAATTTTCGTTCCCCAACTTCATTCCAAAATAGAGGGGTTCGACACTTCCTATTGTACAATGCCTCATAGGGTGACATCTGTATAGCAACCTGGTAACTGTTGTTATAAGTGAACTCAATAAATGACAATTTCTCATCTCAAGCTCCTTTGAAATCAATTTCATAGGCTCGAAGCATACCTCCTAGGATTTGTATAGTCTGCTCAGACTGTCCGTCGATTTGAGGGTGAAATGTGGTACTTAACTTCAACTTTGTTCTCATTGCTTTTGGTAGTCTTTTCCAAAACTTTGTGGTAAAGTGTGGGTCTCTGTCTGACACTACGCTCTCAGGCATACCATTCAATCAGACAATATTATCTACATATAGTTTAGCTAGCCACTCCAAGGTATACTGAGGTCGTATAGAAATAAAGTGAGCTATCTTGGTCAGACGATCGATAATCACCCAACTGCATCAATGGACCTTGGGATCATTGGTAACCTGGTGACGAAGTCCATAGTGATACAGTCCCATTTCTAAGCTAGCTTCGGTAGTGGTTGTAGTAAGCCTACTGGTCTTTGTCTTTCAGCCTACTTGCTCAATTCTTTCTTCAACTTATCAATTTTATTGATATCGTTCAACAATCAACATGTCATCAACATGGAGTAGAAGAATAATGAAATCACCTTCAGAAAATTTCTTAATAAATACACAATGATCTACCGTAGTTCTGGTACTCATGATCCATCATAAATGAATCAAACTTCTTGTACCACTGCCTTGGAGCCTGTTTCAAACCATACAAGCTCTACCTTAACCTGCAAACCATGTGTTATTTACCTTTAACTTTGAAATTTTCTGGCTGCTCCATGTAAATCTCTTCCTCCAAATCACCATGAAGAAAGATTGTCTTGACATCAAGTTGTTGAACTTCTAAATTTAAATTTGCAGCTAAACCCAACACAACTCAAATAGATGACATTTTCACAATAGGAGATAAAAATTTATCAAAGTCAATTCCTTTTGTTTGTCCAAATCCCTTCACAACCAACCTTGCTTTGTACCTTGGTTGTGAACTGTTCTGCTCAGTCTTCAATCTGAATACCCATTTATTCTTGAGTATCTTTTTACCCTTATGTAACTTCACTAAATCATAAGTATGATTCTTATGCAAAGAATCCATCTCCTCTTACACAGCTTTTAACCACTCAACTTTATGCTCATCAGTCTGTGCTTCTTCAAAATAATCTGGTTCACCTACATCTATCAGTATAATATATTCATTTGATGGATACCTGGTAGATGGTTGTCGCTCCCTGGTAGATCTTCTCAACTGAGGCTCAACTGGTGGCCTTGGAGGGGATTGCTCCCCCTGTTCAACATCACCTGTATTATCTATGGGAACTTCATCATTATCATTTTGCACATCTCTCCCATCATCATATACCATGGGTAAAGGAACTGGATCAAGATCAATCAAGTCATCAACAAATGGTTGAGGTTTTTTTATTTTCTTGAAGTCTTCAATTGTTTGATCTTCAAGAAAGATAACATCTCTATTTCTGATAACTTTCTTCTCAACTGGATCTCATAGCTTGTATCTAAATTTTTCATCTGCATATCCTAAGAAAATACACTGCTTTGACTTGTCATTAAGCTTTGACTACTCATCTTTTGAAATGTGTACAAATGTCCTACAACCAAATACTTCCAAATAACCATAGAAAACGTCTTTTTCGCTCCACACCTTCTTAGGAACATTTTGTAAGACCCGTACTCCATGAACTCGATCTAAACCTCTATTTCATGTCATAGGTTTTTCATTCATAATCGGACCAGACGGGATGAGCGGATGATAATCAGGTACAAAAATGGACCAAAATAGAGAAATATTATCATACCGGTCTTATGATACCGGTCTATATACCGGTCGACCGGTATGTCTGCGCGAGCAGACTAGTTAAATCCGAAAATGAATCTTTGTGGGTCTCGCTTGTCAAATCTCAATCCTAGAGACTTTCCTAACGTAGGAAAACTTCCTAAAACCTAATCTAGCCTATTTAAGGACCTCTAAACCTCCTTAAACCTCTTTGATTGATCCTCACAAACCCTAAAGAGGAGAAAGAGATTTGAAGAGGAGAAAGAGCTAAGAAAGGTGGAAGAGGAGTCGTTATTGGACAAAGAACACCGTAGTTGAAAACCAACGGTAAGTGCTTGAACTTCTCTCTAAGTTAAGCATTATGGATGACTGATCATAACTGATCAATACCATGCAAGGCTAGGTATTGATCAAAATCCCTAAATTCCCATTATACCCTAATTGTTTGATAAACCCTAGATTAGAATTTTAGGCGAAGAATCATAGGAACTAGGACTTGAATGGAACATAAAACAATCCTAACTCGTTGCTCAGGCCTAGAATGCATAGGAGGACCCCTAAGAGTCATAGTGGGTAACCGACAGAAGATGAACACCAAGTTGGTGGTCTTCTGGAGGCATACCGATCGACTATACCGGTTGCACTATATGCGACCGGTACTGCGACCAGTACCTCTAGGGAGCTGGTCAAGGAGGGACCGATCGACCATACCGATCGCACCATTTCCCCCCAGTGCAACGATCGGTACTTGCGACTGGTATGCACTGTTTTGGGTATATTTTGACCCAGTTGGTTTCCGACCAATGTAAAATCCTAAGGAACTAATTCTAATTAAACCCTAATATCGTGTAGGACCCTGTGATAGCAAGATTGGACGTTGTGTTGTGAAGCAAGTAAGCGATCAAGCATCAGGTAAGGGAATCGGACCCAAACCCTAATTAACTAATAACAGTAAAACATTGCTAATAATTATCTTGTGCTATGGAGTATTGCTTGTGCATATTCACATGTCATCTTTACTTTCAGTATTATATTTTGTTCATGCATACTTGCTATACTAGGATTAAGTGTTGGGCATGTAAATGTTTTCATTGGTGTATGGAATGGGAAGGGCCTGGGATCTTGGATCATTCCTCACACTAGCACCTTTTTCGCTACTATCTTAGCATGTTTGGTGCGGGTAAGGTATCAGGGGGAGGACGTGGCACTGTGGTCTCTGGCCTGGCCACCAGACTCGAGCCCTATCTCTATGCCATAGGGAGCTGTGTTGGGATAGGGCCTACTATGATGACATGTAGGATTGGTTAGTTGCAGGCCCAGTTTGTAAGCCCTCACCAATAGGGGCTTACGTATTGGTATGGGTAGGGTATCAAAGGAAGTGTTGGCGGTTTGTGATCCGGACACTTTATCTCTATCTCTATTCCATGGTGGGTGCATGTGGGACGATAATGGTGTTTGATCCATTGGGTGGATTCACACACTTGTGTATAGAGGTGCGGTGGCCACTAATCCTTTCTATAACACATTACAAACTTAAAATCAGACCATAATGTGAATGTTACTTATGCATGTTGTTTGTTGCATTGTCTGATTTTCTTACTGAACTAAGTTGTGAGCTCACCCTTGTATATATATATATATATATATATATATATATATTTTTAGATGTTGATGCAGGTTATACTGTAGAGGACTACGTGGATGCTCCAGTATATGGAGGTGTTGCTGCTTTAGAAGTGCAAGCAGGGGAGGACGAGCATGACGCTTCATGCGAGTGCCCTTTCTGCGTGTACCTTTAGGATGGTTTATTTTATTTTATTTTATTTCACTTCGATTCTTAAATTGTGTAAAGATATTTTATTTATGGTTTGGTGTGGAAAATAATTGGTTACTATACTTACAATGTAGATCTCAGTTTATTTAATTTAAAACTTCTGCTGTATTTATTTATATTCTGATTATGGTTATGTGTAATGATTTGTATTAGTAGATATGATCTTATTGATATCCTAATGTGAACCATTGGTTTAGTGGCGGTTCACTCACACTTCTGGTTCAGCTAGAATTGGGGTGTGACACATCTCTATTCAGAGGAGCTAATGGAGATAAATTAATCAAGTAGATTGCAGTACACATTGTTTTTCTCCAATAACACCGTGCCAACTTTGCCTGTGAGAGCATACACCTAATCCTTTCCATAATAGTGTGATTCGTCCTTTCTGCTACACCATTATGCTGTGGGGTCTTGGAAACTGTTTGCTCATGCCGAATATCTTGACTACTGCAATACTTATAAAATGGACCAATGTACTCACCACCATTGTCAGTACGAATACATTTGAGAGATTTTTCTATTTCTCTTTCAACCATAGCATGAAAATTTTTAAACATATCCAAAACCTGATCTTTTGTTTTCAAAGCATATGCCCATATTTTTTTAGAAGCATCATCTATGAAAATAACAAAATAAGAAGTACCACAAAGTGTTTTCACTTTCATAGGACCACAAACATCGAAAAGTACCAATTTCAAAATATTTCTTTTTCTATGAGAATAATTCTTCATGAAAGTAACACGATGTTGTTTACCAACTAAACAATGAACACAACGATTCAGAGGCATACCTTTTATGTTTGGAAGAAGGTTGCCTTTTGTGAGGAACTACATCCCTTTCTCTCTCATATGACCAAGTCATCGATGCCACAAATCTGTAGCGGATTCACCCTCTGTTGTATTCACTTCAGTCTTGCACACTTATACCTTTGTATTATACAAAGTGCAGTACTTGTTTCCTCTTGCCACTACTAGAGAACCTTTGGTAAGCTTCCATTGACCATTACCAAAGTGACTGTGATAACCTTCTGCATCTAATTTTCCTGCAAAAATCAAATTCAGACGGAGTTCTGGAACATGTCTCGTATCCTTGAGAGTCAATTTACATCTAACATTTGTCTCTACACTCACTTATCCCCATAATTTTTGAAACACCACCATTTTCTCTTACAATACCAAAGTCACCTGTCTTGTAAGAGGTAAATAATTCTCTGCGAGAGGTAACATGGTATGAAGAATCGGTGTCAACAATCCAATCTGAGTCATGACATGAAGATGAAAGACAAGATTCTTTATAGCTTGATATAATAATAATAGTCTCCATCTGAGCTAACGGTAGCAGTATCTTCATTTTTCTCTTCTCCATTTCCTTTCTTGGAATTTCTCTTGAGTTTCCTGCATTCTTTTTTCATATGTCCTATCCTTTTACAATAGTAACATGTGATCCCTTGTCTTGATTTGAATATTTCTTTTGACTTCCCACGGTCTTGGGATTTTTTGTATTTGCTTCTCCCCCAGCTTTCTGTGACAAGTACCTCTTGTTGAGATGAACCCAAAGACTTTTTTCTTGTCTCTTCATTCAATAGACTTCTTGTTACTTGACTCCTTGTAATTTTCTCATCTGGTGCAGAATTTCTAAGAGACACCACTAGTGTCTCCCAACTGTTGGGTAATGAACTGAATAATAATTAGGCTTGTAACTCGTCATTTAATACAATCTCCATTGAGGATAATTGATTCACAATGTTCTGTACCTCATTTAAATGTTCTGCAACTGAGTGTCCATTTCTTTACTTCAAGTTCACAAGTTTTCTGATCAGAAACGCTTTATTACCAGCAGTCTTCCTTTCGCACAGACTTTCTAATTTACTCCATAGTGACTTTGCCATCGTCTCTGTGGAAACATGATGGAAAACTGTGTCATCCAACCATTGCCGAATAAAGCCAATAGCTTTTCGGTCCAAGGTCTTCCACTCCGTACAGATCCTTACAGTACAATTGACTTTTCAAATCATCTAGTTGCTCCCACTCAAACTAATCATCCTTGTCGGGGTTCCTTCCATTGTTCACACACGGTTATAGAACCTGGCTTTGATACCACTTGTTAAGATAAAAAAAACAAGATTTTTCCCTCCTGTATGCAAACCAATGAAATACGCAACCACAAAAATATGCACAGAGATATTGCAGCAGAAATAAATAGAGACAATTAAACCACAAGAGAACACATCAATTTTTACGTAAAAATCCTTCCAAGGTGAAAGGGAAAAAACAACGGGACCTAGTTTAGGTAAATCACCACTATAATAATAATGGGTACACAATACACTCTTCTCTAGTCACAGCTAGAGATTTTTAATCTCCAATAGAAACAACCTACTATTGGGTAATACATTAACTTACCAAAACAATTGATGGTAATCTGACAATACAAGAATACTCTCACCTCGATACTGACATAACAAATATTGAGAGGAATGGTCACCTTTCTCTCTTCCCTGAACAGGGAGAATGCCGTCACACCGCACATATAAAGAATCAGAGTATTTCTATTTCTTCTTCCTCTCCAATCACTAATAGCTTATTCTTGAGTGTCTTTTTACCCTTAGGTAGCTTTACAAAATCATAAGTTTTATTCTTATGTAAAGAATCCATCTCCTCTTGCATAGCTTTTAACCACTCAACTTTATGCTCATCAGTCTGTGCTTCTTCAAAGCAATCTGGTTCACCTGCATCTGTCAGCATAATATATTCATTTGGTAGTGTTACGGTTGGAAATCGCCCGTTGATCCGCGCTCTGAATGACCTGCAATCACAGAGATGAGACAAAGGAGGGGGCGCCTAAGCCCCGGTTACCCTCCGATGCCTAAGTTAGATTCCCAAGGTAAACAGTCAAGAGATAGTAGAAGGCTATCTCCAGTTTAGAGAGAGTGGGACGATGAGTGAGTTTAAGCGTGGAGGATGAGTATAAACAGCTTGCGAGTGCGTAAGTGCATTAGGGTTTACCTTGAGGGATGACCTCTACTTATAGATTGGGAAGAGGCATGAAGGCACCAGGACTCAGGGAAGTAGATCGCCAATAGGACTGCCATGTGTCGGACTGGGGTGGTAGACTCCGAGTAGGAGTCGGAGACCTTAGCCAAGGAAGCTAAGTCGGTCAACTCTGGGACTGACATGTGTCAACGTGTGAGTAATGACCGACTGGGATAGTCGGTGTCGTATCAGACTGGGAGAAGGACTCCTCGGAGGTAGTCCTACTCACATTAGGACTCTGGCTTCCGTCTGAGAACCGTAGCCGAGTAGGTCTAGGACTCCAAGCGCTACCAGAGAGGCCGAGCGCATGAGAGGCCGTATGCATAATAGGCCGAATACATGAAGCTGAGCGCGAGATACTCCGAGCGCTCGGGCTCCGAAGGCGCAACTTGACACGTGTGAGTATTTAAGTGGATGGATCATTTCCCTCCTAACAGATGCCCCTTGCGCTGTCGGATGCAGCGAATTCGGCAGTACAATAAGTTTACTGTTGAGAAGACCCACGTCGTACGAGGCCGAATGCCAGACGGATAGATGCATTGAATGACAGGTTATTCCCAAGAAGAGGCCGTTGGGCTCCGTCTGCACGATTGATTGAGGCACGGGGATCGAGGCGTCAGTCTCAGTTTTTGCAAGAGTGCTCAACCGTCGATCTTCCAATTTAACACGGATCGATCCACGATCCAACGGACACCGAGTGGCGGTGCGCCTCGAGAATGAATGCCATTAAATGCTACTCGTCTTCGAATCGACCGAGTGCATCGGACGGCGGAGACCGTAGTTCACACGGATCGTCACACTAATCCGACAGTCCACAGGAGGCGGAGTGCCTCGAGAAGGAGCGCCATCATTGCGCACGTCAATCAGTCACGTCGCGTCCAGCGTGGTAGACGATAGCCAATGGAACTGAAACGCGTGTCCGGAACCCGAAGAGACAGTTCTCGGTTGCTCGCCCTATAAATACCTTCCCACTTCATTCATTCGACCATTTGCTTCAACTACGATCGGAGTTCTACCAGAGCACTCGGAGTCCAGTCGATCTTTGTCTTCAAGCTTCCATTCGTGCACTCGGTCATCTTTTCTACAACCAGTAAGTCTTCTAATCGTTCCCATTTCTGTTCATGCTCAGTAGTTTCTCTTCTAACAGCGTCATGTCTTCTGGTATGGTGAGAGTGACCAGAAAAATGACCCAGTCCCAAACTTCTTCTTCTTCTGACGGATCATCTTCTTCTTCAGGAGGATGGTCTGATGAATCCAGGGCTTCTGACCCAGAGGAATTTGAGAAGAGTTCCTCTGAGGCAGAAGAGCGCGATCGTCCCACAGGCCCTCCGCTCCAACAGGCTTCCCGCCAGAGGGGTGGCCGACCGCCGGTAGCGTCCTTCGCTACCGTTCTCACCTGGAAAGTTTCGAGTAAAGTCAAGACCGAGGCGGCTTTGTTATCGATCTGTCGGGCATACCAGCTCGAGGAGCCCATGACAAACGTCCGTGCTCGGCTCCCTACCTCCGACGAACGGGCCTGCACCGTGCTCACGTCGGAGATCTGTGTGTACGAGCACACTCTGAAGTCAGGCTTTAGGTTCCCCTTCCACCCTTTAGTTGTAGAGATTCTGCAGACGTACCGCATCGCCCCCTCCCAACTCGCTCCGAATGGGTGGCGGTGCATCTTTGCTTTCATCATGTTCGTCCGCCGTCTGGGCGAGACTCCGACCGCGAACCTCTTCCGGTCGGTCTTTCAGTTGACTAGTTTGAACGAAGCCCGGGCTATGACCGGGTGGTACTTCTTTAGTCAAAGGGGCGGGAAGAAGCTTCCGGCCATCTCTCAGAAACCTTCCTCCATCCACGGGTGGAAGGACAAGTTCTTCTTCGTGGGCCCTCCCACGGGCGGTCCGCCTCTCCCTTTGTCGAACGTCTGGTTGGTGGTCGACGCCACAGGGTTGAACAAAATTCCCTATCTGACGACGGAGGAGAGGAAGATCCAACGCAAGATGATGACCGGGGAGACGGTTCCCCTGTCCGATCTTGCGGATCCCACGTAATTACCGAGCACGGTCTACTGGGTGAGTGATAGCTTTAGGGCTTGACTTTGTTTTACTGTTCTGTTTATGTTACTGACCACCTTCTTATTGTAGTGAACTTCAAGGACGACAAGATCGTTGCTCGGATAATGGCCAAACGGAAGGCCGATGCCGAGAAAGGGGTCCAGCTCACGAGCAGCCGAGCGGGACCAAAAGCTCAGCCTGCCAGCGATCAGGCAGATTCTCACCCTCGGAGGGGGCCAGTGGCACGGCAGAGGCCAAGGGTAAGGGGCCCATGCCCGAGGAGCCCCCAAAGAAGAAGATCAAGTCGGCTGCCGAGCTCCCAGCCGACATATACAAGAAGAGGCCGGCTCCTCGGCTTGGCGGTGGAGAGGAGAGAACGGCTGAGGCTGCGAAGAAGGAAGTCCAGCCTGCCCGAGGGGGTGTGATGGACATCCAGCCTCTGCAGACGGTTGTCCCCTCGGCAGCCGAGGCCAAGGGTGTTGCCACTTCCAAGGCCAAGGGGGTTGGCAGCAGCCCCAAGGTCGTCGATCTGATCGGGGCCTCCGGGGCCACCAGGGAGGAGGCCGAGGGTGTAGCTCGCCAACAGAGCGAGAAGCAAATGGCCACGACGACGGCCTTCCACCCTGCGCTCAAACTGAGGCCTACGGACTCGGTCTTTAAGAGCCAGAGGGCGGCCAGGATCGTGGTCATGGAGGGGCGCCTGCCGGAAGACATCAAGTTCACGGCCGGCCTGCCCTACGAGGAAATCTACTCCCGCGGGTTTACTGCTTGCGCCCAGGTAATGATCGGCCCCTGATTGTCATTTTTGTTGTGTTTCCATATATACTGATCGGCCAATTGTTGTCTCTGGTGCAGGCTGCCAACCTCTTCGCCGAGCTTAGCGAAAGACTGTGCCGTGCGTATGTTGACTTAGACGAGAAGGAGGTTCTGGAAATCTCCTTGCGCGAGGCCTTGAAGGCCACCGAGGAGAACTTTGCAAACAAATCCTCGGAGGTCGAGAGCCTCGTTAAGGAGAAGGTCAGCTTCCAGACGTCCTTGGCTAAGGCCGAGGCTGATCTTGACAAGGAGCGCAAGAAGGTGCTCACTTCAGAAGAGAAGCTTCGGTCTTCCGAGGACGGGCGGAAGAAGGCCGAGGAGGACCTGCAGGCTGAGGTGCAAGCAAGGCAAAAACTGGAGGAGCGTCTGAAGAAGTCCGAGGACGATGCTCGGAGCGCCAGGGAGGCACTAATCAAGGCCAAGGAAGACCATCAGGCGGAGTTGGCTCAGGCCGTCGACGAGTACAAGTCATCGGCCCAGTTCGATGAAGAAGTTGACGAGGCAGCCAGCGGCTACTTCGAGAGGGGGGTTATGTACTTAAGGGATCAGTTGAGGGACAAGGGTGCCCTCAGGATAAACTGGTCGACAATCCTGATTGTCGGGTCGACAATCCCGATTGTCGCCCAGATCGAAGAACTGATGGCCTCGGCATCTGAGGAAGCCCTGCCCGCCACTGAAGAAGGTTTGGTGGAGCCGGCTAAGGATACCAAGGCTGCCCCTGCGCCCGAAGACGACCTTCCCCCCTACGAGGTACCATAGACTCCACTGGTGGAGCTCCCCGTACTTTCACTGCCTGCTGAGGATCTAGCAAACCCGACAGCTGCGGGCCCGGCATCTGAGACGGCCGATCTAGAGAAGACGCTCCCTGTGTAAACTTTGTATATTTTTCTTTTTGTAATATTCTCATACCTATAATATTGCCCTTTTAGGGCTCTCATCAATGAAAATTTATTTGTATCTTTTTCTTCCATTGTCTTCTATAAGTTATCTTTTTCTTCCAAGTAGCTAAGGCCGAGTAGCTTGTAATAGTTAGGGAACTCCACGACTCCGAATCCAGTAATCATTAGGAATTTCCCGACTCCGGTACCGTCGTCTGCGTAGTATTCCAACTGCCTTCTTACCTTGGAAGTGTCATCGGCTTGGTCCGAAGGCTAGCCGAGGGCACT
The DNA here is from genome assembly GCA_028583415.1 of Protea cynaroides. Taxonomy (NCBI): domain Eukaryota; kingdom Viridiplantae; phylum Streptophyta; class Magnoliopsida; order Proteales; family Proteaceae; genus Protea; species Protea cynaroides. The sequence continues at coordinate 51,660,126 of CM053270.1, read as the reverse complement.
TAGTACGAGAGGTTCCCATGCTGCCTTCGTCCGCTGATGGACCGTGGTAGAGAGTTGGGCTTATCCTTCATGCGAGCATGGTCTGCTTGTGGACCATGGTCGGAAGGTACGAGTATGGTCTTCATGCTACCTTGGTCTGCTTGTGGACCTTGGTAGGAAGATATTGCCTTCATGCGAGCATTGTCTGCTTGAGGACCATGGTCGGAAGGTACGAGTGTGGTCTTCATGCTACCTTGGTCTGCTTGTGAACCTTGGTAGGAAGATATGGCCTTCATGCGAGCATGGTCTGCTTGTGGACCATGGTCGGAAGGTACAAGTATGGTATTCATGCTACCTTGGTCTGCTTGTGAACCTTGGTAGGAAGATATGGCCTTCATGCGAGCATGGTCTGCTTGAGGACCATGGTCGGAAGGTACAAGTGTGGTCTTTATGCTACCTTGGTCTGTTTGTGGACCTTGGTATGAAGATATGGCCTTCATGCGAGCATGGTCTGCTTGTGGACCATGGTCGGAAGGTAAGAGTATGGTCTTCATGCTACCTTGGTCTGCTTGTGGACCTTGGTAGGAAGATATGGCCTTCATGCGAGCATGGTCTGCTTGTGGACCATGGTCGGAAGGTACGAGTGTGGTCTTCATGCTACCTTGGTCTGCTTGTGGACCTTGGTAGAAAGATATGGCCTTCATGCGAGCATGGTCTGCTTGTGGACCATGGTCGGAGGGTACAAGTAAGACTTCTATGTTTGCAATCGGCTGGGCCAGCAGAACGCACAGATAAAGTTATGACTGAATGATACTGTCTTGTATTCAAAAAAAATGAGCGGATGCCCTCATGGGGTCCGGTATTACAATTAAAATTAAAAAACTGACAAATTTGCAAAAGACTGGACTACTGATAGTATTTTCGAAGGTTGGTGGCATGCAATGTCCTCGAAATTTCGTCGCCGTCCATGGTGACCAACTTGTAAGAGCCTAGTCGTCCTGTCCTTAGTACGCGATATGGCCCTTCCCAGTTTTTGGCCATCTTCCCCTGATTGGTGGGGTCGGAGACTGCAGTCTTTCAGAGGACAAGATCTCCGACCTTAAACTATTTAAGTCGGACTGTCTTGTCGTAATACCAAGCTGTATTCTGCTAGTAGTCTGCCATTCAGAATGCTGCCGATTCGCGCACGTCCTCGAGGTTGTCAAGGTTTGTCCGTAGGTCGTCGGAGTTGGTGTGCTCGTTAAAGTTCAGCATTCGAAAAGTGGGATGGAACACTTCGACGGGGACGACTGCCTCCGTGCCGAAGGCAAGCATGAAGGGCGTCTCCCCGGTGGGTGTTCGACTGGTCGTCCTATATGACCAGACGATACTGGGTAACATGTCTACCCATTTCTCTTTCTGGTCTTCCACCATCTTTTTCAGGCCGACCAATATTGTTTTGTTGGTGGCTTCGGTCTGGCCGCTTGTTTGTGGATGTCCGACTGACCCAAACCTGTGGTTTATTCGGAACTCTTCGCAAAAGTTTGCAAAGGATGCACTGGCGAACTGAGTGTCGTTATCCGTCACAAGGACCCTCGGCACACCGAACCTGTACATGACTGAGTGCTGGAAGAATTGCTCCACTTTGGAGGTGTCGATCCTAGCCACGGCTTCAACTTCGATCCATTTGGTGAAGTAATCAATGACCACTATAACGTATTTCCATTGATAAGTGGCTTAGGGGAAGGGCCCAATGATGTCCATACCCCATATGGCGAAGGGGAGGGGGCTTGTGATCGGCTGCAATGGAGCGGTCGGAGCATGCTGTACAGGTGCATAGAACTGGCACTTATCGCATCTGCGGACCAGCTCGATGCAATCATCGTGCATTTTCGGCCAATGGTAGCCTTGGCGGAAGATCTTTTGGAAGAGCGATCGTCCGCCTTGGTGTCGGCCGCATATGCCCTCATGTACCTCTCTCATAACACTCTCGGCCTCATCTGACCGTAGGCACCGAAGCAGCGGTAGGGTATAAGATCTCCTATACAGTATACCATTGTGTATAGTGTATTGCCTGGACTTGGCTTGGACGCGGCGAGCATCTTTCCTATCAGTCGGAAGGGTGCCCGTCTGGAGGTATTGATATATGTCGTCGTACCAGCTGGATACGACTCCGACGGGAGCTATGACTTCAACAGAGGTGCTGGCGTGGTCCAAGAATTCCACGTACACGGTAGAGTCCATCGCAGGGATGTCTTCCAGGGATAACCTTGACAGGTCATCTGCTTCGGTGTTTTCTTTCGCGACCGACGTACTGCAGCTCGGCCCTTTGGAAGGTTGCGATGGCCGAGTTTACCTTCTCGAGGTATTTCTGCATCTCGGGCTGTCTGGCCTCGTAGTCTCCTTGTGCTTGGCGAATGACCAACTAAGAGTCGCCTTGTATCACTAGCCGACGGACGGCTAGACTTTTGGCCAATCTGAGTCCGGCTAGTAAAGCCTCGTACTCGGCCTCGTTGTTAGTTGCCCTAAATCCGAACCTGATGGCGGATCGTATTTTAAATCCTTCCGGGCTTCTCAAAATTATTCCTGCCCCTGCTTTGATTTCCATGGAGGAACCGTCAAAGTTCAGGATCCAAGCGGCTTCGATTTGCTCCGAAGGCAATACCACCTGAGGTTCTGCAAAATCCTGATAAGGTAGGGTACTCTCGACGATAAAGTCTGCCAATGCTTGTGCTTTGATGGCCGTTCTGGGGACGTATTTGATGTCGAACTCACCGAGCTCTACTGCCCAGTTGATGAGTCGTCCGGATACATCGGGCTTCGACAACACCTTCTTCAGTGGTGTGTTTGTGAGCACCGAAATCGGATATGCCTGGAAGTACGGTCGGAGCTTCCGGGCGGATGTGACCAGGGGAAGCGCTAGTTTCTCAATCGGCTTATACCTGGTTTCAGCGTCAAGCAGTACTTTGCTGACATAATAGATCGGCCGCTGGACCTTGTCTTCTTCTTTTATTAGGACGGCGCTGACTGCGCGGTCGGATACTCCGAGGTACAACTGCAACTCGTCCCCCGGGTTTGGCTTCACTAGCAAGGGGCCGAGGATAAATACGCCTTTACGTCTTCAAAGGCTCTCTGGCACTCTTCGGTCCATTTAAACTTCCGGCTCCATTCAGAGTTTTGAAGAAAGGGAGGCAGCGCTCGGCTGACTTGGACATGAAGCGGCCGAGTGCGGCTATTCGGCCATTCAGCTCCTGTACCTGTTTGCCTCTGGTTGGCGCGGCCATGTCTAGGATTGCCTTGATTTTCGAGGGGTTTGCCTCGATTCCCCTCTGTGAGACCATAAATCCCAAGAATTTTCCTGATCCAACTCCGAAGGCGCACTTTGTGGGGTTGAGCTTCATGCTATGCCTTCGGAGGACCTGGAATGCTTCACCGAGGTCGGTTAGGTGCCGACCAGATTGTCGACTCTTGACAAGGAAGTCGTCCACATACACTTCCATGTTGCGGCTAATCTATCGTCTGAAGACTTTGTTGACCAGCCTCTGATAGGTGGCTCCTGCATTTTTGAGGCCAAAAGGCATGACCGTATAGCAGAAGAGCCCCTGATTTGTGACGAAGGATGTGCACTCTTTGTCGGCCTTCCGCATCTTTATCTGGTTGTAGCCGGAGTATGCGTCAAGGAAACTCAGCAGTTCATGTCCGGCCGTGGCATTAATCAGCTGGTCGATGTGCGACAGCGGATAGCTGTCCTTTGGGCAGGCTTTATTGAGATCGGTGAAGTCTATGCAAATCCGCCATTTGCCGTTAGACTTTGGCACCATGACCACGTTGGCCAACCAGTCTGGGTAGTCGACCTCCCGTATGAAGTTTGCCGCCAGCAGCTTCTGCACCTCCTCGTCTATGGCGGACTGCCAGGAGGGTGCAAAACTTCTCTTCTTTTGTCGCACTGGCCGATGCTGCGGGTCGACTACTAGGTGGTGTTCAATTACTTCCCTAGGTATCCCCGACATCTTAGAGGCCGACCATGCGAAGACGTCGAGATTCCTCCTTAGGAATTCAATCAGTTCTTCCCTTTGTTCCTCGGGCAGCAAAGAGCCGACCTGGAACGTCTTCTCTGGCTGATCGTCCGCAATCGGGATTTGTAGAAGTTCATCCGCGGGTTCTCCTCGGTTGGGAGAGGGGTCCTTGAGTACATCCACCATGTTCACCTGTGCTGCCTTCAAGGCCCGCTGACTATTTTTTAGCTCGGTGGCGTACCACCTCCGCGAAGTGTCCTAGTCTGTTCGGCACTCTTCGACTCTGTCCTCGGTCGGGAATTTCATCACGAAGTAGTAGGTGGACATACAGGCCTTTAATTTGTTCAGCGAAGGCATGCCGAGGATGACATTATGGGTCGATGACCGATCAACCACCATGAATTCGACCACCACTTGTCGCTGCCTGGGCTTCTGACCGAGGATGACAGGCAGTTGGATGCCTCCTTTCACCTTGACTGGGTCCCCGGAGAAGCTGATAAGGTCGAAAGTGACGGGACGGAGCTGGTCGTCCGTCAGCTGCATCCTTTGATAAGCATGGTAGAATATGATGTCCACCGAGCTCCCCGTGTCTACTAGGCACTTCGCAACATCGCAGTGCCCAATCCCGGCCGTGAAGACAAGGGCATCTTTATGGGGGACCGCGACGTTGACTAGATCCTCGTCACCGAAGGTGATGACTTCTCCATTCCGGGCTCTCTTCGACGGTCACTCAGTCTTGGCCACTAGACGGGAGTAGGCCTTTGCCGACCTGTTGGAGGTGTTCCCAGCGACGGATCCTCCTATGATTGTGAGGACTGACTTGCCCTCGTCTTGAGGTCCCTTGGTGATGGCATAGACCCCACTATCACCAGGAATGCGCAAACCCATTGTTGTTCGCGGTCGGTCCCCAGGGGCAGACTGCCGACAAACCTGCGTTCGGCCTTTCTTCTTTTTGAGGCCGGGTGAGACTTTTTTCTCCTTTTTCGCCGAACTTTGGGCTCCTGGTAAGCTGAGATGGACTCGGACTGGGTATGTTGTCGGCCTCCGAGTCTTTCTTTCATCGGCACTCTTTCTCTTTGCCCTCCGGACGAGCTTTCCATTGTCCCAAATTGAATGGCGCCGACCCATTGCCTGGGGGCAGCCGGTCCACCATCAGGGTCTCTGTCGTCTCTCCGGACGGCGTTCTGATTATCGTCTGCGTCCGCACGGCAGTTGTTGGGTTGTGGGTTCCTCAGAGGTGGAGGCGGTAACCCGCGATCCCTCCGAGCAGGGGCTGGTCCCATATCTGCGTGCCGAACGAAGTTGTCATAGTATCCTCGTCTGATGAGGTCCTCAATCTCCCCTTTGAGGTACTTGCATTCTTCTGTCTCATGGCCATAGTCGCGATGGAAGCGACAGAAACGGGAGTGGTCTTTGTTCCTCCCGTTGCCGAGTGCTTTCGGAGGCGGTCGGAGGTTCCGATCGTTTTTTATTACTTCGAGGATCTCTGTCATCGAAGAGTTCAGTGGAGTGTAATACTCAAATATCTTGTAGGGGTGCCGGTAGGTCTGATCCCTATCGGACTTCTGTTTCTTTAAATCTCCCGGGCTTGGTGTCGGGTCGGCCGCCTCAGACCTTTTCTTGTCTGTCGGCTTCGGTTCGGCCTGCAGATTGTTCATGGTATTGTTTTTCTGGGCCCGAGTCGTCTCATCCGCGGAGGCGTACTTCTCGCACCTGGCGAGCAAGTCGTCCAGGCTCTTTGGTGGCTTTTTGGTAAGGGACCAACAAAGCTGGTGATGGGTGACGCCGGTCTGCAGGTTAGACATATGCACCGCGGGCTCGACATCCTTGATTTCAAGCACCTCGTTATTGAAGCGCTTGATGAATTCCCTTAGGGACTCGTCCTTCTGCTGCTTTACTGTCGACAGATGGTATGATGTTTTCTTGCGCACTCGGCTTGCTTGGAAGTGCGTCAAGAACTTGTTCGATAGTTGTTCGAACGAAGTAATGCTCTTGACAGGGAGATTATTGAATCACGTGCGGGCAGCTCCTCTGAGCGTTGAAGGAAACATCCTGCAGATGAGGCCGTCGCTCAGGGGGTAAAATAGTGTTGTGGAGACGAAGGCGTCCAGGTGCTGCTCAGGGTCGGTACTCTCATGGTAGGAGTCCAAGACCGGCATTTTGAAGTTGTCGGGGGGTGGTGCCCTCATGATCCCGTCTGAGAGCTCCGTAATTACAATATAGGCCGTTCTCGGTGGGGCTATCTTGTTTTGCTCCACCTGCTGAAGCCGAGTAGTTATCTCGAGTAGGCGCCGCTCGACCTCGGACTGAGGAGTGTCTGGTGGCTGAGGGCCAGAACCGGGTGTTTCATCGTTAACTCTTTCCCTCCGGAGGCATCGAGGAAGGACCCCAGGCCTCCCATCGGAGGTGGTGCAATGGGTGCCTGGTGCTGATTTAGCGGTTGATTCCGACCGGCAGGCCGTGCTACGCTTCGTCCAGGTGCTTGGTCTCCTGCCGGGAGATTGTCTGACAAAGCGTTAATTGAGCCTGCCCTCGCCCTTGGCGGATGGAACGCTTGCGGGACTTTTGGTGGAGGTAGGGGATTCAGCACTGGCTAGGGATTCTCTCCCGCCGCTACCGAATTGCTTGCTCAAGCCACTCTTAAGACTTGCGCAAGCTGCTCAATTTGCTACTTCAACTCGTCGAACTGTCGGCGAGTGACATATTCGGGAGGAGGTTGTGGTCGATCTATCGACGGCGTGTGGCTCGGGGCCGGTGCCGGCGCCTGTAGTGGTACCGGTTCTGGGATCGGTGTGGGTTCTGGCACTGGGGGTGCTGGCTCACAGTCCGCTCTAGTCATGCTTTCGGTACTACCCATATGCACCGATGTCTCAGAAGGGGCACGCGATGCCCGTGCTCGAGTTCTTCTGTGAGCCATTGAAATAGGGATACGTACACGCTGAACTCAGTCAAAAGGAGCCCCACGGTGGGCGCCAAACTGTTACGGTTGGAAATTGCCCGTTGATCCGCGCTCTGAATGACCTGCAATCACAGAGATGAGACAAAGGAGGGGGCGCCTAAGCCCCGGTTACCCTCCGATGCCTAAGTTAGATTCCCAAGGTAAACAGTCAAGAGCTGCTATCTCCAGTTTAGAGAGAGTGGGACGATGAGTGAGTTTAAGCGTGGAGGATGAGCAATAACAGCTTGCGAGTGCGTAAGTGCATTAGGGTTTACCTTGAGGGATGACCTCTACTTATAGATTGGGAAGAGGCATGGAGGCACCAGGACTCAGGGAAGTAGATCGCCAATAGGACTGCCATGTGTCGGACTGGGGAACACCTGGGTGGTAGACTCCGAGTAGGAGTCGGAGACCTTAGCCAAGGAAGCTAAGTCGGTCAGCTCTGGGACTGACACGTGTCAACGTGTGAGTAATGACCGACCGAGATAGTCGGTGTCGTATCAGACTGGGAGAAGGACTCCTCGGAGGTAGTCCTACTCACATTAAGACTCTGGCTTCCGTCTGAGAACCGTAGCCGAGTAGGTCTGGGACTCCAAGCACTACCAGAGAGGCCGAGCGCATGAGAGGCCGTATGCATAATAGGCCGAATACATGAAGCCGAGCGCGAGATACTCCGAGCGCTCGGGCTCCGAAGGCGCAACTTGACACGTGTGAGTATTTAAGTGGATGGATCATTTCCCTCCTAACAGGTAGATACCTGGTAGATGGTTGTCGCTCCCTAGTAGATCTTCTCAATTGAGGCTCAATTGGTGGCCCTAGAGGGGATTGCTCCCTCTGTTCAATATCACCTGTATTATTTATGGGAACATCATCATTATCATTTTACACATCTCCCCCATCATCATATACCATGGGTAAAGGAATTGGATCAAGATCAATCAAGTCATCAACAAATGGTTGAGGTTTTTTAATTTTCTTGAAGTCTTCAATTGTTTGATCTTCAAGAAAGATAACATCTCTGCTTCTGATAACTTTTCTTCTCAACTGGATCCCATAGCTTGTATCTAAATTTTTCATCTACATATCCCAAGAAAATAAACTTCTTTGACTTGTCATCAAGCTTTGATCGCTTATCTTTTGAAATGTGTACAAATGCCCTGCAACCAAATACTTTCAAATGACCATAGAAAACATCTTTTTTGCTCCACACCTTCTCAGGAACATCTCCATTCAGAGGAGCTGACGGAGATAAATTAATCAAGTAGACTGCAGTATGCATTGCTTTTCCCCAATAACACCAGGCTAACTTTGCCTATGAGAGCATACACCTAATCCTTTCCATAATAGTACGATTCGTCCTTTCTGCTACACCATTATGCTGTGGGGACTTGAAAACTGTTTGCTCATGCCGAATACCTTGACAACTGCAATACTTATAAAATAGACCAATGTACTCACCACTATTGTCAGTACGAATACATTTGAGAGATTTTTCTGTTTCTCTTTCAACCATAGCATGAAAATTTTTAAACATATCCAAAACATGATCTTTTGTTTTCAAAGCATATGTCTATATTTTTCTAGAAGCATCATCTATGAAAGTAACAAAATAAGAAGCACCACCAAGTGTTTTCACTTTCATAGGACCACAAACATCGAAATGTACCAATTCTAAAATATTTCTTTTTCTATGAGAATAATTCTTCATGAAAGTAACACGATGTTGTTTACCAACTAAACAATGAACACAACGATTCAGAGGCATACCTTTCATGTCTGGAAGAAGGTTGCCTTTTGTGAGGATCTGCATCCCTTTCTCTCTCATATGACCAAGTCATCGATGTCACAAATCTGTAGCGGATTCACCCTCTGTTGTATTCACTTCAGTCTTGCACACTTGTACCTTTGTATTATACAAAGTGCAGCACTTGTTTCCTCTTGCCACCACTACAGAACCTTTGGTAAGCTTCCATTGACCATTACCAAAGTGACTGTGATAACCTTCTGCATCTAATTTTCCTGCAGAGATCAAATTCAGACGGAGTTCTGGAACATGTCTCGCATCCTTGAGAGTCAATTTACATATAACATTTGTCTCTACACTCACTTATCCCCATAATTTTTGAAACACCACCGTTTTCCATTCTTATAATACCAAAGTCACCTGTCTTGTAAGAGGTAAATAATTCTCTATGAGGGGTAACATGGTCTGAAGAATCGGTATCAACAATCCAATCCGAGTTGTGACATGAAGATGAAAGACAAGATTCTTCACAGCTTGATATAATAATAGTGTCTTCATATGAGCTAACGGCAGCAGTATCTTCATTTTTGTCTTCTCCATTTTCTTTCTTGGAATTTCTCTTGAGTTTCCTACATTATTTTTTCATATGTCCTATCTTTTTATAATAGTAACATGTGATCCCTTGTCTTGATTTGAATATTTCTTTTGACTTCCCATGGTCTTGGGATTTTTTGTATTTGCTTCTCCCCCAGCTTTCTGTGACAAGTGCCTCTTGTTGAGATAAATCTAAAGACTTTTTTCTTTTCTCTTCATTCAACAAACTTCCTGTTACTTGATTCCTTGTAATTTTCTCATCTGGTGCAAAATTTCTAAGAGACACCACTAGTGTCTCTCAACTGTTGGGTAATGAACTGAATAGCAATAAGGCTTGTAACTCGTCATTTAATATAATCTCCATGGAGGATAATTGATTCACAATATTCTGTACCTCATTTAAATGTTCTGCAACTGAATGTCCATCTCTTTACTTCAGGTTCACAAGTTTTTTGATCAGAAACGCTTTATTACCAGCAGTCTTCCTTTCGCACAGACTTTCTAATTTACTCCATAGTGACTTTGCCTTCCTCTCTGTGGAAACATGATGGAAAACTGTGTCATCCAACCATTGTCGAATAAAGCCAATAGTTTTTCGGTCCAAGGTCTTCCACTCGGCATCAGACAATTTTTCTGGTTTTGCCGTATCACCCTATATAGGTCCGTACAGATCCTTACAGTACAATTGACTTTTCAAATCATCTAGTTGCTCCCACTCAAACTAATCATCATTGTCGGGGTTTCTTCCATTGTTCACATATGGTTATAGAACCTGACTTTGATACCACTTGGTAAGATAAAAAAACATGATTTTTTCCTCCTGTATGCAAACCAATGAAATATGTAATCACAAAAATATGCACAGAGATATTGCAGTAGAAATAAATAGAGACAATTAAACCACAAGAGAATATATCAATTTTTACGTGGAAAATTCTTCCACGGTGAAAGGGAAAAACAACGGGATCTAGTTCAGGTAAATCTCCACTATAATAATAATGGGTACACAATACAATCTTCTTTAGTCACAACTAGAGATTTTCAATCTTCAATAGAAACAATTTATTATTGGATAATACAATAACTCACCAAAATAATTAATGGTAATCTAAGAATAAAAGAATACTCTCACCTAGATACTGACATAACAAATATTAAGAAGAATGATCACCTTTCGTTCTTTCCTAAATAGAGAAAATACCGTCATACCGCATATATGAAGAATTAGTCTTTCTAACTTTTATCCTTCTCCAATCACTAATAGAACTAAAGAATAATTGAAATCCCATTTTAACTTTTTGGGTTCCACGGCTTATGCTCTCGCTTTTCTCAAAGCTAAGTTTCCCGCCTCATTACTCTGCCTCTACGAAAAAGCAAGCATATATAACCGATGGGATATAGGCGGTTTTGTGAAAACCACCACAAACTTCCATATAGGAATAAGGAAAGAGAGTGAATGAGACGGTTTCCAAAACGGTCGTGATGTGTGGGTCCCCCCTCACCCACGTGAGGTGGAAAAACCCAACAATGCCGTGGGTCGTGAGTCGTGCCTGATGAGGGAACATTGATTCCACTTTTTTATTATAAACACCTCTTTTGATTAATAACACCTGTCCATTTCCCCTCACTTCATTCCATTAATTAGAACAACTGTCCCTCACCACCCTCTCGCCATCCCGTATTTGATATTTCCAAATTCTAACCTCCTTTTATTTATAATAATAATAATTATATATTATTCTCTTATACCAATTCTTTTATTTTATACGGTTATTTAATATTCACATGTTCCAGCGTCTCCTTATTCCCATACAAATTTATTGAATATAATAATGATCCTTCGTTATTTAAAAAAAAAAAAGGTAAAAGGCTATGGAGCGGATGAAATCTCGTTAAAAAACGGATGCACATCGTCTCCTCCCAGTGATTTTGGGAGGACACGATAACCCATTTCGGATGGCTGCCACGTAACTCTCGATTGAATCTGAGACCCACATTTGAGCCGACAACCCCTGTTGGCTCGGCTTATCGGCTGGGTGTCGGCTTGGACGTGGGTCTCGGATTTACTGAGAGCCACGTGGCGGCCATCCAGGGCAGGTTGCCACTGTCCTCCCAGAACCACTGGGAGGACAGGATGCAGATCCTTAAAAAACAAGTATCTGAATCGACATCCGAACAAGTTTCATATATCTAAATTTGCATCCAAATGGGAATTGGATTGAATTTGAATACCCTAAATGAATTTAAATTTAGATTTTCAATTATCCGTTTACATCCATAATTATAGACCGATAATGATCGTATGCAAAACATTCACGCACGTTCCTAAAAAAAAGGAAAAAAGGTATTCACGTCCGGAGAGAGAATCCAAACTCGACTTAGGGATGCTTCAGCCCATAAAAGATATTATCTTGGCCAAACTTATATAAGAAGTCTTGTCTTTATCTGAGGTTGGGAGAACAATCAGACAAGAAAAATAAAAAAAAAAATAAAAAAAAAGAAGAGAAAGGGAAATGCATATATCTCAAACAAGATACATACGCTTTATTAGTAAAAGATCCTGCTACTTAAATTAGGAAAGGGAACATAAGGAGGAGAGCTTATATATGCTCCATTAACCCCATGCCTTCAATGGCTGTAAGGAGGTATATGCTCCATCAACCCCATGCCTTTTAAGGGCTGTCAGGGTCCTGTCGGCAACGATTCTGTTTGGAGCAACCGCGGTAGTAAGGATTGGCGGGGATATCAGCATTAGCTTGACTAGTGACTATGGAGTTATCGTCATAGCTGAGATCCCGACGTTCGAGTTTCGTCCATGAGCTGATCACCGGCGCAGTTGCTCCTACGCGGTGGCTATCAAGAAACACCAGACTAATCAATACCACGCACACAATGCAAGCTTTTATCTTCCCACTCTCCATATTTCTTCTTCTTGTGTAGCTTTAGCAATGCAAGCTTTTCTTCTGAATTACAAGAGGAGAATTCACACTTAAATATTCTTTTTGGTGTTTGTTTTGAAGGCAACGAATGGCATTAATCAGTGGGTTTATTTAGAGAAATTCTGTTTTGCAGTATTGAATGTGATCTAATCGTTTAAACGTTGACCTTGATTTAGAAACAGACTCCTTTGACTCACAACAACCACCACCCAAAATTCACAACTTCACAAGTTGGTTTTGGTTCGTCTCTTAAACCATGTGTTGTAAATTAGAGAGTAAAACTTTACGTGAGAATGACTTATCAGTTATTGTATCCGATAATCTGTTGATGAAGATGGTAAAGAAAACATTTAAGATGATGTTTAAGGCTAAGTTGTATCATACCATAATCAGTACTGTCCCGAAGTAGTATTTTCTCTCTATGATGCAACTAGATTTATGATGCAAAAGTAGTTCCTAGATAAAACAGTTTAGGCTTCCGGCAACGAATGTGCATTGGTGTGATGTGCCTTTTTGAGTACGTCAAAGTTGTGCTCAACCGGTAAAAAATAAATTTAACCTTAAATACTTTAAACAAATTGAAAGATTGAAACCCGATAACCCAATTAGAGAAATTTGTTAAACCTCCACTCTATAAATAGGAAAAGAAGAAACATCATCAATTGTCATCTCTAAGAGACAAGACCCAAAAACCATGTCCTCTTTAATAAGACAAGTCCAGTTAACCATTGAGACACATCATCAATAGTCACATCTAATGGTGTCAAAATTGGGCCGGCCCCATAGCACAAACCGAGCCGGCTCGATATAATCTAAACCCAGTCTAGACTGAGACCTTATTGGACAGGTTTCGATCTAGGCTTATAAAGTTTGACATCATTTCCGACCAGATAGAAATCAGACCGGACCGGCCAGTTAAGAAGGTCGAACTAGCCCGAACCAATAGTACCCAACCCGAACACCGGTAAGGTTCGTTAAGTAGCTTGAGCTGTCCCGAGCTAGCCCAATCCAATTCAAAAATCAAGTGTCTAGGACAGCTAGTATATTGAACGAATGTATGAACGTTAGGCAAAGAGTTGGATTGGACCAGAAACACAGGCCCATGTTCAAAACATGCCCATTAATGGCTCAGTCCATGCAATCTGTTCGAGCCCAGTTTCTTAAATTTCAATGGATTGTGTTACACTGTTATATTTCACTTCTTAATCCAAAAAAATTTGTGAATCTATAGTTGAAAAGATTATGTGAATTGTTACAATTTACTGAATTACTTATATATGGGAGAAATTATGTTAATTTTATTGATAGAAATAATAAAATAGACTATATAGCTTACATATACAATGGGCCCGATAAGTCTAGTCCGAACCGAGCCAGCCCGAAATCACTTCGATATGCCTAGCTCAATAACAAACCAACAAACCAACACCGGACTAGCCCATTAGTTATTGTATCCCGTAGCCCCTCCCAGCCCGAACTCTTAATGAATATGTTTTGAGATGAGCTTATAAAGCCCGACACATTTTCATCCCAGACTGGCCCGTTGACACCCTTATTCACACCCATTGGTCATTTGAATGCCTATTAGGGAATGACACACTTCTCGAACACCCACATAATAACCAATTAAACCAATATTTTGAATCTTCAATTTTAAATACATTAAAATTACAACACCATAGCCAAACTTGTTGATATGGAGAATATAGATAATCTTATGTGACTGACACATGCCAATATGCGATTCTATTGTTCATCGGCTCTAACTTTGCAATTCCCCATATTCCTTTTCAACGAATAATCCTCCATTAGTCCCTCCTTCAGTGTTAGGTTGCATCTTGTTCTAACCAAAGTTGTGAATTGAAAATTTGTATCCTTCTTTTATTGTCCAATGATTTTATTCTTAATTAAATTTCTTTAAGTCATCATAGACTTTTATTCTTTTCTCTCTCTTTAAAAGAATAAATATTAAAAAAAAAACCCGAGAGAGTATAATCTACGGCATTAGTTGAAAGAAACTTTTCCCAAAAGAGTTTAAATTAGTTTGAGTATGATTCATGTGTACTGGATTGCACGTTTTTTGAATACACATGTGAAATAATAGGATTGTATCGTAATTGAATAAAAAGAAGCATGTTATAAAAAAAATTAAAAATAAAAATAAAAAACAAGGTTAGAACTACTCTTCCACAAGCTTTGATATTTTGAATTTTTTTTCTTTTTTTTTTTTGGGGGGGGGGGGGGGGGGAATAATACAAAAACTTACAATAATGACATGAGGATCCTTATAAAGGATCCAAATCATCTCCTGTCATTGGAAACACATCAGCCGTGATTGATGAAGGCCAATCGTTTGATCACAATTAACGCAATCAACCAATGAGAAACGATTTTTATAATCTTATAAAAGCCTAATCCGATGTCGACCCATTAGAAGACTACATGGAGACTTTTTTTTTATTCACAATTAGAGTCCCAAGGAGTACATATGATTAAAGCTTGTTTTAATCTCAAGTTCTACGGAGCTCCAAATTTGATTATAGTTATGGGAAGACCCAGACCATCTCCGGATATTACTTTCCCACGCGATGTGGTTAGACCCTAAGGCTGATCGAACCATAGAAAGCCATCGTGGCACACTTTCACATTTAGTGTGTGAGCATAACTGTTGTAGCTCACATGAGCCATCACATTAATGGGCCCATGAATATTTTTTTTTTTTTTTTTTTTTTTGGTGAAATGGGCCAATGATATTGAAGACGATAAACTTCAATTCCCCAAGTTGACGCTCTGGTATCAAATGCTTGCAGTATATGTTTTTTTTTTTCTTTTTAGGAAAACCTTCACTTCACTTCACTATGTCTAGTGAAGTGTTGCAATTCACTATCCACCACATGGCTGTACATGAGTGGACTACGTGGTAGATACTTTCAATATTTTATACTACCTGTCGTCTAAGCTCTTCGATTGAATTTGAGCCAGATCATGCATCCACATGATAGAAATAGATGATCCACTTAGAAAACTCCTCAAACTTTTCTGAACATGCCAGTGTAGAATAACTTTTGTCTCATCTTAACCATGGTGAAGTTTACCTTAGACTCTCTTTGATATGAATTATAGAATTAATTATATAATGCATTATGATATATGTAATTATTTGATATGATTTATGGTACTTATTTATACTTAAAATAAATTGATATAATTTAAAATCTAGATTAGAAGATGTTTATCATTATTGTGATAATCTATTATTATTTCCTTATATCTACAGGAATTAAACAGTTATTGTTTATAATTCATATTTTATTCTCATAAATAATTTCTTATAAATTACTTATAAACATAAATATAAACTATGCCAAAGAGATCTTTATTGACTTTGAATTTATGTAATTAATTTATTGGGTTTTGTATTTTGGAAGGATAATTTTTTTTTTTCAATACTAGATTTTCTTCTATACGTTTGACAATAAATGCCAGAGCAAACACAAAAAATGAAAGGGGCTCCTAAGTTCCTCCACATTTTATTATCGTGTACATTCCACATGAATTACATTCCCCCCGTTAACTTGCGCATTGGAAGCTATCTTCCCACTCTCGCTTAAAGATAGATTTGGAGAGCTTCCAATCGGCTTGCCAATCAACAGGGGAACTAACCCTATTATGACTTTGAACAGGCTTCTCTCTGTCTAGCTTGTTATGACATCAAGAAGTACCTGAAAGACAATTCCTTTCCTTTTAGGAAGTGCTGTTGTAGGGTCCACCACCTTCGCTGCTGGTGGATGTAGTAGTGGGAAGTTGGTTCAAGATCTGCTGAATCAATAGAATCTACTGCTCTTCTTTGTCAATGCGACTGGTTAAACCGACGCATTTACATTTTGTTTTTTAATCATGAAAAAGCATTCCTGGTGAGTAATTAAGCCGAGTTCTTCCCTTGATAGAAGGACTCGGTGAACGTCTTTCAATGCTTTATTTCTTGGCTTAGTTCTCCCTGCTTTATTAGATCCTTTAAGCTTGTGCTGTAGGTAGGGTAGTGCAAGAGCCGTACATGCATGTCTGCGGTTGCTCCAAACAGAATCGTTGCCGAGGGGGAGCTTAACAACCCTTGACTTCATCGGGTTGATGGACCATAGATAGCTTTGAGAATAGTTCACCTGCATGTACTTGTATCCTCCTTGGGATTTCATCACCGTCAATATCCAGAGAGTCCCATACTCTGTAGGTGATTCCCCATACCACATTGAGGACGATAGGATATATATCATGGAGAGTACATGTACATGCAGGTGATCTGAACTTGATAGCTTCTTCTCCTCTCCTCCTTATCTCTTCCTTTCCCAAATTAATTAAGTAATAGAGATCTTCTACTACTACTATTTCATGACTATGTATCTTGTCTGTATGTAGTAAAATAATTAACAAGCTACTAAATAGTTTTTTTTTTTTTTCTTCCTTTTCATGTATGAATGTTCTCTGTATCTTAGAATAGGATAATGGGTTTCATATTGGGTCAGACTAGTCTCTGATATGGGCTGAATTCCAGATTCTCTCCCCCTACATGAACGCTTCGTGTATGCTCATCATTTTCATTTTGCTTCCAAAAATGCCTCTTTTTATTAGATAAATAAGACAGGTTTATAATGATAAGGCAAGGGTTCATGTACGTGGGAAAGATCTGAGCTCGTATAGTCAAGCTTGTGCTGTGTTATCATTAGTTAAACCGTTAAAAGTATACATAAATACTTTACCAAAAAATAAAAAATATACGGAGCATGACTATAATTCTAGGGTTTAAGGTTATGTTTGAAGAGTTCAATTGGTCTCCAATCACTGGAGGTTTCAATTGTCAATCTAACTATTGGAGTTAACTGGGTATATCTATCAATACATCGGTATATGCGTCTGATTAACTCCAATTACTAAATAGGACGATTGAAGACGAATTCAACCTATGTTTGAAAGTCAAGAAAAGAAAAAAAAAATTAAAATAAAAAATTTCAATTAAAAAGAAAAGTAAAACATAAATTAATTATTATTTCATCATTATTTTTATTTATTTATTTT
This sequence comes from Protea cynaroides, assembly GCA_028583415.1. Lineage (NCBI taxonomy): Eukaryota > Viridiplantae > Streptophyta > Magnoliopsida > Proteales > Proteaceae > Protea > Protea cynaroides. Next base: position 51,642,867 of record CM053270.1, on the reverse strand, counting down.
TTTTTAATATCCAAACATTGTGTAAATGTAAACACACATGTTCATGGAATTATAACATAACAGGACAAATGAACATATCTCGGGTGAATTTAAACTTGCATTATAGTCAATTTACAACATTGTACATGAGAAAATGCTCCCACAGAATTCCATGGTCGCCTATGGTTCAAAATCCGAATCTAGAAGCATCATGTATGGATAAGGTTCACGTAATAAGTGAAACACAGCATATAGGATCTGATTCTCAAAAAATTCTTTGACAAAGATGGCTGAAATGACTAATGACTGATGCACCTACGTCATAAACTCTCTAGAAGAGAAACTAACTGAAATGACAAATGACTAATGCACCTACGTCATGGACATTCTAGAAGAGGAACTTATAGAATTCCCAATATTTTCCGTGCTAAAGTTGAATTCTAGAACGTTTATCATTCAAAGATCCAAAATCCAATATATTTGAATCTATTTCCATCATCAGCCTATTTCATTAGTCCTCCTCTTCATTTTATTTAGAGAAATTTTTTCTAATTTTCTCTCGGGCCATTGTTTGAAATATCTAATTGTCAAAATGAGTAAATCTCTATCCTACATTTGAAGTTCTTATCATATCATTTTTCGCTATCTAATTACCCACAGAAGATCCTTTTTGAAAATTCTTTCTCATTTTAGTTTCTAGGTTGTGTTTGTTATGCGTTTTGAGAATGTTTTCTGAGTATAGAACGTTTACTGAGATGATAAGAACATTGTTTAGTTGGTGTTTTCATTCTAAATTCATAGAATGAGGTCAAGAAATGGTCAGTTCTAGAATTGGAAAAAAAGAAAAACCCATTCCTTGTTCATGTTCTTTTGAAATCAGGTTTTTCTAACTCTCTTTACTTGCTCTTGGAAGAAGTCATTTCCTCCTCTTCCTTCGTTGGCATCCATTGTCTCTCATGGCTCTGCAAGCTATACCCTCAAATAGAACTCTTTCAAGCATAAGATATTAGTGAATATTGTAAAACCTGACCCAAAATTTTGACTTACAAAAAAGTTTCCCTCCTCGCTTTAGCATTAATTAAGGAATACCTTAGGTGTGTTGCACAATGAAAGTAAAACATGAAAATCATTTTTATTTAAGCTTCAAAAAGGTAAAAATGATATTTTACAATCTCAAGGGTAATATTGCCATTGAAAATAGTAGTTATGATTCGTCTCATCACTTAATGGATTGCCAGGGTATGTTGATATTTATTTTGAAAAGTAAGGGTGGTGGTTGTTGACATTATAGACCAAGATAGGGATGGTTGATTTAAGAATATACCTTAAGGGGGGGTGGGGTGGACGAAATTTTCCCTAAAATCTATTATTCATATCATTGCTTGTGTGTTTCCATGCCTTTCTACTTGCTAAACTCGGTTCTACACATATGTTACTTTAAATTCAAATCCGACGTTTGACCACCCTATCCGAATCTGATCTGAATTCCAGTGGATTAGTGGATTAGTGGATTTGTAAAAATCAAATCAAAATTCGAATCGCAATTCAAACCCGAATTGAAACATGAAGCATCTGTGTAAATCTAATCATGTGATCATTTTTGGCAATATTCTACTGTCAAATTTGTTGCATCTTGAGTCCTTTAGCTGTACAATCCTACATTCTAAAATAGTAACCATCCAAATACACAAATAAAACAAAGTTACCAAATACACTATATTGGAGTACATTTCTATATTCTTTTTGTTTGGTTATCTTTGAATACGAACATACCATGAAAGACAAACAAAAAAACAAGCAGACACTAGCAGAATAAATGTCTTCATCAATTTACAAGTAGGAACAAAAAAAAAATTTATCTGATTACATGAAAAGCTCCGCAACAAGCAACTACTACTTATACTTCCAAAACTACTTTATCATATTAGAAATTCAAAATCTCTTCATTGCAACATAAGTTACTTCATGTTTCCATCCCTTTCCATTCCAAAAGCACCTTGCAAGAAGGAATAAGTAAATTAAGTTTAATAGCCTCACAAGGTTTATGCAATAAAAAATAAAATAAAATTAAGAAGAGTAGACTTAAAAGAAGCAAGAAAGGTTTATCTTATAAGGTTTCGATAGCTTTTAAGAGAGTCAGTTGGATCTCGAAGGTCATCCACAATATAATGTTAGCAAACACATTATATACATTGCAAAAATAAATCAGTATGAATACAAGAACTATATGTTATAGGCTTTAGAACGGCGAAATAAAAAACATAAATACTTACTAGATTTAAATGATGGCAGTTATTCCTTCAAGCAAATTAATACTTCTACAACATTTGGAAGTTAGCAAGGAGCGATACTCGATTATTAATCTACCCCAAACATTAAAGGCAGATTTTGATGCAATAGTTGATGCTAGAACTGTTAAGATATCATGCACCATCATAGAAAGAATTGAAAATTTTGGACTATTGTATTTCCATTAATTCAAAATATCATATAGATATTCTTCGTGAGTGTCTGGAATAATCATTCTCCTCATTGTCACAAGTTTGATGCACTTTCCAAACCTAGTATTTTCATTAGCTATCTTTTCGGCAAAAAAGGTTTTCAGGTTTATGATTTGAAAACCAAACTTATTTACACCTCCCATGATGTTATCTTCGATGATTATTTTTATTTTTTTAATGCTTGATTTTCTCATATGCACTTTACAATAAATACCCGAGCCAGCACAAAAACTGAAAGCGATTCCTAAGTTCTTTTGCATTTTATGATTGTGTACATTGCCAGTTAAAGAGGGCGAGCTTTGGTACGATGGTAAGTTTGTTATATTGCAACCTATGATGATCACAGGTTATACGTACATTCTATCCCTCTACAGATCCTACAGTAACAGAAGCCTCATGCGCTAAACTGCAATCCCACTGTTTTGCCTGTGTGGTGAAAGCTGATTCCCCGGTTGCGAAGAAGACTGGCCCCCACCATGAACGCAACTGTCGTCATTCAATATTAAAATAATGGTTTGTGAAAGAAAGAATTCATGATTACTTTTAACTAGTTCTTCACAATATGTGCGCAGCACAGCCTAATGTTGCAACCTTTCGGTTGATGCAATATGGATGTCGGTCTTTTAACTATTTAGCGATCCACGATTCATTGGATGCTTTGGGACCTACAGAGCAACTACCTCTATTCCGACTTTGGATAGGTTTCTTTCTGTCTAACCTATTATGACATCAAGATGTACCTGAAAGACGGTGTGCCTTTCCTCTTAGGAATGTGCTGTTGTAGCAGGCTCCACCACCTTTGCTGCTGGAGGATCATGGAGTGGTAGGAAGCTGGATTTGGACTGTTGAATCGATAGAATCTACTGCGCCTTCTTAAGTCAATAAGTCAGGTTATATGGGTATTTGCATTTTGTTTTTTTGCTCGTGGTAAAGTGGTCTATTAGCAAACAGTTGTTGACATCTCATAGTCATCATTTTTCTTGTAATGCACATGATGGATGTGGTTGCATCATATAATAAAGATCTTGTGAATTGACTTAATCATTGGAGTGGTCATTGAATTACTTATTTCATTTTTAAGTAAAATTTTTTTTATTTTCAGGTTCATATCTCGAACTCAGCTAAACCAAGCTGAGTCGGTTTGTATGTGACCAACTCAGACATATATCACTCAACTCAATTATACCGTGAACAATTCGACCAACAAGACCAGCAACTCAGCTAGACTAATTTTCAGCACAAGCAATATGAAGATATGTCTGAGTTGGCCACGTACAAACACTCGTTTCACTGGTTAAATTTCAATCTGAACCGAGCATAGCAGTGATGGAAAAACTGTATTTAAATTTTCAAAAACTTACAAGAACACCATTGCACTACAGAATCTAATGTCATTCTTACAATCTAATGCACATTGAAATCAGCCCTTAAGAATATAAAAGAGAAGGGGCAACCAATAGTTATACACAACTTTTCATTTCACCACTTTTTCCTTACAACAAGATGCACCGAAGTCCAATAGTAATAAGAAAAAAGATCCTCATAACATTAGTGTGGGGATCTCTTCCCACAATCTTATACTGGCATGGCATTTTCTATATGATAGCTCTCTCTTTCCTGACCATATGGGGATCCTATTGGTAACACCATTTTTTCACATTGATTATGTGTTGTTGGAGATTAATTCTCCCACATTTCCATTGTGAGAAAAACCCTCTCCGACCCATATTAATATTACACTTCGAATTAAACACAAAAAAGAGGTTGCTCCAAACAGAATTGTTGCCGAGGAGGAGCTTAACAGCCCTTGACGACACAGGGTTGCTCCAGTCTCCTCCTTATGTGTCTTTCCCAAGTTAATTAAGTAATAGAAATCTCCTATTACTACTATTTCATGACTATGTATCTTAATTGTTTGTGTATGTAGTAAATAACTAACAAGTAAATAAATTCCTTCCTTGAGGTATTATGAATTTCCCTATTAGTTTATTTTCTCTATTTTCGAGTTCAGATCATCTCCATATAAGTGCTTTCTCTAAGGGACTCCATCACCGTACATGGGGCGTGCATCCACATTTGGAGTATAAGATCTACTGGATATATATGATGATTGAGTCCTCGAAAAATACATGTACGTACATACGTGGAGGTGAACGACTCCCCTTTAATTTTCATCTATGAATGTTCTCAGTATCTCATAATTGGATAAAGAGCTTGATATTGGGCCAAGCCACCTGATCTATAAATTTGAGTCAGGTTAGTCTTTTATATGGGCTGAGGTCTGGATCCTCTCCTCATAATTAAACGCTTCATATAAGCTTATCGTTGGATTAGCTTAAGGAAATCTGACAAAGGGTCATCATCATTTCCATCCTCAAGCGAGGGTGGCTGAGAAAAAGAAGAAAGAGAAGGAGTGGAAGAGGACAAAGAATTTTCATAAAATTCTCAACTAATATTATCAGCTAACCAATTGGTTATTAGACCCTGTCATGGTTTCGTTGTCATTTTGCTCTCAAAAATGACATTTTTACATGTCAAGGGTTCATGTACAGGGAGAGGATCTGGGCCGGTAAAGTCAAGGTTGTACTGCATTATCATTAGTTAAACTGCTTAGGTATAAGCGAATTGAAATAATTCGAGCTTGATTATAATTCATTAATTTGTAGAGTTCAAGGCCAGTTTGGAGGTGAAGAAAAGAAAAGAAAAAAAAATTTTAAATTAAAGAAGAAAAATAGACACAAATTTATCATCTTTTTATCATTATTTTTATCTTATTTTATTTATTTATTTTTTTCTTAACATCCAAACATAGTTTGATTGTAAAGGCACATGTTCGTACAATTATGACACTAGAGGACAAATAAACATGTTCTTAGGTGAAATTATACGAGCATCGGGTTGTCAATGAGCACTCATGTTATGATGAGGAAATACTTCGACATAATTCCATGGCCGCCCATGCTTCAAGATTCCCATCTAGAAGCTTCATGAATCCATGAGCTCTACTGTTCTAAGGTGGGAGTCAAACGCAGCCACAGAATATAATTCATAGAAAATTCCTGTAAAAAGGATTCAGAGCTCGAATAGTAATGTGGGAGTCAAACGCCACCGGAGAATATAATTTATAGAAAATTCCCGTAAAGAGGATTCATGAGAAAAGCAGAAATGACAGAAGTTACAATATTTTCCGTGCTAGAGCTGAATCATTCTAGAACGTTTACCTGTCAAGGACTCAAAGACCCAAAATCAAACATATTTGAATCTCCGTTTTAATCAGTGAAAGTTTCTTTAGTTTGGTAAGAGAGACAGAGTATCTCAATGTGAAAAAAGGTGCAAAACTGTATTTAAAGCTTTCATAATATCTTTTTGCTTTATCTAATCATGCACAAAATGTCTCTTTTAAAAACTGCTCTCCAAGAAAACTCCTCCCCATTTTAATTTCTAGCTTGTGTTTGGTGTACGTTATCGATATAGAACGTATTCTGAAATGATAAAAACATTGTTTGGTTGATGTTTCCATTCTAAAGTCATAGAATGAGATCAAGAACTGGCCTCGTTTTAGAATGAGATAAAGAACCATTAAAGGTTCATGTTCTCTTAAAATAGGGTCTTTCGTATAAAGAATTGAGGATTGAGTTTAAATCAATCTCACTACTTATCCTTTTAATCAATGGGATGAGGAGTTTATATAAGTATCGCATACACAGTTCAGATAAAGATGAGTTTGTTATAAATTCAAACTGCAGTCTAGTTCTCAAGAATACGGATTACATCCGACTCAACATGAATAACAAATATTTAAAGTTTTAATGGGAGAACCATTGGCATAGTTTATCCTTAACATCCCCCCACAAGTGGAACATGATCTTGGAGTAATCTTCAACTTGTCTTGAAGTAGGCCAAACCGACTGTGGGACAACGGTTTGATCAAAATATCCGCTATTTTATCATGAGTCAAGATGAACCATACGTCAAGTAACTTGTGCACAATGAGATGACGTACATAATGGAAATCAACCTCGCTGTGCTTTGTATAGGCATGAAAGATGGGATTTTCTATGAGGTAAGTGATGCCCAAGTTATCACACCAAAGTATGTACGTAGAAGGAGAATAGCAAATTCATGCAATAATGAGTTTGGCCACTGCAATTCCTCTATGATAATGGCCAATGCCCGGTATTGTGCTTCTGTAGAGTAGCGTGCTATGGTGGGCTGCTTGCAAGTAGACCAAGAGATAAGATTTGGACCTAGATAAATAGCAAAACCACCCATAGAGCATATGTCATCCACATAGCAGCCCAGTCTACATCACTGAAGATGAATAACTGATTACAGGAACCACGAGAGAAAAGCAACCCCTGAGAATAGGTTTCCTTCAGGTAGTGTAGAATCCCTTGCCAATTGACATCGGTTGGTACCTTGAGGAATTGACAAACTTTATTGATTGGATAGGAGATATCTGGGAAAGTATGGGTGGCATACTACAAAGCCTAACTGTGTTACTATAGAAAGTAGCATCAGGCAAGGCCGCCCCATCGGTGATGGAGAGTCGAGTGAAAGTGGCCATGAGAGTGTGAACCGGCTTTACGCCATCCACGGATATCTTGATTTGGAGATCCATAATGTATTTTTGTTGAGACAAAATGATGCCCTTTGCGGTTGGAATGACCTCTCTGCCCAAAAAATAATTAAGCTTGTTGAGATCGTTATTTTTTTCTTACGAAGCAAATAGCATTTCCTATTGATTTGTCCCCTGGACTGGACCTATTCTGATTCTTAATTGCAAATTCCTTACTAAGGGAGACAACCACCTGATTGAGAAGAGTAGAATTAGACCCTTCAAGACAATGTCATCAACGTAGATAAGAATATACAAATAGCGCTCCCCATTCTTGTAGATGAACAAAGAGGTGTCATTCTTCGATCCTTCAAAACCTAAGGAGACCAAAAAGGTACTTACACGACGAAATCATGCACAAGGTGCTTGTTTTAACCCATATAGGGATTTGTAAAGCTTATAAATATGATTCGGTCGGGTGTCATCCACGAACCCTTTAGGCTGAGACATGTACACATTCGTGGATAGTGTGCCATGGAGCAAAGCATTGCTGACGTCTAGTTATCGCATGGCCCACTAATTACAAGTAACAATTGTCAGAATAGTAGAAACCATTGTGGGCTTCACCACTGGACTAAAGGTCACTATGTATTCAATACCCTCCTACTAATTGAAGCCCTTAGCTGCAAGCCATGCTTTGTAGCTGTTAGTGCTGCCATTAACCTTTCTTTTGAAGCAGAATACTCACTTTGAGCCAACCACATTGAGATTGGGAGAGGAGGAAACCAAGCTCCATGTCTAGTTTTTTCAACAAGACATTAAACTCATACATCATAGCCTCTCGCTACTGTGCATATTTGTTTGCTTCTGTAAATGTGGTATGTTCCACCTCAATGTGTCACATGTGAGCAATCGGTAATGGATAATGTGTTAAAGGATTGGGATTTCCCGTAACTCCATTTGATGAGTGTGTTGAGAGGACTCAAGAGGTGGCTGTATAGCGGCCTGGAAAGATTCATTAACTCCTGCACCAATTCCATTAGTAGATAAGTAGATACTGTAACTAGTGGAGGGGTAGGGGAGTTGGAAACATTAGCATTATCAGGTATAGGAGAGGTGATGGGTGAGAGAGGTAAAAGTGGAGTGAATGGAAAGGTTACATGGTTAGGCAGAATTGCAGGTGAAGATGGTGCTAATTAAGGTGAGTAAAAGGATGGTGCTGATGCAGGAGAGGCCATGACAGTCATCCAAGGAGTCGAAGGTACCTGTGATTCACTAGAAGTTGGAACAGAATGGAGAACTGCTGCATGAGGAATCCTCAATGGAGTTCTCATGACAAGCTATATAGAGCCTATCCGGTTTGAAATCTAAGCATCGGTAGCCCATGTGCAGAGAATTGCGGCCTAAGAAATACAAGGAATAGTTTGAAAGTTGAATTTTTCCGAATTATAGGAGTGCAGGAGAGGATAAGCTGAACAGCTAAAAACCTTAAGAAATTAGTAGTTGTTGGACTTTATATTGTCATTGTTGGCAACTTGGATGATGTGATAGTGTTTGTGAGCATACAGTAAGAGAAATGAGGAGAGAGTGTGTCAGTGTAGGAGAGAGAGTGTCAGAGCAAACAAAATAATGCAACAAACATATGCATGCATTCAATTCATATCTGTGGTCTGGTATATAAGTTTGCAATATGCTATAGAAAGGTTCGGTGGCCGCCTCACCTCTATACACGAGTGTGTGAAGCCGTCCAAAGGTTAACGTTTATTGTCGTCCCACATGCTCCCACTATGGAATAGAGATAGAGCTAAAGTGTTCGGATCAAACACCGCATAACACCTCCCCTGATGCCCTACCCATACCAACACGTATACCCCTGCTGGCGAGGGCTTGCAAACTGGGCTCGCAAATAACCAATCCTAATGTCAAACAGTATATCCAAGGCTTCACCCCAGCATCCCTCAATACGTCCATAGAGATAGGGCTAAGCCCCCCCCCCGGCAGAGTCGAAGACTACACGGTCCGAGACCACCTTCCCTGATGCCCTACGACGTAATAGTTCTGCTAAGGTAATGGCGATACGACGATGTCAGTGGACAAGACTTGAGTAGAGATAGAGCTAAAGTGCCCGGATCAAACACTGGATAACACCTCCCCTGATGCCCCACTCGCATCAAGTACACTAACCACATACAAACATTCACATGTCTATTCCTAGCATCATCATCATCATCATGTTATAAATAAAATAGAATTAAATATGCATGAACATTAATAGCAGAAATATTAGATGACATGTTGAATGCACATTACAAGCATACACGCATAGAATCAGTCATGGCATTGGACTCAAGAAAATAAAAACAGTTTATTATTAGTCAATTAGTTTAGGTCTTGTTCTCTCACCTTTGCTTGAGTTTAGATCCTCTTTCAAGCTTTAAGAATCACTTTTATATCAATAGAAAAACCTAACAAGTCGATAAATTTTAGTTAGAAGTCATTCCGACACATTTAGGCTTGCTGTTAAGCGAGGGTCGCAGGATGGGTCGCAGGGTGGGTCGCAGTTTACTACGACCCCCAGGGGTAGGGTTGATGCTGGGGTCAGAGGTTCCATCGACCCTGGGTGCGACCACCGCATCCCTGGACTTCCCGAATGCTGGGGGTCGATCATGTGGTCTGGTAGGGCCGATTCCCAATCGACCCCATGTGCGACCCCCCATGGTTTAAGTCGAGAATTTCATCCTTCAGTTCATTCTTTCAAGTTGGGTTCTATGGCTTACTTCCACAATCCATTCTATGCTTGTTCTATGGCTTAAAACTCTAGGTTTCTTCCTTACTTTGCCTACCAGGATTTTCTCCATGGATTTCATTGAAATCCTTCCATGGATGGATGATTTGGGTTTCTCCTAGACCATACCCTATTCATGAACTATTCTAAGGTCTTAAATCATTAATGGAAACATACCCATACCTTTAGGTTTGCTGAGATTCAGAGGTTTCTCTGAATTCCTCTCTTTATTCTTCTTCTCCAACTTTCCTTCTCTTCTCTTTCTCTCACTTTCAATTAGGGTTTCAAAAGGAGTGAAAGAGGCTTAGGGACATCCTATTTATAGAGGAAAACCTCCTAAAATAAGTCACATTGAGATTAGGAAAGAATCCCCTTGAAATTTGGAAAGTTTCCTATTTACGGTTTCTGTCGACAATGAGGGGGTCGATGAGGAGGTCGGAGATCCCGTCCACCCTCAGGTCTAAATTGTCCTACCCCCAGTTAAAATTTCAGGGGTCTGACTTCCTAATGAGGGGAGTCCAACCCTGCCTTTTTGGGTATGCGACCTTGCCCCCTATTTTACTATTTTTGGGTCAGTTTGATACCTGGTCTCGCTATTTCCTTCACGCACTTGGTCCATTTGGCTCGACCATGATAGGTAGATCTGGTACAAGGTGGTAAGACCGGTTAGTTCGATACGGGTCTTACATAAGGTCTATCACGAACTCTATAGCCCTGTCTGGAGGTAGACCCGGGAGATCTTCTAGAAATACATCTAGAAACTCTCGTACTACATCTAGATCTTCCATCTTTGGCACCTCAGCAGTTATGTCGACCACAGACACTAAGTACCCCACTCCTCCCTTCTCTAAGCATCTCTTAGCTTTTAGGGCGGAGAAGATTAGCTTTCGCTTCCTAGGTAACTTGGTCCTAGTGAAGCTAAACTCTTTCCCTTTCTCATCTTTAAGCACAAGTTTCCTTTCACCACATAATAAGCTAGCCGAATGATGGCCTAGCCAATCCATTCCCAAGATGACGTCAAAGTCTGCCATCTCGAGTAGAACCAGATTTGCTTCTAGATTTTGGCCCTCAATACTAACTGTACACGGTCCATAATATTCATTCAACGCCACTTCGACTCCCAACGGAGAGCGAACTATCAAGCTTGGGTTCAAACACTTAACAGGTAATTCCATTCGCTTCCCAAAAGAAATCGAAATGAAGGAGTGCGTGGCCCTAGAGTCAAAGAGTACTCTGACAGGCATACCAGCTATATTTACAATCCCTGAAATTTAATTATCCCTTAGTTCTACATGCTCAAACACAACAAAAGTAAAACAAATAGTAAGGGATGTAATCATACCAGTAACCACATCAGGTGATGCGGCTGCCTCTTCGGTGGTGACTGTGAATACCTTTCCTTGCTATGGCAGTTGCTTCTTGGGTAGAGTGCAGGTCCTTGCATAATGACCCAGTTGCTGACAGTTGAAACATTTAACATTCTGGTTCTGTCCAGTGAACTGTGATGGTGGTGGTGCAGTAGTGTTCCTTGCAGGCACCATAGTGGACTGAGCCCTGTATGGATGAAATGATCTAGTATTGCCTCCACCTGAAGTCTCAGTAGTAGGCCTCTTCAGTCCCCTGTTCTAAGCAAAGAAACTATCTCTTTGACTGGATTCGATTACCCTGGCAATCTGCACAGCCTCATTATATACCTTCTTTTCCAAACCCAAGACGTGCTCTCGGATACTTCCTCGCAATCCCATGGTGAACCTACGGGTCTTGGTTTCTTCTTCTTGCATGCTTGCCGGAGCGAAGAAGAACAGCTTCATACCTTTGTTGGTAACATCAACAGTTGACTGAGATTGTTGCAGATTGAGAAATTCCTTCTCCATTTGATCTCTAAAGCTCTTCGGAAAGTATTTATCGAAGAAAGCTCCTTTGAATGTTGCCCAATCGATCTGAGTGTGCTGAACCAGAAGTGTGAATGAACTGTCACTGAACCAACGGTTCACACCAGGATCTCAATAAGACCGTGTCCACTCATACAAACCATTGCACATAACCACAATCAGAATATAATAAAATACAGCGAAAGTTTTTATAATAGAATGAACTGAGTAATCTATTGATAAATTTAAATAAATAGCATGTTATTCAAATTCCCAAAACTTAAGTAAGTCTCTTTACATCAATTGTATCTTAAACCGAAAATAAATAGAATAAATAAAATCAAATCCTAAAGGTACACGCAAAAAGGGCACTCGCATGAAGCGTCATGCTCATCCTCTCCTGCTTGCACGTCCAGGGCAGCCACACCTCCATACACTGGAGCATCCACGTAATCCTCCACCGTGTAACCTGCATCAACATCTAAAAATAGTGTGTACACAAGGGTGAGCTCACAACTTAGGCTATGCTTGGTATCATTTTTGTTTTTGTTTTTTTATCTATTTAACAATAATCATTTTGAAAATGATTTTTGTTCAAAAATAAAATGTTGTTTGGTAGCTATAATAAAAATAGATGGTAGAATGAAAAACAGATTTGACATACTATGTCTAAAAATGATTTTGAAAGTCTTCATCTTCCTCTGTCATGGAGCATCTATTCCTCTTCCTTTGTCAATGGATTATGGAAAGAAATCAAACTAGGAATCGTCTTTGGAGAAACGACGTCGCCTCCGTTGGAATGATTGTCGTCGTCGTCGTCGTCGTCGCCGTCAGAGCCGTCTCTAGGACGAGGTTGCAGGTCTGCGTCTCTGTGCTTTTCTTCTGTTCGTCAACGAGAAGATCGTGCTTGAGGGTTTGATTTGGGGTGGTTTTATAAAAAGAAACTAAATTACTTTTTTAACCCTTTATTTTAACACATGTTTTAAGTGTTTTGCGCAAAACACAACAAAAATAATTTTTTACCAAAAATCAAAAAGAGGTTGAGACCTCTTTTTGAATTTTGACTTGTTTTTATTTTTATTTTTCATAAATAGCACTCATAAATTATGCCAAACCCCTTCAAAACTATAAATTTGAACAAAAATAAAAAAGAAAAATGATACCAAACACAGCCTTAGCTCAGTAAGACAATCAGACAATGCAACAAACATATGCATGAGTAACATTCACTTCATGGTCTGGTTTTAAGTTTGCAATGTGCTATAGAAAGGCTTGACGGCCACAGCACCTCTATACACTAGTGTGTGAAGCCATCCAGTGATCAAACATCACTGCCGTCCCACATGCACCCTATCATGGAATAGAGATAGAGCTAAGGCGTCCGGATCAAGCACCGCCAACACCTCCCCTGATACTCTATCCATACCAACACGTAAGCCCCTATTGGCGAGGACTTGTAAACTGGGCTCGCAACTAACCAATCCTATATGTCATCACAGTAGACCCTATCCCAGCACGGCTCCCTACGGCATAGAGATAGAGCTAGAGTCTGATGGCCATGCCGGAGACCACAGTGCCACGTCCTCCCCCTGATACCCTACCCGCACCAAGCATGCTAAGACAGAACGATACGAAAGGTGCTAGTGTGAGGAATGATCCCAGACCCCAGGCCCTTCCCATTCCACATACCAACGAAAATAATCACATGCCTAACAGTCACAACCTAGCATAGCAAGTATGCATGAACAATAATAATAACTGGAAATAAAAGATGACATGTGAGTATGCACAAACATCACACCACCGAATCAAGATTATTAACAACGTTTTACTGTTCATTAATTATTAGGGTTTAGGTCCGATTCCCTTACCTGACGCTTGTTTGATAGCTTGCTCTGCGTCGCAAGGTCCAAACGTGCTATCACAAAGTCCTATACGATATTTGGGTTTAGTTAGAATAGTTTTCTTAGGTTTTACGTTGGTCGGAAAAACCAACGAGATTACAAAACTTCCCACAAGGCTGACCAGTCACAGGTACCGGTCGCAGCACTGTGGGGAAAACCTACGACCGGTATGGTTAGCCAGTCCCCACATACCAAGTCCCCGGAAGGTACCGGCCGCGGTACCAGTCGCATAAGGTACGACAGGTATGGTCGATCGGTACGTTTCCAGAAGACCATACATTTGGTTTCTCGACTCCCGTCGGTCATCCCCTATTCATTCCAGGGTTTCTCCTACACATTCTAGGTCTGAGCATTGAGTTAGAATTGTTTCCAACTCCATCTAAGTCCTAGTTTTGACGGTATTCTTCCTAGAACTCGAATCTAGGGTTTACCGACTAGATTAGGGTTTGACGACAAAGTAGGGTTTATCGACAAAATAGGATTTTAGATCAATACCTGCTTTGCATGGTATTGATCAAAGCAACCTAACCATCCTAGAGTCATAATGTGAGAGAGGGTTTAAGCACTTACCGTCGACTTGCGTAAGGTGTTCTTCGTCGAACGGCAATGGCGGCTCTTCCTTCTCCTTCCTAGCTCATTTTCCTTCTTCAATCTCCTTCTCCTTTCTAGGGTTTGTGAGGATCAATGGAAGGGATTCTAGGAGGTTTAGAGGGGTTTATATAGGCTAGGTTTAGGTTTAGGAAGCCTCCTAGGATTAGGAAAGTCCTAGGGTTCGGAATTTAGAAAGTGGGACCCACAAAGATCTGGTTCCGGATCTTAGTAGTCTGTCGCACAGGCTATACCGGTCAACCGGTACCAAGACTGGTACCATCGATCGGTATGAAATATTTCATACTTAAATTGGTCTGTTTCGTACCTGTTTGTCATTCGCTCGTCCCGTCTGGCCCGGTGATGATTGGAAGACCTGTTACGACATGAATTTCAGGTTTAGATCGGGTTCATGGAGTGCGGGTCTTACAACTTATCCCTTTAATCAATGGAATGAGGAGTTCATATAAGTATCGCATATATAGTCCTGATAAGGATGAGTTTGTTATAAATTCAAACTGCAGCCTATTTCTTAAGAATACAAAGCATCCGACTCAACTAAATAAAAATATTTAAAATTTGAATGGGAGAACCATTGGCATTGTTTATCCTTAACATTTCAAACTCTCTCTACTTGCTCCCCAAAGAAGTCGTTTCCTCATTCTTCGTTGCCATTTGCTGTCTCTCATGGCACTTCAAGCTATACCCTTTCCTTCAAGCATAAGGTATTTACAGATACTCTCTATAACTCTCCTTCTATTACAAACTCCAATGGAAAGGAGTCTATTTACTTCGGACTGACTTGAAATTACTAAGTTAGGGATTCAGATTCATTAACCAAGAGGGAGGAGTCTGGGAAAGAAAGCAACTACAAAAAAAGACCAGCCCACCAATTTTAGGGAAGAGCATGAACAGTTCCAGAACACTCTTGAATAAAGTGGTTCCTCTATTTGAAGAAGCGAGGATATTGGATTTAGATTTAAATGATTGTAAGCAGAAGGGGCTTGAGAAATTTGATAGGGAAGTTGTGGAAAGGAGAAGATCGAGCTCGTCCAAAAGTTCTCCAACACTCCAAAGTCCCATCTTTGAACATCTACCTAAAGCTCCATTACTCCAGTAAGACCATAAATTTGGATGAAGCTATTTGGAGGTTGTGTGTGCATATATATATATATATATATATATATATATATATATATATATATATATATATATATATAAAGACGTGCTTTAACATATGGTGACCATGGAGGAAGATGAGCCCAATGGGGACCAGGGCCCGAGACAGGGTGCCACATATGGGCACCCAAGATAGGAAAAATATCTTCTTCTATTGTTTAGTCCCTCTAACCGTGATCCAGCGATTAGAGTTCACCCGACACGTATACTGATGTATGTGTATGCACACCGGATGAACTCTAGCCGTAAGATCACTATTCGAGTCCCTCCAATGACAAGAGAGGATCCAAATCCCCTATATATGGTATAGGGAGGGTTGAATTGAGAGCTGTGGACTATGCTTATGTCACAAACTCATGCAGAATTTATTTTAAATTCTAGGCCGCCACTAAGCCCATTTCGTCATCCAATAGATAATTTTAGTTTTTTTTTTAATTTATTCAACTATAAACATAAAATAAAATACCACGATGTATGTCTCTAGGGAATGGTCGCTTGAAAGTGAATCCTCCTTAGATATGTTTATTCCATTTTATTCTGGATCTATTCCAAATTAATATACAAATTGTGTTGAAGATTCAAAGTCTTTCTTCTTTTCTTTCATTCTTAAAAAAGAAAAAGAAAATACTAATTCCAATGGATTTAAACTTATTCCTGAATAAATCAAAATCATTTTCAATGCTCACAATCTTTTAGTTCTTTTGGTCCAAGATCTTTCATTCCCATAAATCTTCTTCCCTCTTATTAAATAGGTCCAATAATGAATGTATATTAGACATTTTGAGGCAATTATTTGCCTTGGGAAACAATTCAATTGGTCAATAAAAATGTGATTCAATGCCATTGTTTTTTTGCCCATTTCTTTTTTGTTTTTGCTTTGTTTAGCCAATCCATAGGTATTTGAACCCGAGTATCCAAGAAAAAGCAGAATATTTGATGAAAGAATGGCAAATCCTTGTAAACTACCCATTCTAATAGGAAAATCCTACATCCTAAATTAATTCGTCAACTTGACAAATAAAATCCACGGACCTTCTGGTGGACATTATGTATTTCTTACACAACAACCACGTGAGTACCGACTTTTGGGTTTCACTTTACAAATTTACCCACTCTATGTTTGTTATAACAAAAAAAATAGAAAGAAAGTTCTTTGTCCAGTTGCACCTCTAGGCGATGTAATCGGACCGAATATGGATGGATACGGATACCCCTGCTTGGATTCAAATAGTCCTAAATTGATACTAATTTGGATCGAATTTTGATTCTCGACTATCTATTTACACTTCTAACTTAGGTACCCAGACCTTTATCCTCTATAAGATATAAATTGTTCTCTATGCATATCTCTTAGTGGTCTTAGATGCATCATTCTCTTTTTCTCATCCTCTAAAACTTGTCAAATCATCAAAACCCTAAATAAATTATATATTCGGATTGGATAGATTATGTTTCGGATATCCGAATTTGGTTTCGGGTACCCTTGACTGGATATGGATACCTCTAAACGAATACATATGCGAATTGAATTCGGATTTTCGACTATTTGTTTACATCCTTGCTAAACCTTTTCATATAGGAGATGAAATGACCACTCTGCCCCTTGTCTTTTCACCCCTTCATGTGAAAGGATACGGGGGCACAATTGGATAGAAAACTGTGGCCCAATAAAATACTCAAACGAGTTTTTGTATTACTAATATACCCAAAACAATATTTCACCTCACCCTTATCCTAACCTCCCTCCTTGACTCTTTGGTCTCGCTCTCTCCACAACCTTCTTTGCCAATGACAATGGAGCTTATCCATTGTAAATAACACATATTACAAGAATATTCAAATAAAAAGATTAAGAATTAAAGAAAAAGGTAGCCATGATTATAGTCATCAAAGAAAGCAAAGAGGGATGGTTACAATAAGAGAAAGAGAGAAGGGATTGTATACTGTTGGAATTGAAGGTCATGGCGATGGACCCTTCTACTGCTAGTACAACCAAGAGAAGACTAGAAAGGCGAGTTAATCTCATGAGGACCTACGTTCTGCAGTTGTTTGGGGCAAGTCGACAAGCGAGGGGATTTCGGTCATTAGGATCCCCATCTTTTCTGGTGTCGCTGCCCATCCCGACTTCTGTTCTGCAGTTGTTTGGGGCAACTCGATCGGTCTTTATTTTCTCACTATCAGGAACTCGTGAGTCATCCAGAACTCTTCCCAATAGCCATTGTTGATGAGTGCCTTGAGATGTCAGCAGTGATCAGTGTAATGGCCATGCTCATTGTGATGATGGTAGATTTACCTTGGATTCTACTCATGGGGCTGAGTATACATTGGAGGTGGACTCACCATCAGAGGATCATCCCTCTTAATGTGCATGATCTCTAATACCAACTTATTCAGTAGGTGATAAGCCTTCAGTTCGGGATATGTTGGAGGTCTAGGGTAGCCTATTTTCCCTGTTACTTCTTTTCCAGACTTTGCCTTTTTATTGGTTTCTCCAACCTTTGTTGATTTGTCAGATTGGGCTGACTTTCTCTTGTCGGATGCCCTACTAGAGACACCCTTCTCCTTCTTTATGGCCGAGTCAACAACATCGTTGGTGGCTGGATGCCTCTCAAACTGATGGAGCATGTCGGTGAGGTTCCTAGGAGGCTTTTTGGTGATAGTATATTAACTTCTTATCACGAATGGAAGACCTGAGTTCCACCGTAGTGATATCAAGCTGGAGGATCCTTGATCTAAAGTGCTAACTTATTGAAGTAGGCAAGGAACACCCAAGGGATTTGTCCTTTTCCTGCGACAGTGCCATGAGGTCTGAGACCTTTCTCTTGATTCCGCAACTACACTGGAAGTGCGTTAAGAAACTAAGGCTGATCTCCCAAAAAGAGCTTATAGAACACAGTGCTAGGCTGTTGAACCACATTCAAAAGGCGTTGCACAAAGTAGACGGGAACAACCAGTAATAAATTGAGTCATGATAGGCGTGGAGAAGCATCCCAATCCTAAAATTGTTGAGGTGCTTCTCTGGGTCGGTGGTACCATCATACGATGTGATCACCGGGAGTACCTATCCCTTTGGGAGTGGGAAATGCATTATGGTATCGAATAGGGCTGTCTTAGCACTGAACATCAGCTAAATGTATATGTCAGGACCCTGCTCAATTTGCTGAAGGAGTCGATTCAGGTCCCTCAACTACTATTGCAGTTCATCCGCTAGTGGCTGTGGCACTGGGAGGACAACCACATCCAACGCATCTTTGCTATTGTCAAGCCACGTCAACACGTCCTTGCCCGTCGCCTCCCTATGCATTCTGCTTTCTTGTCGGCCAACCTGATCAAGGGCTGAAACTCATGGCAAGCATGGCAGGTTAATATTCCTGGAAGCCACGACACTCTAAGCTCGTCTGGTGGCAGGAGGTGCTGCTGCGTTTTTAGAGGCTTGCAGGGCGTGCTACCCCAAGACCCACTGTCCATGAGAGTGGTGGCTCTGACTTTGCTGCTGTCAGGCTCTTGCAAGTTGTAGGGATCTGTTATGAGCATGTACTTGTGCTCCCAAATTTCAAAGCTGGGGATTGTTAGGGACTCTACCCCCTGGTTGCATCAATACACTCCTGGTTGGTTCAGGGGGTTCTAGTGCAGGAACTTGCTATGTATTAGCCTGCTGTTGCATTAATTTTGCTATAGCTTCGATTTGGAGAGTGATCAATTGCAACTGGGCAGCAATTGCATACTATTGTGCCTATTCAGCCTAAGAGCCACCGGCAGTGCACCATTGTTGACCATCTAGTCAACTTCGTCACTACGAGTATCTCCATTGTGTGGATGGTCCTTAGCATTGCTATGGAGTATGTAGCTGTGAGATCTACTTTGCTGGACCATCGTAACCATCAATGAACGAGTAACAAAGTAGGTACTATGAGGAATTGACTACCAAAGATGCCCCATGGTTGGGGGGGAGGGGCAAGGGCGGGGGGCATTCTATTTTGGTTGGACTCTTGCTTAAGACACCTATCACAGAAAGAAGATAGACGATTGAGTTGGGCAGGTTGCATAACTTGGAGGCCACTCTGATGCCTAAGTTAGCTCAAGGGAAATAACTAGATGAACTCAGGGTATGAGAAGGCTGAGTTCAAGGTAAAAAAGGATTTGGAAGTGAATTTAATATAGTATAAGCTTGATAGTAAAAGTTCAGTCCATTTACCTTCGGGGTAAGGGTATTTATTGAGCATGAAGTGATCTTGGAACATCCCCTTGTAATTGCACTGATCTCGGGACTCCATCTGAGATCTTAGGGAGTCATGGTGGTGGATTGGGAGTCAATGCACATCTACGACCCTAGAAAAGGGGAATTGTGCCTCCCTTGGTGACTTTTGTAGCTGTCTGATATTGATACATGGGCCAATTGATACTAACTACCTTTGGAGTTCTCCGGTACATGATTGTATCCATCTTGGCCTCTTCTGTGAGGGAAACACATGGAGGCAACCACATGATAATGGATTGCCACTCTGATATCCCAACGTGCTTAATTCCTGCATGTAGGGAGTCGATTGGGGGCACAAATTCGTACATGAATTGATGTGTTGAGAGGGGACACGTGTATGCTTGTGTAACTGATTTGAGAGATGCCACGTGTCCTTCTCTGATTGGTTACGTTTTGCATGATCCTAATAAGCACCATGACCAAAGATTTTTGTCAAATGTTGAAAAAATTCAGTGAAGAAATCATACACAATGAGTTTTAAAAATAGCGTCAAATTTGTTTCAAATGTTAAAAAATAACTATCCTTTCTTCAAGATCGGGGTGTAGGTGAGAAATAGCTAACAAGATGAAAAACAATGGGTTTTGAAATCACAAAACCAAAGAAGAAGACCTATTTGCTTATTTCTATTTGAAGGGTAAATTTGAAACTTCACTACTTTAAGAGGGTAGTTTGGCCATTTAAATTAATTTTGCCAAGTTACATCTACAACTAACGTCCTTCAATAAACGAACAATAATTGAATAAAATATAATTCAAAATTCAAGGAAGATCCATGTAATTTTTAAACTGCAAGGGAAGAGGTGAGTGTCATTCACTCTTTCTAAATTTGATGGAATGGTTGGGTTATGTTTATGTTAAAAATTTTCATTTTAATAAGGGTATTTATATCAAAAAAAATAATGAGACTAATTTTTCTCACGCACAGCCTAGCGCACAGAAATCGTCTCCCGCCGCTGGAGGCTTTCCAACGCCATCCAACGGCTGAAATTTATCCAACACAAATCCCTATGTATTGAGATTTGTGTCGAACTTGCTCCAGCCGCTGGATGGCACTGGAAAGCCTCCAGCGGCGGGAGACGATTTGAATCCCAGCCTAGCAAGCAAACGAAATCCTTGGAAAATACCACATTTTTTTTGGGGGGTAATTTCGGGAAATACCACTTTTCCTCATCTCCCAGCCGGGTCCTTACAAACAAGAACATGTGGGATCAGCGGTCACTTCCCACTACTTTTCCAGCTACCCTTCCTCTCTAGAAACCGACCTGGGCCTACAAGAAGTAAGAGACAGCGAGTGGGAGAGACTTCTGCCGTGGTCCGTAGTTGATGTTGCGTCACTATCCCATTTTCTCCTCTCCCATGCCATCCTCCCTCCCCTTCAGTTCTTATAAAAACCTTCGCAAGGTGAGATCTTGAAAGTTGAAGCTCTCTTGTGTGGATTTTGAATTCGGCTTTCCATTCTAAAGTGTTATAAATTGTTGATGGAGTGTTGTGTTTCATACGGAAGAATCCCCATTCTCAAAGCTTCACCCACTGCGGTGAAGTCTGGAGGGGATTCTTTGCATTTCTCGAGACTCATCAGCTGTGATTTTTCCCGCGATCTCAGCTTCGCTTCCCAGGTTTGCCTTCTTTTCTCCCTTGATCTAGTCTCTGTTTGAAAGAAGGAATTCTGTATTACTGAGATCATTTGCTTTTATATATTCTTGCAGAGAAGGACTAATATGTGTGATAGTCGGCGTTTCGGGAAGCGAATCGGGTACAATGATAAGAGATGTCGAAAAGTGTTGATTGCGGCTGCAGGTGCCGAATCTAGTCAGTGTGGGTATAGAAATGTAATGGATTGGCCCTTGAGCCGAGGTCCTCTGCTGGGAAATTCCTCAGCAGTGTATTACAGAACCAACGTCACCTCTTCGATGTTGCCGTCGCCGAGCAATTGAATGAATTAGCTGCCGACAGGGACGGAGCTCTCGCCCGCCAGCAACAGAGTGAGGTTTCTTCGGAATCCTTTCTTCACAGGTCAGTCCTGTTGTTTTGTTTTCCTCTGAAATCGAAGTTCATCCATAAATTTCATTTTGGTGGTCTGACTTCGTCTAAATGACATTAAACTTTTGGTATACCTATTTTGCTCTGGTTTTCACCTAAAACCCAACTACCCTTTCGAACATGTTTGTTATCTCTGTTTGACTGATGGAAAACAAAATCCAATGTCAATTTTCATTTTCTTTTGAACATTTAACCACATTTAAACACAATTATAAAACATACGCAATGTTTATAAGTTAGGCTTCAAAGTTGCTTATTTTGGATTAGTTCATCTAGTAACATCAATTTAAGAAGGCTTGTATGTTGATCAATTTGTGTTTATTTTGGATTATCATAATAGAGGAATTTGCTTCTTGACGAGGTTAACTTGTCATATAATTACATAAGCTGGTTCAATCGCAGAGGCAACTACCATAAAAGGGTGGTGACTCCAAAATGGCAAACCAAGGGAATTGGAGAAGATCAGCAATAGGCTTATTAGGTATTACTGTATTAGACATCAACTTAGCTAAATTTATCAATAATCCCATTTCAAAAAAGAAGTGATTTCAGCCCATAATCTTTATTATTAAAAAAAAATGCTAAACTACATTCAATGCATTCAACTCATACACTTGAACGAAAACCTTCTGAAAGAAAAGAACAAAATGAAAAAACATATATATATATTTTTTTGTATAAAACTAATAAAAGATTGACAAGGAGAATACTGACCATTAAAAAGGAAGGATAAGAAAACTTCATTTTTAAAGGTTTTGGAATCCTCTTTCCAATTCAAACCTGGGCCATGAAAACATTCATTTCCCAAAATGGGGTGTGTTACGAGTTATACTTGGTATTAGTATTTAAGAAATTTATTGGGTATCCTGTTTTTATACAGATAGGATCAATCAGCTACAAAATGTTTGGATTTGGGTTTAAAGATGTTTCTAAAATTATTTCAAATTAGGAACTTCTAAGTTATTAAAATAACTTAAAACTTGCTTGAAAAACCATTATAGATTCATTGATATGTTTCTGAAGTGATGTTTTATACAGTTTCTGGAAAGTTTAAGAACTGTCTAGCACACTCCTAAACCAGTCCCCATACATGTGGTGAATTGGTTTAGAACAGGGACAAATGCAACTAATAGTTAAAGTTCAAACTTTCTTTTCAGGGCTGTTTATTCGTATATGGCACTAAAAATTTGTGTTATTGTTCCAAGAAAGCCCTTTCTTTTGACTTGATTGAAATGACAATATGAGAAGAGAAGAAACAGTTGACCTCATACACAATGAACATTAAAGGTGAAAACATTTTGGTCAAAGTTTAACATCTAACAGTTCGTGTTGCGACAATCATTAGTACGGCTAAATAGCTACTTTAATGCTCATTGTTTTCCACTTTTTGATGGTTGTTTATGTCTCCCTAATAAAACATAGCACAACCTACTAAGCAAATTCTGTGTGTGAATGATTCCATTCATAAGTTTCATTATTCTGTAGATGTGGTTGGGGCTCAGTCTTGTGGGATGAACTAGATGCATACTCTAAATGGATATCTTGAGCTTATACATTGAAGTGATCTTGCTGAAAACTGCAACTCATTTTGAACTATTCTGCTAGATTTTTAACTTATTGCTGAAGTTTAATGCTGAAAAGTATTTTGGACAGATTTCAGAGCTGTCTGATCTCTTCTTATTACCGGAAATAAAGCTGCCAAAGTTAAATTGATGGACTAATGTTATTATTTTGGACATCAGGAGGATTGCTGAGCTCAAAGAGCATGAATGCCAAATTGCCGTTGAAGATGTAATGTACATGCTAATCGTTCACAGGTTCTCTGAGATCAAAGTTGATATGGTTCCGAGGCTCTCTAGATGCATTGATAATGGGAGACTAGAGGGATGGCCATCAAAGGACAGGGAGCTCAACTCCATTCACAGCATTGAAGTCCTGGAGATGGTTGGGGAACATGTTTCCACCATCCTTGGTTGGAGAGGGAAATCTAATGTCGCTGAAAATTGGATTAATAGAACCACGACTCAGCTGCAAAGGCTTCAGCTCGGCCAAGTCTATGCTGCCTCCGTCATGTATGGCTATTTCCTGAAGTCTGCATGCTTGAGACACAACCTGGATCAACGTCTAACTCTGAGCAACCACAACCTTCCTTTTGGCCATGGAATCCACATTCCAACTGCGGAGTTCCAGCACCATAGATTGAAGAATCCTGTTTCTCTCAGCCACTCAGACACTTGGGCCAGCTCATTGCATCAAGTGACGGGAAGGAATTCTAGGAAGCACGAGAAGCTGAGATATTACATCATGGGGTTTGACCCTGAGACATTGCAGAGATGTGCAAAACTAAAATCTCAAGAGGCAGTAAATCTAATTGAGAAGCACAGCTGGGCACTTTTTGGGGATGAGATGGGTACCCTTGAGTCTGATGAAGCTATCGATATCACCTTTGCCAGCCTAAAGAGGTTGGTGTTGGAAGCTGTTGCTTTTGGTTCCTTCCTCTGGGATGTGGAAGGATATGTTGACAGCATGTATAGGCTGAAGGAGAGTTGATCCAGGAGAATAATTTGTAAAATTAGGAAATAAGGTGGTGCCTGGGGGTGGCTGCAATCTCAATATACTATTCAACTTGACTCGGCTTCAAGAAGCTCCTCGGCCAACTTACAGTCGGTGTATATACAAAGCAATGCCAAATTTTACTGATGAACCACTTTGATGCATTCATGGTCCCTTTATGATCATTTTGCTCCAGTGATTACTCTGTATGTGTTTAGGGTTTTATTAATGTACGTGGAAATAGTATTTCTGAGAAAACTCTGCAACTGGAACTAACCTATAGGATGTTTGTTCGCGGTAATGAATCTTATTTTCCTTCTTCTCTATTCAGAAAAATTCTCAGCTTTGTTATGGTTAGCTGGTTTCAAGTTAGTATATATGACAGTGAAAGAGTGATGCTTCTTGACTTGCAATTATAAACAACAAGAATGAATAGATATTAGCACTCTCTGAAGTTCTTTGGGTCTTTGTCTACATAACTGATGGCCAAGGCCCAAACAGACTCAAGATTGTTGTGGTAGGAATTCTGTCTGTGCGCATGAGAAACCATAAAATTAGCCACATTCAATTAGTCTCTCCACTGAGAGCCTAAAATGGAAAAAAAAAAAAAAAAAATTGGAGACAGAAGGAAAAACTAAAAAAACAACCAGTGAACCAAATTTTAATTACAAAAGATATCCTAGAGATTCAGTAGTGCAAGTGTTGCTAATCAATCTTAGAAGACTTTCAATTCCTTGCTCTCACATGAAAATAACCAGGAAATAAATATTTTTAAATAATAAAACTAACTTCAAATTTTGTATGTATTAATGTGAGGAGAGGAGATCCTGGATTTGGGGCCCAGCACCAGCACAGGGTCAATGAGAGCGCGCATGGTGCATCCGACAAGAGTGAGATTTTCTTTATGTGAGAAAACGAAAAATTAAAAATAAAAGCAGACCACCCTCATAAAGCTTTAGACATAGTTGTCTAATTTTACAAGTGGAAAATTCTATGGCCACCTATTGACAACTCTCCATCAATCCAGAAGCATGGTAGCAGTAGAAAGTAGAAGTCCTCATGAAGTTGCCCTAGAGTTAGAACTGTCCTCTGATTCCCAACTTTGTAAACACAAGCAAGTCAAAAGAACGGTTCAAAAACGAACAACCCCTCATACACTACATAGTAGGAAGCTATTTAGTCATGCATTTTATACTTAGCAGCCCATAATTTGGAATCCATATAGGAGGAAAGGCAAGAGGAGACCACTTTACTATTAAAAATAATAATAATAATAATAATAATAATAATAATAATAATAATAATAATAATAATAATAATAATAATAATAATAATGTAAAAAAAGAAAAAAAGAAAAAAAAAAAAAGAAAGAAAAAGGAAAAAAAAAGAAGCAAGTGGTGAACTCAAACTTTAAGGCAATAGTTTTTTGGTTCATGAATCTAGATAAATGAATCTTTCTTAAGTCTTCCCTAACTCTTCATTGATGATTATTATTATTATTATTATTATTATTATTATTATTATTATTATGATTATTATTAATTCAACTTCCTCCACGTACAGTTTGGGTGTTGTTAACACAACACTCTGATCATATTAAAGACTTCCTAAATCTCTCGTATTTAATTCCTTAGCCTGTACCCTTGTGTGCCGTTGTGTTCAACACTTCAACTAAATTCGATATTCTTTTTCTTCTCCTAATTTCTTTCTTATTTTTAAATCACAAGGGTCCCACTCAAGAGTAGCCCTTCTGGAAGGCCCACTAAGTCCAATCTCAAACTAACCCTAAATCAGCCTATATGCCATGTACTCCATCATATATGCATACACATGCAACCACAAACATACACCCCATGCAAACAATCATTCACACGCATAATTATTTAATTCAAATTCAGGAATTATTCGGAAGGAGAATAGTTCGAAATAAGTCGTATTGTAATTTTAATGTTTTGGATTTATTAGATTTAAAATATTATTTTAATTTTTTTTTATATGGTAATGAAAAGGTATGTCTCTTCCTTATAGCTAGGCACTTTTATAAGAGGTGTTAAAGGGGTATGCCTTTTTTCTAATAGGCACCTAAATGACCAATATGTGTGACTATTGGTGACATGTCTAAATTGTCAATAGACATGTTCTTTGTAGAGACATGATGATGTTTGGACACATTTTTTGGAGACAATTATTGGTAGTGTCTCTTCTTCTCTTATATATAGAGAGAAAGTTTGACCCATAAAAAAGATGATGATGTAACTTAGTTTTGACAATCTCATTATTTTTCATTTTCGATCTCTACCTATTATGCATAGCCTTCTGAATCTCTGAGTAAACCATGAAAGTAAGTGCAACACTTTCCAATTTTGAGGGTTGTTTTATCTTCGAAATCGATTCTTATAGAACCCAATTTGCATCATAGGGGCGATTACAATTTTAAGAAGAGTCGTCTTGACTACAACTCAACCCTACCATTGGTTTGCTGTTGTGGTACGTCAATTTAATGATAGTTTTAATGTCTATTTTGATGAGTTCATGGTGCTTACATGGAGCATTGGAGTAAGTCATCTTTATAATTATTTACAATTCTATTATTTCATGATTATTTCATTTCTAAGATGATATTTATGATGTATATTTTACAAAAAATTTTAAAATCATAATGATTGAGATTATAGAAATATGATTAATCTTGGTACTTCTAATACCCGTTAACAAATAATCGTGTTGGTGAATGAAAAGCCCATGTATTGTTTTTATGAATGAAAAAAAAAAAAAAATTCTCGACCCAATAGCCACCTTATCCCAAACAAAGAAATTGTTCTTTTGAAAATGCTAGGGGTTAATTGTAAAAAAATCCTCTCCCGCTCACCTACCGCCTGCCAAGGGCAGGATTTCAGCCGGCCCACCTCCCCATGTGTTGGTAGACGGGCCGACTGATCCCCAGCCCTTGGATCAGCGACAGAAACCTCCTGCCACGGGAGAGGATTTCTTTATAGGCTAAGCCCAGGATACATAGTAATAAGAAATGTGTCTATTGAGAGGTTTCTTTATTTTTGCAATCAATTGTACGGATTCTGTGGAACAGTTTCTCTCAAATTATTGTGACCGTTGATGCTTGGATGACGTTTTATACAATTTGAAATGGGTTTGAAACTAAAATCAACCCATGGATTGGTTTTATTATTTAACAAAGAAGAGAAGGGCCATAGTTGTGGGTTGGTATACCATGTGTTCTCAGCTGTCATGAATTGTAAGGGTGTCCCTTTTACTTCCCTTGTTATATGGAGTTTATATGAATTTAAAAAAAAAAAGTACAAAACCCACCGTTAAAGGAACAGAAATCGTCTCCCGCCTGGGTTTGGGCAGGAGACTGGGCGGCCCGGGTGGATAGCCGCCATGTGGCACTCGGAGAGATCCGAGCCCTCCATCCAAGCCGACCGCCCAGTCAACAAGCTGAGCCGACTGGGGGGTCGACTCGGATGGAGGACTCGGATCCCTTCGAGTGCCACATGGCGGCCATTCATCCGAACCGCCCAGTCTCCCGCCCAAACCCAGGCGAGAGACGATGTGGATCCTGTTGGATCCCCGTTAAAGAACTTCATTTAGAATTGTACCTCTTGAAAAGTACAAAAGGCCAAAAAACAACCGAAGAAGCTTTTGGAACAAAAATGTCGCTGGTCTCCGCCGATCCTCCTCTTTGGTGTGTCGTGGAAGCTGTGCCCATAGATGCTATACCATTTAAAATAACAGCATGGTTGATGAGAGGGAATAATCTCACTCAATTTGGTCCTTATGGGATCATTCTTTCTTGTTTGCATTGATTGGTCTGAACTATAACTAGACTTTGAGCAGTCTACGTTAATTTCAAGTCAAGGGCTACTTGATGGCTCGTTCCAAATCAAATTAAGTTGTGTTATATGAGAAGCATGTTGGTCGGATAATTTTCCATGTTTATTTATGCTATGCAAGTATTTGCATTTGAAATTATTGACAATTACAAGATCTATGCATCTAGTTTGCTAAAAAAGATTGGCTATATATGTTTTGTAC
Organism: Protea cynaroides; assembly: GCA_028583415.1. Lineage (NCBI taxonomy): Eukaryota > Viridiplantae > Streptophyta > Magnoliopsida > Proteales > Proteaceae > Protea > Protea cynaroides. Next base: position 51,614,600 of record CM053270.1, on the reverse strand, counting down.
TATGACCATGTTTAACATGCAAATGAAATTACATGAGTAATTTGAAATATAAATGTGAAAGTTCTTATCTCTTTCTATAGATATTCTCAGTATACCATGTGGTTGGTATATATTAAATTGTTATTTCGGTTAAATCCCATAAACATGAGGATATTATGAGAATGGGATTTATTGCATATGTGAGGGACAGATATTGAGAAATGTTATAAGGTACATATAGCATTGTTGGACATGTTTATTTCACAATGCGTTTTATTTTGAAATTATAAGATGCATAGATAATGATAATGATGAATGTGATGAATGTGATGAATGTATGTGTTACAATATTCTCACCTTGAGATACTTATTTATTTTGAGATATTGAATATGGTAAAACCCAGGAATGTGGGGGTTTTATAAGAATGCAAATTTTACATGCGGCATTCCTTTTTAAAGAGAAGACGAATGACAAGTAGAATGATTAATCTTTACTTGAAAAATTGCTATGATACACTATAATGGAATCTAAACGAGAAACTTAGATTCGGAATCGTTATCTTGATACAAAGGTGGTTTACTTGAAAAAAAATGATAAATGGTATACTCGGAGTACCTAGAAGGTTGAGTATAGTAAATCCCGAAATTGTGGGGATTTTATAAGCTTACGCTTTTGCATGGTGAATAATTTTGTGAAGAGATAAATAACAAAATCTAAAAAACAAGTCTAGATTCGAAAAGATCACTTCGGTTCAAAAGATGATGAGCATGGTAGTGATAAGATTTATTGAATCATTAAGATAATACCAATGGCATTGGTTTTACCATAGAAAGGTTTTTATGCCCGTAGAAAGCCAGGATAAAGGTCAAATGGTTAAAAATCTCGATGACAAATATATGGTAAATCCTAAATCGATTATGCTAATGAGTAGCGGGAATCGCTTATATATATGTGTGTCTAAAAACTTGTAAGACATTTATGTCTTAATCGATTGTATATGTATCTGAAGAGGCTAAGGAGGTATTGCGTGCTTAAAGACATGTAAAACTAACTAGTACTAGTACTTAGTCTCTGACCAATAATGTGATATTCATCTAAAGGAATAAATATTTTAAAGCCTGTGACATAAGTCATGTGATGGACACTCAACCTATGTGAAGAGGAACTTTTCTAAATTAAGTTCAAAGGGTAAAAACGAAGTCACCGGATGACTTGATTTAGTACTACTAAAATTGGCTTATTCTGGTTAGATAGAAAAGTAGTACCGCTACAATGAAAATATGATGAATTTTAGACTCTTAATCAAGTTGGCTCTCATGAAATGTGGGAGTGTGTTAACTGTGGTGCACATAATGGACTGACCTAAGTGGATGTATGAGGTGGAGGCCGCGTACCGATGAGAATTTAAAGGCAAATTCTTTAAACATCCATGAATCCGAGATGGGGACACAGCTAGTGTAAAATGTCCATTCAAAAAGATAAAAGGAATATCATGAACGTCTACTGGTAGGATTTGGATGGTGGGTTAGTCGGCTATACCAATGAGAAAAGGTTCAAGAAGTCTGACTTCACCCGTACTCTATAGCGTAGTCCATTAGACCCAGTGTTGGTTCAAGTCCGAAAGACACCTACAACGACGGGTCTGACTATGTTTAATATGCTCAATGGGATATTTTAAATATTTTGAATCTAATGGGGGATTGTTGTAATTTTAATTTTTTTGGATTTATTAGATTCAAAATATTATTTAATTTTTTTTATGTGGTATTAAAAAACTGTCTCTTCCTTATGGGCACCTTTACAAGAGGTGTTAAAGGGACATGTCTTTTTTTAATAGGCACCTAAATGATCAATAGGTGTGACTATTGTTGACATGTCTAAATGATAATTTTGTCTAAATGACAATTTAGATATGTCTTTTTGTAGAGACATGATGTTTGGACATATTCTTAGGAGACAACCATTGGTGGTGTCTCTTCTTCTCCTATATAGATAGAGAAAGTTTAACCCATAAAAAAGATGATGATGTAATTTGGTTTTGACAATCCCATTATTTTTTATTTTTGATCTCTACCTATCGAGCATAGCCTTCTGAATCTTTGAGTAAACCATGAAAATAAGTGCAACATTTTCTGATTTTGAGGGTGATTTTGTCTTGAAAATCGATTCGTATAAAACCCGATTTGCACCAAAGGGGATGATTACGATTTTAAGGAGAGTAGTCTTAACTACGACTCATTCCTACCATTCGTTTGCTGCTGTGGTACGTCAATTTAATGGTGGTTTTAATGTTGATTTTGGTGAGTTCATGGTGCTTACATGGAGCATTTTACATGGAGCATTGGAGTAAGTCATTTTTATAATTATTTACAATTCTATTATCTCATGATTATTTCATTTCTAAGATGATATTTATGATGCATATTTTACAACAAAGTCGTTTCGATAATTTAAGAATTCGGTCAAAGATATGGTCAAAAAAACAGACTTAAAATAAAATTCGAATTCGGATCGGTTTGAAAATTATTCTTCTGTCTAAAAAAAATTCGAACCATCCTCCTTTTCAATAACCCTTTGTGTGTGGTGAGATACGCTGCTTTCCCATCAGAGGTTCGGAGCGAGACTACAAGTGTAATAGGAGCATCCGTCGACAAAAGGATCACCCTAAGATGATCATCTCATGGCTATTGAGAACGAATCAAATCAGATGGTTCTATTTCTCAATCTTTCTGACTTGCTCCTACGGAACCAAGGTCGAAAAGATTGAAAAAATCAGCTTGAGGCCTTCTTTAGCTTCGCAAACACTTAGGCTCTGCTTCCACTTCCGTGTGGTGACTTCCTCAATGAAAGAAGCTGTCTTGAGCTTGGACCCCCAGATCCAATATTAGTTTGAACACTTCTGTCCAGAACCTCCCAGTGAACCTAGGGTCCTATCACTGATGATGGTCTGGGGTATGCCCTAGTACTTTAGATCATCTTTTATAAATCATCTTGCTGCTTATTCTGCAGTACAGTTAGTTGGGGCTGGGGTGAAGATGGCATAATTTTTGGATGTTAATTTTTAATAATTTGTGCTCCTATTTCACAATATCAATCAATTATCACATCTGCATAATATACAAGTGATATTAGAATAATATTTAACTTATAAATAATAATATAATAAATAATAAATGTGTATGTGTTTATAAAAATGGATTCATTAGATTTCATTACTGCAGTATATAATGTGGATCACTAGATTTTATTATGATAGTCATTACAATTAAGTGGAGCTAATGTTCATAAAATAAAAAATGTTCATAAATTCATCCAATCATCTTCATGAAATCCATCTTATTTTCATATTTGTTAATTACTTCCTCACGGTTTGTATTATAATATTATTTTTTCTTGTCAAAAAAATTATATTATTATTTTTAGACTCATATTTAATCCCAATTAGAAAAGCATATGAAAGTTATGATGTATTATGGTATGATTTTTATACTCATATTTAGTTCCACATTACCAAACAAAAAAATTGATTTGCTTTGTATTTTGATTTGATTTTCATACTCATATTTAATCTCATATAGGAAAAGAGAATGAAATTAATGATCCGCTTTGTATTATGACGAGATTTTTAGACTCATAATTAGCCTTAGATTAAAAAGGATGCATAAAGTTAAGGCATTAAAATTTTCCCCGAAAATTTTTGTTTGAGAATGGTAGTTAAGGGATTAAGTCCTCCACTAGGATAGTATTAATGATTTGTTAAGTATCTGAATTATTTGGTATAATTCAGATTCAGAAGAATTATTCGCAATATTTTTTTTCTAGACAAAAAATGCGAGAATTTTTTCGAATCATAGAATATAATTCGAATTCGGAAGAATAATTCGTATTATTCGGTTTGGAAGAATAATTCTCGAATAATTCGGAGAATTAAATAACTATGCTCACAGGTATACACACATATAAAGATGTAAACGGATAGTTGAAAATCCGAATTTGATTTGCATTTGCATCTGTTTAGGGGAATCTGAATCCAAACAATCGGATTTGTATGTGAATTCAAATATTACCTAAATAGAGCACAAAAAAAAAAAAAAAAAAAAAAAAAAAAAAAAACTGCTTCGTTTAGGTATCCGTAAACAGTGAAATAAAATTGACATAAAAAATAAAATTGTAAAATATATTTCTTTCCCTTTGATTGATGTTTTTGTAATTGCAAGATGACAAATTAAGAAAAATAGAGTATTAAATTATAATTTTGTGTTTCTAAATGGTTATTAATGTACATACATTTCGAAAATAGTCTAGTGACTCTAGTGTATGCTTTCCAGATTCAAATATCTGGTTAAAATCTTAGTCGAATCAGAAATTTTTTTACATCCAACAGATTTTGGATCGAATTCAATTAATGATGTATTTGATTTGAATTCAATCTTTTCACATCTTTATCCCTATCCATGTTTGCCTTTTAAACCGGCTTACAATGCTATAAATATAGACTTCTTTTACAACTATAATACAATCCCAGCTCTAATCATAGAATGAAATTATTTTTTGTGGGTTTTCCAAATTAATGGGCCAAGAATATCACCTCATTTCAATCCTATAATTTCTGGAAAAATATATGAAACACACCTACCGAATTTTTTTATCTACAATTATAATTGATTGTAATGCAAATTAGATCCAACAAATACTGAAGATGAAAATCCAAATTTTATGATCAGTTTTTTTTTTTTTTTTTTTATGAATAAATGAATAATTCCTGATTCAATCAAAATCGGAAATTTTACTGAATTCCAAGTATGAATGTGAACTCACCATATTATCTCTTGATTTTGTTCCCCACTTTATCCTTGAATATACCTTTGTAACGTAATAATTTGCCTAAAACATAACATGGTTTTTCTAATTAAAAAAATCAACAAACAACTGAACGAGAGGCCAAAACCTTTCAGAAATTGTATTCCACAGATATCCCAGTGCAATGGGCTCTTTCCTCTGTGTTGGGCAAGTAGTTGGTATAGGCCCGCTTATAGGTGTAATTGAACTTTTAAGTTATAACTACCCAATCATGTGATCTATGGCCACTCATGTTATGGCCAGATTGGACTCACTCGATGGCTACCTGTGGATGTCTTCATTCCAGACTGAGTGATGAATTGACGTGTGGGGGGTAGTTCAGTTGGCAAGGAGTCTACACCTCAAAAAGCAGAAGGTACTGAGTTCAACTCCTCTGACCCCTTCGGGGCCACTCACACGGGGTGTTAAGTGTTCTTTCTTTCTTGCTATGAATGCAAGTGGAATGGTTCTCATTCAATCCCGAATGGTCCAGTCCATATGGTTGTGGGGTCAGTATGGGTCCACAAGACTAGTCAGGCAGAAGCCCTGGATACCCGTCGTAAGTGTATCGGCTTTTTGAAGCTTTTAAAAAATTCAAACTAATATAACATTTTCAAGTACCATTTAGGTTTGAAAGATGTTTACAAATTAAGTGTGTCAAAATGGTACTAATACTTGATACTGTTTGGTGAAACTGGTACCATATATATCAAAATCGACATTCCTTTTATTAATCGGAATGGTAAGAGTTGAAATAATGATATTGTTTATGTAATCTGTGTGGTATGGTATTGTGTAGATTTACCCTTGGAACGAAACCAATTACATATGGCATAATAATGTGTAGTCCCACTACTAGTACTTAACCATTCACAAACAGCAACTAAGCAGTTTTATAATTTGCCAATTGCCAGAGAGGTTCTAGTTTTGCTCTGTTTGTTTCGACATAAAATATTACGTAAAATCTTATTTGTAAGATTTTATATGTAAAAAAAAAATTCAATATTTATTTCGAATAGATAAAAGAAAGACGAAGCTCCTTTTCCATCCCCTTAGAAATCATTGTTTTTTTTTTTTTTTTTTGGTAATCTTAGAGATCACTGTATTTTACTTCTTGGAAATGAACTTTGAAATTCTTCTTTGCTTATAAAATAGGATATTACACGTAAAATTTTATGTCAAAATAAAGGGGAATCGAAATCGTCTCCTCCAAGGGGTTCAGGAGGAGATTCGGCTGCCACCAGTCGATGCCCGACATGTGGGCGTCGGCTGGATCCGAGCCATTCAGTGCATAAACCAACACCCCCTTGCGTTTGACCTAGTCAAATGGCTAGATAGCTCTGATCCAGCCGACGCCCACATGTCGAGCATCGGTTGACGGCAGCCACATCTCTTCCCCAACCCCTATGAGGAGAGGATTTGGATCATTTGGTGAAGGAATGAAAACATAAACAATTCATTTAATGGTTGCTCCTGTGATTTTGTGATTGGGTGCTTTAATTGTGGAAAATGAATGTTTTGGATGGATGAAAGCTTTTAGTGGTCTAATATTAACGAATGCTCCAATTTAACAACTTTCTTTTGGCTTTAGATTTCTTTATTTCGTCCGGGCCATGCAATTGATACACAACTATTTAAACAACTTAAATGGCAAATAAAATCTTTTAATGGCAAACCGAACAATTAAGACTTATTAAGGAACCAATATTCCAAAGTATTTGCAATACCACAATTTATACAGAAAAACCATTTACATACCTATTTTCTAATATCAATTAGTAATCATAATGGTAAGCGATTTCATACCGTTTACCCAAATGATACGCTAATGGTATTACACTATTACATACATTATCGAACCAATACCATACCAATACCAGAATCACACCATTTAATACCTTTGTTTAAAATATTCAACATAGTGATCGGATAAAAAATTTGGAAAAATACTTCTACAGTTGGTTGCCCTTTTCTTAATCTTGACCGAGTTACCCAATCCAATTCTGATACTTCAAACCAAGGTTTTGGTTCTCCAGGTATTGGACAGTCAGTCATTTCAAAACTGATCTGATCTAGATCGGATTGATGTACAGATCCGATGATACGCTAACACGTGGCCGACCCTTAATAAAATAGTATTACAAAAGGGAAGGTATCTGGTATGGTATACTACTCCCAAAACCGATACAAATGGCTGATCCAATACCCATACCCTTGATTGCCTGAACCATGTTTGCTGGTAACCTCAACTCAACTTCATGCAAAATAAAAAAGAAAAAAAGAGAGCTCATGAACTCAAACTCTGATGGTTTAAACTAGAGCAGCCTGTTCTTTTTCTGGGCTCAAATTGTTCTAGCTCGGCACCAAGCTTTCTTAAAGGGTCAGACTCCTATTTCTACTTTCAAAACAAATACCATGACCCATTATATTTGTAATGGTAGGGAAAACACATAAATTATCCATTTAATCAATCTTTTGGACAACCTATGCTCATATTTGAGGCAGGTAACACAGTAAAAAGATGATAGAATGAAGTGAAGAAGTTCAAACTCCTGCCAATCACATTATCACAATGATAATGATTTTCTTGTGACTTGTGACATTTAGTTGATTGTTGTGTATTTCTGCCACACACAGGCTGTTGCTTTTGGTCTTAAATATGGTTTAATCACTTGAAATTCACAAATAAGAAGGAAAGAATACAAAGCAATTAGAAAGAGCAGAATAGAAAAAAGGAAGAACAAAAGAATGGCTCTAGACTACCAATGTATTTGGCATTTGGCATGATAGGAATGCTTTTATTACGGTTCAAGGAATGAAAGAGCACAACAGGCACATACTTATTGTATGTCCAACGGATGCAGATTTGCACACTCATGTAGTGGCTGAACACGGTTTGTTTATAAATCATCATTTTCATCATATTTTATTATAAAGCTTTCTTTTATATATTGAAATTATAGATTGCTTCCTTTTGTGACCCAACAACAGCACATACTAATGCAGCTGCTGATCGGTCAGCTGAAGTCAATGAAGCTGCTGATCAACCAATAGAAGACAATGAAGCTGTTAAACTAGTTGGGGTGAATGAAATATGCTTAATAGTTGCAATATGAGAATTCAAGAATGTAATTAATGTTGAGTTTTTATCTCAAAAGTTCAAACTACTAAGTGGAGGGATTCTCACATATATATAAAGTATTCAAGGTTCTAGTCTTTAAGTAATGTAGGATTATTCTCAACACTCCCCTCACATGTTACCTCTCTTCTGAGTGGCAGGCAGTTTACGTGGCATATGATCCCTCTTTTGGGTGACCGTATTAAGAATATTCTTACATTGCTAATGAGATTGAAACCTTAGATCATTAAATATGGAGAATCCATCCATTTATTAGTATGAACATCTGAATTGAAAACTTAACAATTAACTCATCTATTTATAGGTTTCTCTTTTTTTTTTTCATTATCCTCTCCAATTGCCAGCGGTCTCTCTTTAACTCGGTGCGCCTACCAATACATCGGTAGGTGCGCCCGGTTAAGAGACACCGCTGGATCCTCGATTGGAGGATCCAACAATTGGAGGCGATAATAACCCCTCCTTGTGTGGGATTGACAATACTGCTCAAGTTTGTGTCTTGGTGGGGGAGGATTTATGATTACCCTACGAGCAGTAGTGCCTAGAATCTATTTTTTTTCAACTTTTGAGACATGATTGACAGAGGCATGTGCAATTCCGAAAACTCTCTCGGCAGCTTCTAAGTTAGAGTAGCCTTTTAGGCCACTGGATTAGCATGTATAATGAACCGGGATGCAATGGTATTCGGTGGTGTTATAGTTGTAGAATTGATCGACTTCTTTTTGAAACCTACGGAGTTTACTTCCGCTACTTGACTCTTGCTAATCTTCGTGCCCCTAGGAACTATTGACTTGTTTGTTTCTTTCTCCTTAGAAGTAGAAGAGTAATTCTTAGCTTCCTCAGATATCTTGTCTTCAATTCTCCTCCCTACCCTACAAAAGCGTCGAAGGTCTCAATGTGTTGGAGCTACAACAGTTGTAGCATTCCGACTAAACGTTCTTTCTAATCATATATACTTGCTCCTTTTGAGTCCGCCTATTCCATAGCTTCTTGGCCAATTTCTTGGTCGTCCCTATGTATTTCAAGAATCCTTCCGCCGGTTCTTCCCTTAGGGTTTCCAATTCTCTCCGAGTGATGTCAATCTTAGTATTATATCAGTATTGTTTGACAAAGGCTGTCATGATTGTTGATCACAAGTTGACACTAAGAGAGGGTGTGAATCAGTGTTTTTAAAAATTCTTCTAAATAACTCATTGAAGATGCATTGTCCTGAGTTGATACTCCACTCACTGACCACAACCACACTATCACAGAAACAGTCACAAACACACAGTCCTAGGCACAACTACCTCGCTATCATTGAGTGGCCAAGTCTACCATGTTGTGCACACCCATCCTACAAGTCATTCCACGCACTTCACAAGATACAAAATAAACACAGTCTACAACACATGATATTATGTGGTTCACCAACACAGTATGTGATGGCTAATCCACAGAGTAATGTCCTACGGGCTCTGAATATATTCAATACGCTTCTTTTAGCTGCAAACACAACAGAGAGTATATACACCTAGTTTACCCAGCATAAACCTAGGAGGACACAAATGTACCTATAATTTAGGTATCAAGTACCAGTGTTTAGCATACGTTACATACACCATGCTTAACCTTCATCCACGGGAAGCAAACAATAATAGTTTTTAGGCTAATAACAATGTCCTTACAGTTCTAGCACAGGCTAATTAGGTATATTCATCCTCCACCTAAACTAGCATACATTGAGTACATGAATTAAACAATGCAACTCATACAAGGTTAGAAATCTTACAATTCTTGTGTGGTATGGAAGACTCTGAAACAACTTTGGGAAGCCTAGTAATGCTCTGGTAGCAACTGGAATCTTCAACTTTCTTCACAGCTAATGAAACTTTATCTTTAAATTTGTACTGGCAAAGAACCCCTTTTTGCCTTCTCCCTCTCCTTCTGCATATCAAACCTTGATCGTATTTTCTTGTAGAGCTTCATCAAGCTCACACAACTTCCCATCATGGCCAACACTCATTCAAGCCCTCAAAATATAAATCAATGGAGCTCAACTCCTCTCATTGATGGTGGTGGAAGGATTCAAACCCTAAACATACACCAATACTCCAAAGAAGCTTCACATAAGCTCACAATCACCATGGATGTTCAATAAGAGCTCTACCAACCTCTCACTACTCCTTAATACTCTATTGACAAGCAAAGTTGAGGTTGGTGGGTGATTGGATGCTCACACAACAAGCAAAACTGTCAAAATCCCCTTCTTCCACTTTCTTCCCTATTTTTCTCAATTTTTGCTCTACAAAACAACTCTATTTCATTTTCAATAGATAAGAAATTCAAAAAGGAGTTTGGAGCAAGTTGAATCGTCTGATTTGGAATCCAGATGGCTGAGATATGGCCGTTATAGTCTCGGCCAATAGGATTATTCTAAAAAGCATCTTTTTGCATTATCGTATAACCGCGCAACACCGGATCGAACCGCCGCTAACAAGACAGAACTCAGTGTCGAGTTCACATTGGCTGGAGAGGGAATCATTGTTAGGAGTTGTTGGATCAGTCAATAAATGGCGGGATCAGCTCTACTCCATTGGATCTATCAGATCCCGTCAGCGACGATCGAGATTAATTTAGACCATTCGATTAGGATTTGCTTTGATGTCGCACCGTACGCATGCTTCACGGAATCATGAACTAACCACCATGCGACGCGCATCACTTAATAAACCTGCGACTAACCAATGACGATGCCCATGGGAGAATCCACGAACGTCCACAGCAATACACAATAGCCCGCCTTTTCTATATCCTTCAGATCAGAATCTTGCTGACGCGGATCCATCATGGCCGGTGATATCGAATTTTCTTCTTTTTCAACTTCTAAAAATGCCCTTGTCATTATAGGAAATGGCATCTATAATCAAAGTTTTGCGCACAGTATCACTTCAAGTTTTCTCGACAGAGAGGTTACTCTCTCTCATGGCTTTTCAACAAACACATGGCATGCGTGTGCCTGGGCATGCATACGGCTGCCATAGCTGTGGGGCTGGCTAGCTTGTTGTTGTAGCTGCGAATGGTAGTGGGCCTGCGGGTGCTGGCATGTGGCATGGGTTACTACCTACTGGCTTGCGGTTGTGCTTGCGCATGGTTGTAAGCTGCTAGCTTTGTTGCTGCCAAGGGCCATGGCTGAAGCCTGTGGCTACTGTGGCATGTGGCCGTGTTACTGCCTAGTGGCACATGCATGCTGCTAGGTTGTGGCATGGCCAAGTGCCATGGCTGGCTGGCCACCTCACCTGTGGGTCCCACCCACAGTCCTTCTCTCTTTATTCTCTCTCTTCTTTCTCTCTCTTCCTTCTCTCTTCATTCTTTCTCTTCTTTCTCTCTCTTTAGTGCAATGCTTGCCACATCATATTTGACACTGTACTAATACCACTGCCACTTGCACAAACTCTCTCTCTCTCTCTCATGCACTAATGCCCTCTCTCCTTATTTCTCTGACTGTGAGCTCAACTATACTGCCACTTCAGCTAAGTTGTCAACAATGACAACACATGGCCAACAATCTCCCCCTTTGAAATTGTTGGCAGTTTACTTCTCACAAGGAAACTCTCTCCCCCTTTGACAACAAGTACAAAGGGGTCTGGCCGCATAGGGGTGCCCATCGTATCTTCCCTATCCTATGAGCTCTCCATAAATCATCCTACTCATCAGAAAAATAACCAATGACTCCCTCTGAGTCCATACATCTCAACTCATCCTCAAGTCCATAAATGATTTCCATTCTGTGTACCACAACCCTAGAGTGTACATATCTGTAATTTTTGTGATCTTCCCCTATCACAAAGCTTCTCTCCGATGTCAACATCACTAACACTACCTCAATAGTGTCACTCATATAACTCTCAATTTTTTTACATCATTAGCAAAGGGCTAAAATGGATTCTGCCTAAGAGCATGCCATCACTCTTTAGATAGATGATTTAAAAATCAATCACATAAGAAATAGAAAGCCATAAGAGATCCTGTCGCATTAATTCTATCTCACATCACCATATACTTTCATTTCTCTCCCATGTAATGTATCGAACCAACTTCATCACTGTAGAACACATCAACCTTGGTTTCCCTTTTGCACAACAATATCCTGCAGTCCACCTACGGGTACTAGTATGACATATAGTGAACTCCCCCTCACCACAAGCATCTCAATGCTTGGTGAGAAACACCATGAATGAACTCAAACACTCTGTCAGAGTCTATACACTTTCTGAAGATCTCTCCCTAAAACCATAAACTTTCCACTTCCAGCTCTTCTAATCTCACACCTTTGGTTGTTGAAGATCACTACATGGTCCTTGTCACACTGCTTCATCTCCTGAGCAATCTCTCATAATGTGGGATATAAGCACTTACAGGAGTGTCCATACACATCTTCCCAATCCTATGAGTGTGAGTATTCAAACTACAAAGGAATGCCCACATGTATCTTCTTAATCTTATGAGTTGAAAACTTAATTGCTCTATTGATCTTCATCTCTCTCCATTACTGCTCATGCAATACAAAGGGTACCTCAAGGGATATGCATCAGTGAACAAACATTTGCAACACCCAATAGTGACTACCACAAGCAATCAATTTGCTTCTCCTCTATAGTCAAATAAAAACAATACAACTCCCCATATCATAAGTACAAAGAGAACCACACTCTGACACTATCACAGATGACTGTAGTAACAATTTTTGATAAGCATACTGAGTCAAGGAGATATCTCTAGCTACCATTCACACATAAATGCACAACTCTAACGTCATCACTGATTGCTCTGTCCTCTGACTAACATAACACTGCTCATCTATCGATTGCTCTACCAAGATGCATCAACACAAAGTATTAAACTGTATCACCTGATGATTCCAAGCACTTACACTCTTATCAAATCAACAGAGTCTGTCTGGGGGCAAAAATGAACATGTAGTAAGCTCCCCTTTTCCATGTGCACCTTAGTGTACCTAGTGCCTGAGAGGCATGCTCCCTCTCACACCCAAATTGGGTGATGTAAGAGAGGTGGGTGTAATTGTAAACTTCTTTGTGTGCCTTTCTCTCCACACTACATTACCATCTACCTTGCTCATCTGTTTCGGTTTCTCCACAAATTCTCTCTTTTGATAATGCCTAGCAATCTGCTCAACCATTGCCTTTTTCCTCTGTCCAACCACACAAATTAAAGACCTCTCTATTGTTTTCTTTCTCCAAACACCATACAAGGCCATTTGAGACTGGTTATAGAACTAAGATTGCTTCTTTCTTTGGCTTCTAAAACCTCTTCTTTTTCTAGTTTTAAAAAGCTGATAGTCTTTCTCTGCTTGAGCAGGCTGAGGGGTGAGTATTGTCTTGCAACTCTTGGTCCAATGCCCAAGTGTATGGCATTTGAGGCACTCAACTAGCCTCATCTAGGGTAACATATATGTTCTCCTCCCATCACTACTTTGCCCATATTCATTGCACCTATGACAATACCCATAAAAATGTGACTGTCTCACAAGGGAATGTCTGTGCCAACTAGGTGTGGGTCTATGCCTCATGGAAGATGTCATCTACTTCTGCTAGGATTTCTGCTATTTATGCCTCTAGTGACTGGACCTATTCCATCTACTCTGCTCAACTAGTCTTTGCTGGTGAACTCTGTCAACACTATCACTTTGCATACTACTTATGTTCCTTGTCTGAGCTCTCTCCTAGGGAACTCCTCCACACTGTGTTTAGTCTACTGAAATTCTAGCATCACTGTCTGCCTCTATATTCTCTTTCTCTATCTTCTTCTTTGGGTCTTTACCTATGCCCTAATTAAACTCTGTCTATGTGGTCTGTTCATATCTGTCTTTGTAGTCTTCTTAGATGACTCACCATGCTCTGAAGTAGAACCAGAACTAATGGTGGGTGGTCTCTGACAATCTACAGTCTGAGCTATACATCTGATAATATCCTCAACCACTGGTGGGGTATAACTCTGGCTCATCTAACCCTCTATTAGTTGTGCTCTCAATGTAATGATCTCCTTCTCAAGGCTCCTACACATCTCATCTCTACTGATGACTTGAGCCTCTAAAGCTATAATGATAAATCTGGATTCCTTCACCTTTGTCTTTAAACTTGAGATGATCTCATTTGAATTGTGAAAGCCACATGAGACAATTGTGAGTCTCTCTCTCTCTCTCTCTCTCAAGTCTCAACTCATCCAGAGCTGCTCTCAGCTCTCTTGTCAAATTAACCTTTGGAACAGGTTCCTCTAATCCAACAGTAAAGCATTCATCTGAATTCCCACTATCTATCTCCGAAGTGGAATCTATATCTACCGATATAGGAGCCTTGAGGACAAACTCATCCCCATATAGGCTTTCTAGTCTGTCTCATATTGCCTTTACTGTTTCACATCCACTGACTCTAACTCTCACATAATCTGCCACGCCATCTGTGATTGCCATTTTAGCTGTAGAGTCATACTGGGCATCCACCTTTCTAGTACTAACTGCATGCCATACATCAAAACCAAGAGACCCCAAATATATTTTCATTCTTCTCTTTTAGAATATAAATTATTTTCCATCAAACAGTGGGGACTTGTTAGAACCTTGACCTGGTGCCATTACTATTTCCTGATCACTCAGCTGTCGATCAAGCTGTCACTGAGCCTGGCGCTCTATACCAATTATTGATCATAGGTTGACACTGAGAGGGGGGTGAATCAGTGTCTTCAAAAATTCTTCTAAATAATTCCTTGAAGATGCGCTGTCCTAAGTTGACACTTCACTCACTGACCACAACCATACTATCACAGAAGCAGTCACAAACACACAGTCGTATGCACAACTACCTCGCTACCACTAAGTGGTCAGGTCTATCATGTTGTGCATACCCATCCTGCAAGCCATTTCACACACTTTACAAGATATAAAATAAATACAGTCCACAGCACAAGATATTACATGGTTTACCAACATAGTGTGTGATGGCTAGCCCACGAACTAATGCCCCACGGGCTCCATATATACTCAATATGCTTCTTTTAGTTGCATAAACAATAGGGAATACATACACCCAATTTACTCAGCATAAAACCACGAGGGCACAAATGTGCCTACAATTTAGGTATCAAGTACTAGTGTTCAGCACACGATGCACACACTATGTAAGACCCACACTCCACTAACTTGGTTTAACTGTGTTGTGACAGGTCTTCCCTTCATTCCTGGACCAAGTGAATCAATCGTTTAAAGATGAATCACAAATCAGGTACAAGAATCGAGTTAAAAACACTGAAAATATACCTATGGTCGAATACCTGGGTAGGTATGGCCGACCATAAGGAAGGAAATAAAAATCTCAAATCCAGAACCCCATGGTCGATGATTTCGACCCTACGGTCGATGGGTTTCGTGACCGTAGCCATCGACCGTGAGACCCTAGATCAGACTCTGAGTTTTGAAAACTTTCCTAAACTAAGGGATTGCTTTCCTAATTGAAAGATGACTCTATATGGAGAGTTTTTCTCTATATAAAGGACGTCCCTCAGCCCTTTTTCACTCTTTTAGAACATTAATAAACCCTAGAGAAAGAGAAGGGAAGAGAAAGAAGAGAAGGAGAAGAAGAAAAGACTAAGGAGAGAAATTTACTAAGAAGAGATTGGCTCTCTATCACAGGCAAATGTATGAATCTAATCTCTGGAGATGTAAACTCTAAGGAATAAAACTTCTATGGAAGATAGACAATATCAACCTATTATGATCTATGTGATTTCCTTGAGAAAATCCTAAGGAGAACCATGAGGAGAGAGTTTGATGATTAGGATTGATAAGAAACTACTAATAATGGCCATAGGATCTTAGAATAAATTCAATTGAAGATCAGAGGATTTGACCCAGGAAGAACTCGAATTGCATTTAGTCTGTGACCAGAAATCTCAAGGTTGCAGCTACGATCGACCATAGCATGACCAGCATGACTAGAGGATCGACCATAAGCATTCGGGAAGATTTCAGAAATCATATGGTCACAGCTATGGTTGCACCATATGCGACTGTAGGTATCAACTGTAAGCAGTAAGGTCGATACAGTATGAGACCATATGACCAATCAGACACCTATCCGTACTCTGTTAAGATTTTCTACTACTGTAACATGTTACATATGAACCGTAACTTAAATTCATATAACTTTTAGGTTGTTAAATCTTCAAAGAGAATTTCAAGGCTTGGAAGAAGATCAAGTATTGCTAACAGGTGAGGGAACAAAACCTAAACTTATTGGATAATAACAAACTGTTTATTTTTATTGAGTCCAATGCCATGATTGATTATATGTTTGTATGTTTGTAATGTACATTTCACATGTCATCCAATATTCCTGCTAGTACTATTCATGCATATTTAATTCCGTTTATTTATAACATGATGATGATGATGATTCTAGGAATAGACATGTGAATGTATGTATGTGGTTGGTGTGTTGGATGCGAGTGAAGCATCAGGGAGAGGACATGGCATGGTGGTCTTTGACCTCGTCACCAGACTCTAGCTCTATCTCTACTCAAGTCTTGTCCATTGACATCGTCGTATCGCCATTATCTTAGCAGAACTATTACGTCGTAGGGCATCAGGGGATGGCCTCGAACCGTGTGGCCTCTGACTCTGCTGGGGGACCTTAGCTCTATCTCTATGGATGTATTGAGGGATGCTGTGGTAAGGCCTTGGATACACTGTTTGGCATTAGGATTGGTTAGTTACAAGCTTAGTTTGCAAGCCCTTACCAATAGGTGCTTACGTGTTGGTATGGGTAGGGCATCAGGGGAAGTGTTGGTGGTGTTTGATCTGAACACTTTAGCTCTATCTCTATTCCATGGTGGGTGCATGTGGGACGGTAATGATGTTTGATCCATTGGGCGGATTCACACACTCGTGTATAGAGGTGCGGGGTGTAAGACCTGCACTCCATGAACTTGATCTAAGCCTTTAATTCATGTCGTAACAGGTCTTCTAATCATCACCGGGCCAGACGGGACGGGCGGATGACAACCAGGTACGAAAACGGATCTAAAAG
Source organism: Protea cynaroides (assembly GCA_028583415.1). Lineage (NCBI taxonomy): Eukaryota > Viridiplantae > Streptophyta > Magnoliopsida > Proteales > Proteaceae > Protea > Protea cynaroides. Next base: position 51,597,565 of record CM053270.1, on the reverse strand, counting down.
TATGATATTTTTCATGTCGGTCTATGATACCGGTCGATGGTACTGGTTGACAGGTATGTCTACGTGGGCAGACTAGTTAGATTCGAAAATGGATCTCTACGGGTCCTGCTTACCAAATCTCAAGCTTAGGGACTTTCCTAACGTAGGGAAACTTCCTAAACCCCAACCTAGTCTATTTAAGGACTCTTAACCTCCTTAGAACTCTTTGATTTGCATCTCATAAACCCTAGAGAAGAGAAAGAGATCGAAGAAGGAGATGGAGCTAAGAAAGGTGAGAGAGCAGCCGCCGTTGGACGAAGAACACCATAGTTGTGAACCAACGGTAAGTGCTTGAACTTCTCTCTAAGTTAAGCATTATAGATGATTAATCACGAATTGATCAATACCATGCAAGGCGAGGTATTGATCTAAAACCCTTAAACTGTCGTCAAACCCTAATACAGTCGATAAACCCTAGATTCGAATTCTAGGCAATAAATCATAGGAAATTCTAGGCAATAAATCATAGGAACTAGGACTTGAATGGGACATGAAACAACTCTAACTCGTTGCTCATGCCAAGAATGCATAGGAGAAACCCTAGAATCAATAATGGGTGACCGACGGAAGACGAACACCAAGATTGGTGGTTTTCTAGAGGCATACCGGTCACACCATATGCGACCGGTACTGCGACCGGTACCTCTCAGGGACTGGTCTGTGGTGGACCGATTGACCATATCGATCGCACCTTTCTCGACAGTGCAGTGATCGGTATGCACTGTGAAGGTGTTTTCAATACCAGTTGGTTTTCAATCAACATGAACCCTAAGAAAATTATTCTAATTCAACCCTAACATCATGTAGGACCCTGTGTTAGCAAGTTTGGATTCGGTGACACGGAGCAAGCTAGCAATCAAGCGTCAGGTAAGGGAATCGGACCTAAACCCTAATAACTTAATAACAGTAAAACATTGTTAATAATTATGATTCTGTGGAATGGTGTTTGTGCATACTCACATGTCATCTTTACTTTCAGTTATTATATTGTTCATGCATACTCGCTATGCTAGGTTTGTGTGTTAGGTATGTGATTATTTTCGTTGGTGTATAAAATAGGAAGGGCTTGGGGTCTTGGATCATTCCTCACACCAGCACCTTTTCGTATCGCTTTTGTCTTAGCATGCTTGGTGCGGATAGGGTATCAGGGGGAGAAAATGGCACTATGGTCTCCAGCCTGGCTACTAGACTCGAGCCCTATCTCTATGCCATAGGAGCTGAGCTGGGATAGGACCTACTGTGATGACATATAGGATTGGTTAGTTGCGAGCCCAGTTTACAAGCCCTCGCCTAGGGACTTACGTGTTGGTATGGGTAGGACATCAGGGGAAGTGTTGGCGGTGTGTGATCCGGACACTTTAACTTTATCTCTATTCTATAGTGGGTGCATGTAGGACGATTGTAAGACCCGTGTCAAACTAACCCGGTCTTACCACCTTGAACCAGGTTTACCCATCATGGTCGAGTCAAGTGGACCAAGGGCGTGATGGAGATCGAGATCCCAGGTATCAAATCGACCCAAAAACACTTAAAATAGGGGAAGGGTCGCATACCCAGCCAAGTAGGGTCGGACCTCCCAAAACAGAATGTCAGACCCTCAGATTTGAAGGGAGGGTCGGACAGCTTAAGACCCTAGGGTCGACGGGATCATCGACCCTCCCATCGACCCTCGGTTCCTGACGAATATAGAAATTAGGAAATTTCCTAATTTTCGATTGGGATTCTTTTCAAATCTCAATGGGACTATTATAGGACATTCCTACTCTATTTAAAGGACGTCCCTAAGCCACTTTCACTCCTTTCACAACCCTAATTGAATTGAGAGAAAGAGAGAAGAAGGAAAAGAGGAAGAAAGGAGACAAGAATGAAGACTTAGCAAAAAGGAGAAGAGTTACAGAGAAAGATTAATCTTCTCAGGTATGGATACTAATTTCATGAGTTTCTACAGACCTTAGATTAGATATGGTTGACTGTAGGATTTCGGAAAAACCCAAACCATCCATTCATGGTTAGATTTTCATGGAAAACCATAGGATGATGCATGAGAACTATTTAGATGGATTATACATGGTTCTAGACCATGGAATGACTGTTGAATTAATGTAGGAAGCAAGCCATAGGACCCCAAACACGAAGAGTGGATTTAAAAGTGAAAATTGGACCAGAGTACATCGAGGGTCGCACCGAGGGTCGATAGACCATCCGACCCTAGGTGTTTCTGACCATCGACCCTCAGCATTCGGGAAGTTCAGAATGAGGGGAGGGTCGATAGACCCATCGACCCTAGCATCGACCCTCAGTTGACAGAATGGTTTTAAATTCCGAATTAATTCTAATTAAATTTTATTGACTTTGTTAGGTTTGCTAGCAATATAATAACGTTATAACGGTGATTCTAAAGCTTGGAAAAATATCTTTTAGCAAGCTAAGGTGAGGAACCTTAACTCCAAACTAAATTGGTTAATAATAAACTGTTTTCATTTTCTTGAGTCCTATGCTATGCTTGATTCTATGCGATATGTTTGTAATGTGCATACAGCATGCCATCCAAAATTTCTATTACTTGTTCATGCATATTTATTTTATTGTTTATAACATGATGATGACGATAGGAATAGGCATGTGCTTGTATGTGTGTGGTTATGTGCTTGATGCGAGCGAGTATCAGGGGAGGTGTGATGAGAACGTCAATAAACGTTAACCTTTGGCGGGTCTCAGTACTTTAGCTCTATCTCTAACTCAAGTTTTGTGCATTGATATCGTCGTATCGCCATTACCTTAGTAGAACTATTATGTCGTAGAGTATCAGGGGAGGTGGTCTCGGTCCTTGTAGTCTCTGACTCTACCGGGGGGCCTTAGCTCTATCTCTATGGGCATTCGAGGGGATTTTGGGGTGAGGCCTTGGATACACTTGTTTGGCATTAGGATTGGTTAGCAATGAGCCCAGTTTGCAAGCCCTCGCTAACAGGGGCTTACGTGTTAGTATAGCATTATATAGTAATAAACGTTAACCTTTGTTGTATAATGTTATGGTACGGTGGATGGGGACGACGATAAACGTTAACCTTCGGGCGGGCTTCCACACCCTGTGTATAGAGGCGGTGTCAATAAACGTTAACCTTTGACCACCCAACCTTTCTATTGCACATTGCAAACTATAAACCAGACCAAAGATATAAATTGACTTTTTTGCATGCATATGTATTGTTGCATTGTTTTGGCTACTCACTGAGCCGTGTTGTGTGCTCACCCCTCGACGTCGAATATTTTTAGTTGATGATGCAGGTTACATAGTCGAAGAATATATGAACGCGTCTACGTACGGGAGTATAGCAGCGATGGACGCTGGAGCTGAAGATGATACACACGACTCCTCTTGCGAGTGCAACTCGTGTGTATTCGATTAGATGTTTATTAGATTTCTTTTATTTGGATTTATTAAAGACTTATATTGATATTTACTTATGTCTCGGTTGATACAGAATAATTTGCTATTAAATTATTAATATCATCTTAGTTCTCAGTTCATTTATTTATAAGATTTCCGCTATTGTGTATTTACTCTGATTATGATTGTGGATGTGTGTAAAGTTTGGATAACGCGGGGATGGCCTATTAGAGATCCTGGTTAAACCGTTGGTTATTTAGCGGTTCATCACACCATTCGAACGGTGCGGGTTGGGGTGTGACAACTTGGTATCGAGCTTCTCGGGCTTTGCCCGCCGAACCTGACACACATTCAAGACCATTGTGAACTGAGATAGGATAAATTAAAAGCTTTAATACAAACACATTGTAAGCACAAGTGATGATTGAAACCAAATTAAAAAGAGAATAATGCATCTATTAAAAGGAAAACAAGTTACATACAAGGAGTGAGAGAAACAAAACGTATATACATCGCTAAAGCAGAGTACAGTCCACAACCCGGACAGTTACTCTGTAATACAAGAAAAGTAAAGTACAAATCAGGAAGCTGGAGGCGAAGGAGGAGGCGGTGCCTCACAATCTCTGTCATAGTCCTTGGCATAGACCCTAGTCAACCATGCCACCGGGTCTCGAGTCACTGCAGACTAGGTTGTGAGATCAGCCACCCTCGATCAGTCCGGCACTGGGCGTCTAGGAGCTCCCCTATCCTCAGATCCGATGCGCGCTAAGCCTCTCTAATCTCGTGAAACATACTCAGCACGTCATCAGCTAGTGGGCGTGAAGGACCAGCACCGTGAAAAGGACTGGTCTCCGGTACCGAAGCCGTCGCAGCAGAAGTACCAGCCCTATCCACATGTGTGGGTGATGGCGGTGGTATCGCATCGACATCCATATACATGCGATCGTCATCGTCGATCGGATCCCCCCGAGCCCTAGCAGCAGCCTCAGCATCAGCCATCTCAACCCGAGCGTGAGGGCGCACCATCGCGTTCCTCTCCTCATCGCTAACCTCCGCATCTCGCAGCCCCATCTTGCAGATAGCCTCCCAATCTAGAGGCGACGAGAAGGTCTTCTCCTGGATCTTCTCATCTACCAGATCCACCCCGGCACGGGTCAAGTAGCACTGTAATCATGCGTCCATAGGGTAGATTACCCCTATGACCGGACAATGTGGCACTAATCATCGTCCGCATGATGATGTAAGGAAGGCAGACCGGCTGGCGAGTGTAGATGCAGTAGATCAAGAACTGGGTCAGCTGAGACACCCTCTCATAATGCCCACTCTGCGGGATCAGATTATACTGGATAATCTTGCAGAAAACCCGTGGAGATGGACGCAATTAGCAAGCCCTCATCTGCCATCTATCGGGACGGAGCAACTGGTTGTCGATCTCTGCTCTCATCTCCATCTCAACAAACTGTGGCTCTCCGGCGCACAAGTACACCATAGGGCCATCATAGGTAATGCCCAACGGATCGACCAGGTGCCGATAATCAAAGGAGATGTGCACCCCCTTGACGTAGCTGGTGATGCACAACTCCTGGCCGTGCTCAACGTCATTGTAATTCCCCACCACCTGGAGATTACAATAGAACTGGCGTACCAAGTCGGGACATGTGCACGCATCGTATGTGATGACAGGGAGCCACCCCATATCACCAAATGCTCCCTCTACATTGAACAAGGCTAGCTCAGCCAAGTTCACCATGCGACCCCCTTCCACCTTCTTACGGGCATAGTCAGCATACTGTGCCTCGGCTTCATTCGAATGAAAGCAAAGTGGATCACGCAATCTTGGCACTTTGGTACGGGTCATAGTATCTGCAAAAATATGAAGGAGAAAAGAAACAAGGAGTTAATAGGATAAAAATCCAAAAAATTAAAATAGAGCCCCATTTCTCACCATATAAGTGGGCATGAGAACTTACGTAGGTTAAAATATGTCCTACGACCCACATACAGTAGGCAATTTTAACTGACAAAGTTCAATTTGAAGAAATTTAAGAAAAATCAAAAATTTCGATAAATTAGGGCAAAAAGAGAAAATTCTAAGTTTCTCGATAACCAACCGATGAAACTCCAAAAATTTTGAGGGCTTTCGTTCCTCAAGACCCCAATAACAAAAGCCCCCAATAAAAATCGAATTTTTACGGTTGGAAAAAGGTTTAATTTGGAAAATACGAGCTAAATGGGCAAAAACCAAGAAAAGAAAACCTAACAACAGGTAAAGGTGAGAGGATATACCTGTAGGGATGACGTGGGCGTCGAAACCCGGAGTTAAACCGACCAAGAACAGTGGAGTAGCACTGTAGCAACTCAGAGAGTGGAGGCGAGTCGAAACGGAGGAGGAATAGTGAGAAATGACCTAAAATCGGATCTTAAAAATCTGATTTTTGGTCCGAGGGTCGGACAATTCGACTGACA